>JAWWNH010000059.1:4535000-4925053 GCA_034641385.1 Darevskia mixta
TTTTATATAATACCCCCCAGCCATTTATAATTCCACCAAAAATCCTTCTTATATTATTTCCAGCGATGCGCTAAATCCCAGCTTACGACATCTTCCCCCCCCCAGCGTGTTTTGATGCTGCCCCCTCCCAACCAGTAGTTATTAAAATCCACTGAATGCCAGAACTTAACATATGCTACCCCAACACCACACCACCCTGTCATGGCATTTAACTTCTTATTGTAAGTGAACCAGATTTTCATTTCGGGTGGGTTTTTGTTTTTTGTTTTAGAATTGAGCCTGACCAGCTGCAAAATGAGAGAGAGAGAGGCGGAGAGAAAGAGAGGACTGTCAAACATCTGAATAAGAGAGAATTTTGGCAGGTGCGACTTCTCAGATAGGGGGAGAAACATTGAAGTTGTGCACACTGCGGTTGACCCGATTTACTAGGGACAGTCCTGATTTTCCTCAGAAGTTATATCCCTTGATGAATCCTTGTTCTACTTATATCCATATTCTTGTCTTTTATTAATGCCATGGGGGAAAAAACTACACGTAATGGTAGTTACTTTTTTGTCATTTTTCAGGGTTCAGCTCCCTCCCTAGACTGGCCCTAGAGCCATGTTGACCCTTGCCCCAATTTCATGTGGATCTAGGATAATTTCATGGGAACAGCAAGGAAGGGGTAGCGCAGAAAGAGAGAAACAGAGAGAAAGGGTGCCAGGAAGTAAGAAAGAGAAGAGGGTTGATAGAGGGAGGAAAAGTAACAGAAAGACAGAAAGAGAAAGGGGTGATGGTTTCAAACGTTTGTAGCATTTTGCATGTTTTATATTCCATATTCTCTCCCTCCCCCCTTAGTAAATCCATTCCTCTTTCATAAACCTGTGTGGTCTCAGTTTAATGCAAACAGCCTCATGGCTATAGCTTTCACCCGTGCCACCTACGGAAGCAGCAGAGAGACCCCAGGGAATGCTTGGAGGTTATTTGATAAGCAGCAGCCTGGAAGATAATTAGTATCCTATCTGGTGGCAGCGAAGATCTCAAGGCAGGGCGAGAGTGGATGCAAGCAGTGGGGTGCACTCCATCGCAGAGAGGCCTCCCTTCCTCAGATGGCATGGGACCCAGCCTATTTAAGCCCACAATTGGATCTGGATCTTTGCTGGAGCAACATTCATTTGTAGCTCCACTTGGAGCTGTCCATGGTGCTGCTCTCCTGCCTGGACCATCCCTTTGCTTTTCTAGTTCTTCCTGTGGATTCTATCTGGAATGAGACAACAGCAGCAAAGTATGAGGTCACAAGCCTCTTGCTATTTCATACCCAGCTACTGAAACCTTGTGTTGAAGAGCAGGTTGTGGTTGTGGTTGTTGTTGTTATTGCTGCTGTTGCTGTTATCTTGGTTTTCTTTGGCACCACAGTTTTCTCAGTTGGTCATGATTTTTCCTTTTCTTTTCTGGTGCTGTTTTAAATTTCTTCCTGATTCCATGCCCATGCTCATATTTTATAGCATTAAGAAAATATCTCTTCCCTACACTGCCTGTATTGTTAACGGAAAGTAATAAAAACATTAACAATAAAGTATATTTATTTACTTATTGCATTTATATCCCACCCCAGTCTCACAGGGAGCTCAAAGCGATATACTTCATTCTCTCCCTCCACATTTAATTCCTGCAATAACCCTGTGAGTTAGGCTAGGCTGAGAGGCAGTGACTGGCCCCCAAGGTCATCCAGTGAGCATCATGGCTGAGTGAGGATTTGAACCCTGGTCTCCCAGGTCCTAGTCCGGCATTCTAACGGGCCTTTTCAATGGTGGCTCCCCGCTGGTTGAATGCTCTCCCCCGGCAAAAACATTTCTTTTCCTTCCTTTTCCTTCCTTTTAGGTGCCCGGGAAATACATTTCTTTTCCTTCAAACTTTTGGCTGTTGGTTATCTGTTGCCTCCTTAAGCAGGTGGATCCTAAAAATAGGATCATCTTTTAGCTTTTCTTTTGTTCTATTTTATGCTGGTTTAAATGTATGTCTATGTCTTTGTTTATTTGTTTGCTGTTGTAAATCACTTTGAGATACTTTTGTTTATAAAATAGATTATTAAGCTTAATTAATAAATAATAACCATTATTGTTGTTTTTATATATGGTTTATCTATCTGTCTGTCTATCTATCTATCTATCTATCTATCTATCTATCTACCTACCTACCTACTTATTTCATAAAATTTATATACCGCTTTATGGTAGAAAACCTCACAGCAGTTTAAAAAACAATAAAGCAGCATTTGTAATAACAATTGAAAAGAATAATAAACTAAACTAAAAATAAAACATCAGCATTCTAATTGAAAATGTTTTTAGCAGGCACTGATAAAAAATACCGTGAAGGTACCTGACTCATGTCAAGAGGCAGGGAGTTCCAAAGTGCAGGTGATGCCACACTAAAGGATCGATTTCTTACAAATGCAGAACAGGTATTTTGTGACACCTGTAACACCGACAGATCTATGCCAAAGTGGCTTCTAAGTGGGTTTTATAATTCTATTTATAAAATTTATAATCAATGCATAATTAAAACACCAAACAGCAAATCCATCAGGACATTAAAACACCCTCATTTAAAATATGCAGTGCAACAAATTATTACGCATATTCATTATTTAAAGTGGCGTGCCCATGAGCCCTTTGGAGAAGAGACGTGGCTCGCTGCTCCCCCACCCCCCCACCCCGCCCAGGGGCAAGCCCTCCGTCGCTTGCCAAACAGATGCTAGTAAACAGACCCTGACACTCACTTGTGAGAGTCCCCCAGGGGAATCCTGCAAACACGGTGCCTGCCTCTCCCCATGGTAACCTGGCTGCATATCAGCCATTGACTGCAGAATGTAGGGATCACATTGCTGGAGCAAACAGTGGCCATGTTTACTCTAATACTCCTTCTGTTAACAGTGGTCAGTGGGATGCTTTTAGGAGGCTTATGAAAAGGGATTTAACACCAAAACACCTGTCTCGTTGCTTAGAATTGCAGAGTTGGAAGGGGTCCCCAGAGCCATCTAGTCCAGCCCCTGACATTGCAGGAATTGCAGCCAAAGAAGCCAGCCAACCTCTGCTTCAGACCCTCCAATGCAGGAGAGTCAATCACCTTATTTAAAACATCAGAGATATACTGTGCACCAAGGGCAGGCAGACTTCAGGTTTGCAGAATTTATTTTTTATTTTATTTTTTCTAGCACCCTGAGCATCTCAGGAGGGCGGATCTATGCTAAAAATTAAGGAGCAAGGGTGCCTCTGAGCACTGGCTCAGCCTAGGGATTGAAGATCAGTACTGTGCTCAAAGACCCTTCTCACAAAAATCCCCTCCCCTCAAAAAACCCCTTTGTTTCAGCAGCCTAATTTAGGGAGGGAAGCGTTTCATTTCTTGTAGCTTATCTCAGAAAGCAGGCCGGCCCATTGTAAATCATCCAGTTCTATCTACACCTCCTAATTTACCCCCATGGAGGTTCCGCTCTGAACCATTATGGCCAATGGACACAGCACCATACACCCCGCATGAAGCTGCTTAATCCATTTTTATAGTGACCTTTGGGGGCCGGCATAGCTCAGCAGGCAGAATCCCTGGCATCTCCAGTTAGGACTGAGGAGCCTCTGCCTGAAACCCAATGCTGGATAGACCAATGGTCAGAATTACGCAGCTTCCTAGGTTCGTCTTTAAATCAGCCCTTTATTCAAAATGATGAGGACTAGAATCTTACTTTACTTTTAAGCAAAAGGCTGCTGTTCCGTGGCAGAGCATTGGTTCCAGATTCAATCCCTTTTAGCATCTCCAGGTAGGGCTGGAAGAAGCCTCTGCCTGCAGTCCAGGAGAGCTGCTGCCAGCCAGTGCAGGCAACACTGAGCTAGATGGTCGAGTTTCTCATGAGAGAACAGCAGCCATTTGGGACACCATGATCCCGCACAATTTCACGCTGCAATTTCCCCCGGAAACAACGCCTTTTTTTGCGGCCACGATCTCACACTGTGCCCCAAAATGCACATTTTTGGGCACTGTACCCAGAAGAAAAAAAAAACTTTTCTGGTAAGGGAATTGAGGTGTGAAATCACGCGAGATCGTGGCGTCCAAAATGATCACTGTTCACTCACAAGAAAAAACAGGAAGATAGCGTCTGGAAAGATTGTGTCCCGTATTTTGATGTCAAGATGTTGGAGAGTATGAAATTTCCACATTCTTTTCTCCACCCATTTTTGCCTCTGGCCCCACCCACCATGAACATGTGGCCCCCAGAAAGTTGCCCAGAAGGGAATGTGGCCCTCAGCCTGAAAAATCTTCCCCAGCCCAGCTCTGTTATCCGTGCGCTGCTCTGTTTCGCCAGAAGCGGCTTAGTCATGCTGGCCACATGACCCAGAAGCTGTATGCCGGCTCCATCGGCCTTAATGTGAGATGAGCGCCACAAACCCAGAGTCAGTCATGACTGGACCTAATGGTCAGGGTTCCCTTTACCTTTAAGGAAAAGTGGGACATTCTGGGATCTATTCAGAAACTGGGACAGTTTATGTAAAACTGAGATTGTCCTTGGAAAATAGGGACACTTGGAGGGTCTGATAATGTATATAAGTGGAGGCTCCATTTGGGTAATCGAAGCTGAAGCTAGACCATGGGTGTGTGTGTGCGTGTGTGGGTGTGTGTGTGTGTGTGTGCGTGTGCGTGTGTGTGGGTGTGGGTGTGGGTGTGTGTTTAACACATGTGTGTGGAAGCCTTTCCAGAAACATCCTGCAGCAACGAGTTCCACAGTTTCCCCTCTGTAGGACAGCCCTGGGCTACATAGATCATTGGTCTGGCTCAGCAGAAGGCACCTTCAAATGCTCACATATAAAATGGGGCATCGCTCAGGGGTAGAGCACCCGAGAAGCCCCCAGTTTAATCCCCGACATCTTCCACAAAAATGGTTAATGATGAGAAAGTCCCTTTCACAAGAAGCAGCGATGGCCACCAACCTGGAAAGAGGATTAGACAAATTTATGGAGGAAAAGGCTATCAATGGCTGTGCCTCCATGGTTGCTTCTGAATCCCTGTTGCTGGAAACCACATGTGGGGAGAGGGCTCTTGTGCTCGGATCCTGCCTGCAGGTTTTTCACAGGCATCTGGCTGGCCACTGTGGGAACAGGATGCTGGACTGCGTAGGCAGCTGACCCAATCCAGCGGGTCATTCTGACGTTCACACATTCTAAATTTATTTGCTATTGTTTAACTCCATTTTTAAGCCACTCCTCATCCCCTGGAATTGCAGGCCGGTGAGCACACATGATATATGCTGAGCAAAAACAAGAGCAGTCCTCCATCTGCGAAACATGAAAATACAGAGTGCCAGGCAGGCAGCAATGTGATAATCCAAGTCTGGAGTGCCAGGTGGCACCAGATTTCCTCCATAACCTACATAGGGAAGC
Organism: Darevskia mixta; assembly: GCA_034641385.1. Classification (NCBI taxonomy): domain Eukaryota; kingdom Metazoa; phylum Chordata; class Lepidosauria; order Squamata; family Lacertidae; genus Darevskia; species Darevskia mixta. Next base: position 4,540,409 of record JAWWNH010000059.1, read on the forward strand.
TGCCTTATATACAGTTGCAACACTAGTCCATGTAGCTCAGTATTGTCCACACTGACCGGCAGCAGCTCACCGTGTTTTTCTCCTCCCCCTCCCCCCCAGGTGGGAGCATACCTGGAGATGCCAGGGACTGAACCTTCTGCATGCAAAGCACAACTGCTCTACCCACCCCGTCCCATGTCCCCAATATTTTATTTGAGTTGGCACCCCTTATGTGGAGATGAACAGGTAGAGAGAATGTCAGGGGGGTGGAATAAACTGCAGCCCTAGTCTTTCATAAGAAAAGAGGACCTAGTCTTATGCTGAGTCAGACCAGCTTATGGACATCCAAGAAAGCTGAATGCTGGAAGATTCAGGGCAGATATAAGGACTTTTTAATGCAGTGCCAAGTTAACGCTATGGAACTCACTCCCACAAGAGGCAACAATGGCCACCAACACTGATAGCTTTAAAAGGGGATTGGACAAATTCGTGGAGGATCAAGGCTTATTGATGGCTACTAGCCATGCTGGCTGTGCTCTGCCTGCAGGGTTGAAGGCAGCAATGCTTCTCTATACCAGTTGCTCGAACCACAGGAGGGGAGACGGCTCTTGTTGCTCAATTCCTGCTTGTGGGTTTCCCACTGGAGCATCTGCTTGGCCACTGTAAGAACAGGATGCTGGACCAGATGGGCTATTGGCCTCATCCAGCAAGCTCTTCTTCTGTTCTAACATTCTTAAGTCTCGGGAGTCAGGAGAGCGCCAGGTAAACAGCTTCAATAAATCTCATCTCTTGGCAGGAATGTGCTGACAGGGCTGCAATGGCTATAAAAAACATTTTGGCTCTCCCCGCATCAAGGTCCAGCTCTCTTTCTTTCTCTCCGTCTCTCTTTCCCTGTCGTTCTCCCTTTAAGTGTCATAATTCCTAGCAAACAACAGGCAGCGGGGGTTGGTTGTGTCAGCCGCAGTGTTAAAAGAGGGTTTGGGACAGAGTGCCAGCTCAGTTGGCGGCGACACCGTAAGGGTGGGAGAGAGATCTGATTCAGTTCACCTTTCAAAGCAAACCTCCCTCATCTGCACATTCCAAAGCAATGCAGCAACCAAAACGCAGCCGTCCTTCGAAACCCACACTTCTTCGAATTTTGCAATGCAGTTCTCCAGCCAAGTGGGATGCACAAACATGCATTTACTGGGGTAAAGTGTGCTTTGATAAATGCACAGATTAGCAAATAAATAAATAAATAACAGACCCAAATGCATCCTGTGAGAGAAAGCTGCTTTGCAGAAATGGGTGCAAAGTTGCGCAGGAACATGTGTTTAGTTGGGGGAAATGCTCCTGAAAAAACTGGTGGGTTTTCATGCAATCTTTTCCCCCCTAAAGAAATTGCAAACTGATGCGGGAATGTGGAAAGCTGATCCCTCGATCCCTAGTGATGTGGGAGTCCTATCATGAGTGGAAACTTTTAAAGGGGTTTATTGTATGGTTGGACCTAGATCTCTTTTTTCTTGTCTGAGGGCATTCCCCATACGAACACGGATGGGAATGTCATCCAAGGCCACATTCATGCCATAAAGAACACTGATAGAACAGAAATCTGATTCAATTCGCACTGAAAGACGCATCCATCAAATTCACGCTTTCCAAAACAATCTGAGAACTGAATCACAACTTTCCCTTGAAATCTACACCTATCAGAATTTAAAGTGCAAGTAGATAAATAGGTACTGTTCTTGCGGGAAGGTAAACAGCGTTTCTGTGTGCTGCTCTGGTTCGCCAGAAGCAGCTTAGTCATGCTGGCCACATGGCCACATGTACGCCGGCTCCCTCGGCCAATAAAGCAAGATGAGCGCCGCAACCCCAGAGTCGTCCGCAACTGGACCTAATGGTCAAGGGTCCCTTTACCTTTACCTGGAGATGCCACAGGGGATTGAACCTGGGACGTTCTGCATGCAAGGCAGGTGCTCTACCACTGAACTATGACCCTCCCGCAGTCACAATTCAAGGACACATTATTGGCAGCCAAAAGCACTTTGGTAGACACAGCTGGTGAGGGGTGTGTGCCCTGAGGACATCCGGCCCAAAGGCTCTCCCCTCCCCAATATGTATGCATAACAAGAACACAGGTGCATCCAGCAGCACTGAGTTCCATAGTTTAACCCTGTGCTGCGTGAATCTGCAGCTGCGGCCAGCATGGCGATGCCTTGCATTTCCTCTGACCCACCTGGCTTATTTTCTGTCTGACGGCTTTCCGTCCCGTCTTGTCTCTCATTGATCACAGTTATATAAGAGAAGCAGCTATTCCTGGGCTGATAGGATTATGTAAGTTGGTGTGCCACCTGTCCAGAGAACGGCGACAGCAGTGCGAGGTGGGGGGAGGGGTGGAAAGGGAGGGGAAAATATATCTATAGCTCTGCAAACGCTCACGCCGACACACCAATACACCCAAAGTATACCCTCTGCCTTGTTTAGCTTCTCTCCTTAAAATGACCTCCTCCAGTATGTAGTATGAAGGCTGGGAAACTGACAGACAACATGTATATATGTAGATTGTTTTTTTTTTCCTTAGCCAAAAGAAGAAGAAGAAACCTGAATATTATTTTTTTTTTTTTACCTGAGGGCTGAATTCTGGTCTGGGCAACGTTCTGAGGGCCGAGGGCCGTTCTCAGAGGCAAAGATGGGTCCTTCAAGGGGTGCCAATTTTGCCTATCCAAAGTCGGCTAGTTTCTTTTTGCACAAACTTCCATCCCATGCCCGTAAAAGCAGGATCAGGGTTCAAGGGCCAAGGAAAAACACTCAAGGAGAGTGCAAGGCAAGGTCATTGAGGAGCATAGCCAGGGACAGTTCCAAGGGCCAGACACAGAGGCGTGAGGCTCACGTCTTCTAATGTTCACCTTCACTGGCTGGCCCTAAAACACCCCAGTGGTTTCCTCCACAGCAACTGTGAGCAAGACCAAAGGTGAGGAAGTCCTGAGGGGGTTACATGCCCCATGTAACTACGTCCCTCTCTTCCTGTCACTTGCCCTCCCCCTAATCATAGAATCATAGAGTTGGAAGAGACCACAAGGGCCATCCAGTCCAACCCCCTGCCAAGCAGGAAACACCATCAAAGCTTTCCTGACAGGTGGCTGTCAAGCCTCTGCTTAAAGACCTCCAAAGAAGGAGACTCCACCACACTCTTTGGCAGCAAATTCCACTGTCGAACAGCTCTTACTGTCAGGAAGTTCTTCTGTACAGCATTTAATTTGTTTTGTTGAGAAAGTGTTATAGCTATATTAATAATATAGTTATTTAAGATGGGTGTTGACAAGCTGCAAGGTGCGCAGAGAAGGGCAATCAAAGATGATCAAGGGTCTGGAAACCAAGCATTACGAAGAGCGCTTGAAGGAGCTGGGTATGTTTAGCCTGGAAAAGAAGAGACTGGGAGGAGATATGATAGCCTTCTTCAAATATCCGAAGGGCTGTCACATGGAAGAGGAAGGAAGCTGGTTTTCTCCTGCTCTGGAGGGTAGGACTCTAACCAAGTTACAAGAAAGGAGATTCCGTCTAAGCATCAGGAAGGACTTTCTGACCGTAGGAGCTGTTCAACAGTGGAACAGACTCCCTCATGGCGTTGTGGACTCTCCTTCCTTGGAGGTTTTTAAGCAGAGGTTGGATGGCCACTTGTCAGGTATGATCTAGTTGGGATTCCTGCATTGCAGGGGGTTGGACTAGATGACCCTGGGGGGTCCCTTCCAACGCTATAATTCTATGATTCTAATAATAAAAGGTTATCAAAGCTCCATGTATAAAATAATATAAAACAGTTATCAGGAAGACATAGGCCGCCTTCACAATGCATTAAAAGCACTGTGATACCACTTTTTTAAAGTCATATCCTCCCTTAAATAATTATGGGAGCTGTAGTTTGTTATGGGTCCCCAGAGTTCATGTAAAGAGGGACTGAGTGTTAAACTACCTTGGGAATTATAGTTCTGGGAGGGGAAACCCAGCCAGATGGGCGGGGTGTTGTTGTTGTTGTTGTTGTTGTTGTTGTTGTTGTTGTTGTCTCTCAGCACAAACTACAGCTCCCAGAAGAGCTGTCCTGTTCTCACAGTAGCCAGCCAGTTGCCTCGGTGGGAAACCCACAAGCAGGATTTAGCACAAGGGTACAAAACCTAAGACTTCCCAATATATGAGTCACAGGACAGCGACAGGGAATCTCAGGCCAAACGTGACCCTCTTGACTGATCTATCTGGCACTCAGAAATCTCCCCAGGCCATGCCGACTTCTTGGGCCACACCCACTCTGCCCGAGCCACACCTACTTTCTAGGCCACGCCCTTCTCCCCAAGCCACACCCCTCACTGGCCCTTCTTTGCCCGCTCCTTAAGTGTTTTTGCCTAGGTGGAATGTGTCCCGCCCACTTTTCACCTCCCAACCTGGAAGGAATGTGGCTGTCGAATTGAAAAGCATCCCCCCGCCTCTCTCCTGGGAAGTGAGGGCATATTTAACAAATCGCTAACCTCGGTGGCAGCTTCATCTACGGGTGGTTCAGTTGTCTAGCTAGACACACTGCCCAGGCTTGCGCTCCAGGAAAGTCACTTCGAGGCTGCTAACACAGTGGTTTGACTTCATCCCTGGAAGTGCACTCCAGACAGATGGGTGTACAGTTTGCGTGAGTCACAACCTAAGTGATTTGGAATGGCTTGGGCAAGTGAGCCCTACTACAAGTGGGGCCACACCCACCCACACCAAAAAAAGCCCTCAGGAATGCTACATGCTTAAAGCCTTGCAAGAAATTATAAATAGCTGGAGCAACTGCCACACAGGCATGGGAGGGGGAAGACCACTGCCCAGGAAAGAGATTGGTTGGATTATGGGTGTGGGCCTACATTACTGGGTTGTTGTGATAATTATTCAGGCCATGAGTATGAAGCATTCTGGACACTTGAACTGCACTTTTGTAAAAGACATAATGGTCTTTGACTTAGATCTGTGCTGGACTCAAAATTGTTTTTACGTAGGTTTCTTATTGCTAAATGGCTTTGGGATGCTTTATGCGATGTGATTCAGAAATGAAGTTAAGAGATGCGGCAGCTCATTGGTTGAGCGGATGCCCCATGAGAGCCAGTGTGGTGTAGTGGTTAAGAGTGGTAGACTCGTAATCTGGGGAACCGGGTTCGTGTCTCCGCTCCTCCACATGCAGCTGCTGGGTGACCTTGGGCTAGTCACACTTCTCTGAAGTCTCTCAGCCCCACTCACCTCACAGAGTGTTTGTTGTGGGGGAGGAAGGGAAAGGAGAATGTTAGCCGCTTTGAGACTCCTTAAAGGGTAGCAATAAAGCGGAATATCAAATCCAAACTCTTCTTCTTCTTCTTCTTCCCCCTGGCTGGGTTCGATCCATCAAAAGAAAATCTCCATCAGTATTAAACCTTGGAGAGCCACTGCCAGCCAGGGCAGACCAGGGCTCGTGGTCACCACTGTGCACCTGCAGAAGATGAATAACCCCTCCAAAAACCGTAATGCGCAGGAGACACTTTGCTCTCAATGGCTACCAGCCACAATCACTATGCTCTGCCTCCACAGTTGGAAGCAGTAATGTTTCCGAATGCCAGTCACTGGAAACCACGGGAGGGGAGAAGGCTCTTGCGCTCGGATCCTGCTTGGAAGTTTCCCACAGACTTGGCCACCGTGATAACAGAATGCGGGACCAGATGGACCATTGGCCTCATCCAGGAGGTCCTTCTTCCTGCTCAGTTCCTGTGCGCATTGGCTTGGTCCCTCCTACCTTGAACACAGCTCCTCAAACATGCCCAGGACTGGGAACCCTCCCTCCCTTCTGTTTTGAACAGATGAGATGTGGAAAAAGCATCTCTCCATCAGCAAGTGAGGAGGTGGGCTCCCCACCCGCAATTGATGAGGCGGCTGATTGGCGGGGCATCATTTTGTGTCCCTGCCTCTTTTCCCACTCTTTCCCGAAGCGGCACCCATTTTGCGTTGTGCCACACACACCCCTCTTTGGTGATTGGCACCTACAGCACTTTCTCAAAGTTCCAAACATGCCAGTTGCTGGAGCTGACAATCTTGGACGAGTTGCTGTAACGGTGGGATGCTATCACCGTTATGATGATAATGGGATTCATTAGCTGAAATCCCTGCATTGCAGGGGGTTGGACTAGATGACCCTCGGTGTCCCTTCCAACTCTACTCCAACTCGATGATTCTTTTCTTATTATATCATTTTCTAAACCACCATCTCAAGGTGATTTATGCATAAGATAATTAAAACCATTAAACACACAAAAACAGCCAATACACTCACAACAAGCCTGAATAGTTCAGTTGGTTAGAGCATGGTGCTGATAACGCCAAGGTTGCAGGTTCGACCCCCAACAGCTGCATATTCCTTCATTGCAGGGGGCTGGACTAGATGATCCTCAGGGTCCCTTCCAACTCTACACTTTTATGATTCTATGACTTAAACCCCAATAAGCGGACACTTATGGTAAACACCTGCTTATGCAGCCAGGAAAGGCCATGAGAACAAAGAGGTCTTCAACCGTTTCTGGAAAGTGCAGATAGTGGCTGCCTGTTGTATGTTGTCAGGAATGTTGTTCCATAGAAACAGGGGCAGCCACCTTGAAGGCCCTGCTCTGAGGTCCTGCAGAGAAGGATTCTGAGATTTTTGGAACTCGCAGGAGAAACTCCTCTGCAGTGTATAAAGGAGGAAGCAACCTCTTAAGTCACCTGGTTCTGAGTGTTTTAGTAACGACACTTTGAATTTGGCCCAGTAGCAGACTGGCGGCCCATGCAGATCCCACAAGCAAGGTGCTATATACTGGTGGGAGCTTGCCCCCACAAGCAACCAAGCTACTTCATTCTGCGGCAGCTGTAGCCTCCAGACCCACCCCAAGGGCAACAAGGCAGCTTCAGAGATGCATTGGACCATTGTAACTTCTCTCTATCAGCCAGCCAGGTGACCCTGAGTACCCTCAGGTAGGCATGAAGGTAAGGACTGTACCTTGATTATTTGCCCCTGACCCCTGTACAGTGCCTATGTCCATGAAGGCTCCATTTAGCTAGCGTTTACAGTACATTCACAGGCTTATCCTCTATTTGGGTATAATTATGCTGCGTTGTTGCCATGGCATATGCTTGAAACTGCCATTGTTCCTGTAATTATCTGATGCCCCAGGACAACAAAGCCAAAGGGGAGTAGCACACTGTCCCTTCTGCCCTTAGTGAGGGCATCAGGGGCCCTGGAAAAGATGCATCCCCTGCCTCCCAGGAAGAGCATCACAGCCTGGTCCCATCCATTGGCCAAAGAAGCAGCAGCAGTAACTTTGTTGCCTCCTAGGGGGAGCGGAAGACTCCATTTCAACTGTCAGTTGCCCTGGGGCTCCAGAGCAGAAAGGAAGCAGACGGTCCTCTAGCACCAGCCATGACCCTCCCAGGAAGAACACCATGTCAAAGCGAGAAGCAGTCTGGCCTCATCCTCCAGCTAGTGAAGGAGCAGATGTCCCAGCGCTTGCATTCCTCTTCCCTCCTCATTCCTTTTTTCCTTTTGTGTCATGTCTATTAGGTTGTGAGCCAGTGGGTGGGGACTGCTCACCTTTTAACATATGCACAGCACTTTAAAAATGTCAAGCGTGAGATAAATGTTAGATAACAGCTATTATTATGATAATTATTATTAAGAATAATTTCATACAAAACCCTTCACTGCTTCCTTAAATGTTGACAAAGATTGTGAGAGTTCCCTCTCCTCTCCATAGTCTAGTACAGGCACATCCAACAGGTAGATCGTGATCTACCAGTAGATCACTGGACGTCTGTGGTAGATCACTGGTAGATCACTGGCTCCCCCCAAAGAAGCTCAACAACTTTGGCTCCCCTAAAAAAAGCTCAACATTTTTGCCTTGCACCCCCAAAAAGCAGGGATTTCTTCCTCCGTCAAACAAGCTCAATATCTTTGACCTGAACCCCTAAAAAATGGGCCTTCCTCCTTCCTAAAAGAAGCTCAACAACTTTGACCTGAATCCCCAAAAAGGGGGTACCGGTAGATCACTGCCAGTTTTTAACTCTATGAGTAAATCGCAGTCTCTTGGGAGTTGGCCACCCCTGATCTAGTATGTCAACTCACATTCAATACACAAAACTTTGGTTTACTGTGCAAATCCCCACATGCCCAGATATATATAAATATAGATATATGCATACACACCTCCCCCACCTCCACCAAAAAACAGGCACATCCCTATTTTCAGAAGAGCAGTTCCTCCAGTGATCTAATACCATCTGAAACCCACCGCCCTCCAAGCAACGCCCCTTCAAATTTACAGCTCAGAATTTCCTGGGAATCCTTCCAAGCCCTCCACGATGAATAATTCAGAGGTTGCACACCATCCTCAAATTGAGCAAACTTCTTCTCCCGGCTACCTTGGGTCAAAATTGCATCGATGAGATATCGCCCCCTGAGCCTGGAGGACATCTAGGAGACCCCTGAGGAAACCCTGCCATCTCCTCTCCTCTAAGAATGGCATTTCTCTCCCCTGGAAAACTTTCCCCTCTTTTGCTCCTGGCTGCAAACCTAGAGAGAAAAACCTGTTTGGGGGGGGGGGGAGACCCAACCTTTTGGGGGGGGGACGACCAAAGCGACTCTTATGCCTCTGACATCCCAGCATCCACTATCCGTGTCCCTAGACAACTGAGCTCAGCCAGTCAAGGAGAGGACCCGTGTCTGTCCTTCCCCTCCCACCAGCCTCTGAAGGAGAGCTGTCAAATTACTGTAGTTCAGTGTCCCCTCCATCTGTCTCCCTCTCCCCCCCTTTCTCTCTCTCTGTGAGTATTGCTCCCCCTTTTCTATCCTAGAAAACTGAGGTCTTGGGCGTGTGTTGTTGGGGAGAGGCACGGCACCCCCCCTCCTCCCCTTGCATCGACCCAACCTCAACCAGAGTCTCATCCCGTCCAGCCTAGCTTATTTGTTTTCCAACGCATGCAGGAGAACGGGGGTTGTTGGGAGAGGCCAGCCTTCTAAGCCTTCCCCTCCCGGGAGACACAACGGCGGCCAGCCCTCCCCACCCCCAGCCCTTGCATGGTGCCTTTCCCCCCCCCTCCCCACCTGCTCTTTGCAAAGAAATATCAAGCACACAGCAGATGGGACTGCGGCCAAGATACCTCCTGCTAGCCTCCTCCCTCCCTCCGCCCCAGACGCTGACACCAAAACTGCTGTGTCTTCTAACAAGCCTTTGCGATCTGTAATTGCTCCCAATTCCCCAACAGGCGCAGGCAGAGCGTACACCTTCAGCCCCCCCAACCCCCCAGCCAGGATTTCCCCCGCCCCACATCTCCTTTCCCTACCTTGCTGGAGAAGGAAGCGCAATCTTGTGTCCGTGCCAATAACTGCAGATGGGGTTTGGCCTCGCTGTTGCCTGCCTCGTTCTCCTTGGTTCCACTGGAGCTCAGGGCTCCTGGCTCCCTGGGGCCTCCAGCCCAGGGCCAACCAGCCCTGGGCCACCCCACCCTGTTCTTGCACCCTCCCCAAAGCCCACCCTCTCTGCTCCCAAGCGCGCCCAGCTCCCCTCAAGGCTCTTTCGGGCTCCCTCTTTGCAGCATCCTCCACTACTGAGCTTCGCCTCCTGAAGTGCTGGACAGCTCAGTGCCATAGAGCCGGCCCTGGCTTGGTGCAAGAAGGGACGGCCTCCTCCCCGATGCCGCTTCCCACAGAGCCCCCTAGAGGAGAAGAGCGGGAGGCGCAGGAGAAAGACGGGTGGGGGGGTCACGCTGAATTCTGGAGAAGAGTCTGGCTTCTCGCTTTATTGCACTCGGCGCCGTTGGCTTTGAAAGCCGCTCCGAAAGTATTCGACAGGGAAAGGGCAAAGGGAAATGTTAAAAAGGGAAATGCCAAATAAACCGCAGGAATCAAAGAGAACAGACGTTTGGTCGACACAGAAGTTTTTCCATATTGCCATATTTCCCTAGGTGATTGTTGTGCATTTTCTCAATTTATAGTTTTTCCAAAAGGGGGGGGGGGAATAGTGAGAAAAGACTAGTGGGAGGGCATCCTGATTGCATTTATTTGTTGCACTTCTAAACCAGGGTGTCTCAAACTTGGGTCGCCAGCTGTTTTGGGACTACAATTCCCATCATCCCAGACCACTGGCCCTGCTAGCTAGGGATGATGGGAGTTGTAGTCCCAACACAGCTGGAGACCCGAGTTTGGGAAACCCTGTATCTAAACACTGGGGCACCAAGTCTCGTTTTACTGCTGGAAGCAATGCAGTAAGGGCCGTCCTGCCCTGCTGCCACCCACTCCTTGCCCCTGACGAAGCACATTTTACCTAGGTTATGTGGCGGCAGGGCAAAGTGTGAAGGTGGCAGCAGCAGGTTCTGCCAACATCTCACCCGAAATTGGCACTGGTGCCTGTGGCGTTTCTCCACCAACAGTGGAGGTGGCAGTGTAGATGCCACCTCAGGGGTTTCTGCCACCCGAGGCAGTTGCTTCACCCTGCCTCATGGGTGGGCCAGTCCTGGGTGCACAACTCCCAGGATCCCTTGTGGTTTGTTAATAAAGCCCATTTGATATTGTTAGAGCTTAGTAACAAAGAAGCAGGTCTCTGGTCCAAGGAGCTTACGTTCTAAAACTAGTTGCCAGCCATTGTTCTAGATCAGGCTTCCCTGCACCAGCTGGGGCTGATAGGCCTTGTAGTCCACAACATCTGGACTGAGGCAGATGGGAGCGGTGGTCTAAAACATCTGGGTTTGGGGCTGATGGACATTACAGTCCGAAATATCTGGGCTGAGGCAGGTGGCAGTTGTGGTCAGAAACATTTGGGCAGGATCTGTTGCAAGCTTTGGTGTGAAACATCTTTGCTGGGGGCTGCTGGGGGCTGTAGTCCAAAACGTTTGGTTTGGGGCTGAAAGGAGCTGTGGTCCAAAACATATGGAGAGCGCCAGGTTGAGAAAGGCTGTTCTAGAGTTCTCCACTCCTCCATAGCAGAGATTTTTTTTTGGTGGGGTGGGGTGGGTGAAACCTTGTCTCGTTTTTATCAATTTATTTTCCCAGATGCTTCTTTAATTTGAGGCGACTTCTGGGATCTGGTGTGCGGCTCTCCTCACATTAGCAGAACGCCGAAACTGTAGCAGAGCAAAGCCTGGCGCGTTGTTGCTGCTGCTGCTGCTGTGCGGTGCGGTAAATCACAGCCAGAGAAATTAAAATCCCTAAATAAACCGGTAAATGGCAATCATAAAACCTGCAAACACCCTGCATAAATCAGGAAGGGAAACCTTTTTTTATATACGTATATAGTAGAGCTGAGGAGGGGGTTGGGTGAGAGCAAATGCTTGAGGACACTTTGGGTAGAAGAGAGAAGATTGAAACGGGGAAGAAAGGTGACTGTGGGGTGGGTGGATCCCTGTGGGGCAGGGGAGAAAGAAAGTTGTGGGTCGGAGCACAAACGGAAGGTCGCAGGCCATGATCAGATACACAGCTGGAATCAAGAAGGATGCAGCATTCCTTAAGGGAGCTCCGTGGTGGAGCATCTATTTTGCACGCAGAAGGTAAGAACATAAGAAGAATCTGATGGATCAGGCCAATGGCACATCTGGTCCAGCATCTTCTTCTCACAGTGGCCAACCAGATGCCTCCTTTTGGGAAGCCTACAAGCAGGACCTGAGCACAAGAGCCCTCTCTCCTCCTGTGCTTCTAGGGGGGGCAGCTGCCTCCTGATATTTTCTGGACATCAACTCCCATCATCCCTGACCATTGAACATTATGGCGGAGGCTCATGGGAGTCCAACAACATTTTAAAAGGCCAAGGGTCTCCACTGTGTCACAGCAATCATTCAAATCTGCCATCAGCGGTAGAGCTGGAACAATCTGGCCCTCAAATATTTGTGCTAAGGTGATGCTTTGTTGTTGTTCAGTCGTTCAGCCATGTCCGACTCTTCGTGACCCCATGGACCAGAGCACACCAGGCACGCCTATCCTTCACTGCCTCTTGCAGTTTGGCCAAACTCATGTTAGTAGCTTCGAGGACACTGTCCAACCATCTCATCCTCTGTCGTCCCCTTCTCCTTGTGCCCTCAACCTTTCCCAACATCAGGGTCTTTTCTAGGGAGTCTTCTCTTCTCATGAGGTGGCCAAAGTACTGGAGCCTCAACTTCAGGATCTGTCCTTCTAATGAGCACTCAGGGCTGATTTCTTTAAGAATGGATAGGTTTGATCTTCTTGCAGTCCATGGGACTCTCAAGAGTCTCCTCCAGCACCATAATTCAAAAGCATCAATTCTTCGGCGACCAGCCTTCTTTATGGTCCAGCTCTCACTTCCGTACATTACTACTGGGAAAACCATAGCTTTAACTATACGGACCTTTGTCGGCAAGGTGATGTCTTTGCTTTTTAAGCTGCTGTGTAGGTTTGTCATTGCAAGTTTTGCAAAAAAAAATCTCTTCACCCCACCTTCCACCTTCCACCACACACACACACACACACACACACACACACACAGCTACACTTGTCAGCTCTAACGATGCATTTCTGAGATTTCCCCCTGGAGCTGCCAGGAGAGATCTCTGCCCATGACACTAACAGAAACCAAAAATAAGCATCTGTGTGCCCAAAAGGTATCTGTGTTCTTCCTGGATAGGAGTGGGGATGATGTGTGTTGAAAGAAAAGGAGGAGATATACACACAGGGAGGTAGGAAATTGTGTGTGTGCCATGTGGCACCTTGAAGACAAATACATTTATTGTGGCATACGAGGACTTGGAGGTTTCCTGTTGCTAACCACCAAAGAAATGTCTTTTTATAGGATGATTCAGAAAGATTCAGCCCAAGACAAGAGGCAGACGGAGAAGCTGGAGAGGGGGGCGAAACTGGCAAGGAAAGGGGAAACATTCGTTGCATTTATGGTGCTCCTCCATGCCATTTTATGCTCACAACAACCCTGCGAGGTAGGTTGGGCTGAGAGGCAGTGACTGGCTCCAGGTCATTCAGTGAGCTTTCTGGCTGTGTGGGGATTTGAACCCTGGTCTTCCGGGTCTTAGTCCAAAACTCTACCAGCTGCACCACACTGTTGTTGTTTTTTGCACAAGGGGCCTATGCTGTTCTGCTACGGTAGGCGGGTAACCAATGCTGTGCCTTCCGGATGTTGTCAGACTCCAAGTCCTACCGGCCCCCGGCAGCTGGGAGCCAGGCAAACCTGGAGGCTTCAGGCAAGACCCGGAGGTCTGGCAATCCTTGTGCTGTCGCAGCAGCCATGCAAGATAACAGTGTGAGGCCCACCTAGCCAATTTCAGCTGCCCTTTCTTTCCCCTGACAATGAAAAATTCATGAGCCTACTCTGAGCTTTAGCTTCTCTCTCTCTCTCTCTCTCTCTCTCTCTCTCTCCCTCTCCTCTTTTTTAATGGCTTGCATATTTGAGACCTTGCATGCAATTTGAAAGGGAGCGATGCACGCACTTCAAATTTGGAAATGTCTGTCTTGGGGGGGTCATTGGTTTGGTGTTTGGTTTTACTCCCCAGCCACTAAATTTATGCACAAAAATATTCACGGGGCAGGTGAATGTCACTGGCCACTGGCTTCTTCCTCCCTTTTAAGTGGTTGCAAGGTTGGTTTTCTTAAATCGGTCATTTTTTAATTTTGAATTTATATCCCACCCTTCCTTTCCAAAGAGCTCGGAGCGGCAAACAGATGTAGCATAAAAATGGAAAGGATTGGAACATCTGTGCATCTCTCCTTGGAAACAGAATGTATGGTCTATCAGAAAAATTAACAAAGACATTACATGCATTGAATAAGACAAATGATGTAGACGATTTTGTTGAAACATGGCAACCTTTTATAAAATACTGTACTGATAACCCTGAAGAGTGGCAACTACCGAAATCACAGATCAGACTTTGGCAAACTTAACTAGATTGATCCGTCCTGCAGTGGGGTGAGTTGGGATTTTGTTTTTGTTTTGTTTTTGTCTTCCTTTTTGTAATTTTTATATATTGGAAATAAATAAAACAATATACAGGTGACAAAAATGGTCTAAAAAGATTGGCAACCGTCCCTCTTTCCCCCTCATAAGGCAAGAACTTGTGGAAGCTGAATGTTGGAAGATTCAGGACAGATAAAGAAAATACTTCTTCACACAGTACATAGTTAAACTGTGGAACTCCCTTCCACAGGAGGGAGTGATGGCCACCAGCCTAGATGGCTTTAAAAGAGGATTGGACAAATTATTGGAGGAGAGGACTATTGATTGCTACCAGCCCGGGTGGCTATGCTCTGCCTCCAAAGCTAGAGGCAGGAATTCTTCCAAATAGCAGTTGGTGGAAACCACAGGAAGAGAAAGTATTCATGTGCTCGAGTCCTGCTTGTGAGTTTCCTACAGGCATCTGAGTGGTCAATGTGAGGACAGGATGCTGGACTAGATGGTCCACTGGCCTGATCCTGCAGGGCTCATCTTATGCAATTGTGTTTATTAGTATCTATATATATAAAATCGTTCAAGTTGGATGTTTGTTAACGATCGCCTTTCTCCGTAACCCCTTGATCGATTCCGTTCAAATTTGGACACAATGTTCCATGCCCATATGGGAGTTATGATATGTACTTATATTGCACAAATACCACAACTTTCCCAGGTAAAAATGTTATTTTGTGCAAAAAAATAAGCGCCCTCCAGTGGACGTTAAACAGTACAGCACAACACACCTGTTTCTGACCCCTCCTCCTCCTCTCCCGACATCATGCCGGCCGGAATCGCCATTTTTGCGGTTTGCGGCGCTGTCTCTCCAACGTCTACAGAGCCAGGCCGCGTCCGACATTTCCAGACCCGTACGGACCTGCTGGAAAGGTAGGCCGGGCACAAAGACCGAGTTTGCCCTTGGTGGGTTGGAGACGGCACCTCCAGTAGCTACAGAGGGAAGCTGCGGCACAGCCACGCCAGCCGGAAACGTCCCGTCCACCACTTATGGAGCTGACATTCCATTTCACCAAATCAACCACAGCAAAGCATGGCCAGGTCAACTAGTTATTAATATTGGTATTATTTTGGAAAGGGGTGTGTGTGAAGAGATTTATTGGAAAGGAGTTTAAGGTTTGCAAGGGACATCTATGCAAAATCACATTGATAAGAGCAGGGTGAGAACGTAGAGTTTTGGTAGCAGTTCCAACATTTCTCATTTTAAAAACAACAGAAACCAAAGATGTTCCTTCTCCCAAGGGATACCCTTGATGGAATAAAATATTGGATGGTATTATGTTTACTGCTGCTTCTTTTAATACACATTATTTTCTTTTGAAGTCATGGTGATACATGGTAACCTGGGAGACTTTGTATTTATTAGAGAAGAAAGAAATATTTATATGATGGAACAAAACCATTTGATCACTCTTTGCCAAATGAAAACTTCACAACGATGCAGCAACGGGATCTGCTCAGTCCCTGCATTTTCCAAGCATGTCACCATCTGTAAATATAGTCCTTGTCGTCCTGTACAGCTTTTGTTCCAACGTACTCAGGTAGGAGAACCTTTACGCCAGGGATAGGCAACCTAAGGCCCATAGGCCAGAAGTGGCCCACGGTGGTCATTTAACCGGCCCACGAGCCGCCCCCGAACCAAGCCGTTTGCTCGACGAGTCCCCACACACTGCACTAAAGCAGCAAAGAGCGGCACGGGGACTCGCTTCCGCACAGGGGCGTACCCAGGATCAAAACCAGGGGGGGGGGCAAGCCATGGTCGTTCAGGTTTGCTTTGAACGGACGCTGATAATTTTTGCTTCTGGGGGGGGCAGCTGCCCCCCCTGGGTACGTCCATGCTTCCGCAGTGCCAGAAACTGCGTCTGCGCAGACGCTGGAAATCATGGCTGTGCGCGCTCATGCGTATGTGCAATCCGACCCACGGAGGGATCTCCGCTGAAGTGAACTGGCCCAGGCGAGGTAAACCTTGCCAACCCCTGTTTTACACTAAGGGGACATGGGTCTCCATCCTTGTCTTTAGAGACAGTTGCCAAAATAGTGGCTTCTTGAACTTCTCCTTGGGATTTTTCTGAGGTCATAATGCTCCCTCTAGTTACAGTCTTAAGTGCACAGCTTTCAGCCAGGACATATCAGAGGGGATAAAACTCCTGACATGGATTTGCGCCTTACTCCTCACACCGGTGCATGTTTGGTTCTATTTTTGAACCCACAGTGTCAGCGTCTTTGGGAGGAAAGGCGGGATAGGAATGAAATCAATCCGATCAATCATTCAATCAATATTTACAGAGGAGGAACCCGCAGAGTAAGCGTCTGTTCTTCTTTACCACTGGAAATTTAAAAACAAAAAAATAAAGATTGAGGTGTGGTTTTAGCACCAGTCAATATTAAATTTATAAATCTGACCATCAATAAATATTCCCTGGGTGATTTACATGAAAAACTAAAATTGCAACATACCGTTGTTAAAATAAACAACAACAACATAGTTTTTGGTTTTTTTAAAGTTTTTTTTTAAGCACAGACTGCATAAACAGCCTGGAATTGAAATATAATTAGGAAACCTGGGTGAATTAAAAGGTCCTTGCCTGGTGATGAAAAGACCATAGTCCTTAGTCTCAGTGTTACACTTGTATAACTGAAGAGGAGGACGACAAAATTAGAATTAGTTGCCTCTGGCTCCCCCTACTGTTGGTCTCCCTTCCTTCTACCCTACCAAACCCAATGGGCACCAGCCACCTTGGAGCCCACATGATTCCAAATTCCACTCCAATGATTCTGAACTGGTGTGAGACAGTTTGGTGAAGTGGCTGGACTTTCGGACTCGGACCTGGGAGACCAGTGCTGAGATGCCCACCTGGCCATGAAGTTCACTGGCTGACCCTGGGGGCCAGTCACTGCCTCTCAGCCTAACAGTGGTGTGTGGTCATTGGACTAGGGGGACTAGATTAGTTGCCTAAATGCTTCCCTGGCGTCTCCTTCCCAAAGCCCAGGAAACTTCTGCCCTGCTTAGGAAGGGAGGTGCGATGCTCCAACGGTTCCCAGAGCCCTCCTACCACTTTCCCAAAGCCCACCTAGCTTTAGGGTGGAGACCGCAGGGCTCCAGCATCCTCTCAGAGGCCTGCTGCCTCCTTCCTGTTGTAAGAATATGAAGGTCTTATATATAAATAATAATTGTTCATAAGTGTGCCAAGCAAAACAAGGCCACATGTCTGAAGCAGCACAGGAAGACAGGCCTGTCTCCATTTTGACTGACAAACTGTTTCTCTGCAAGGAAGGAGGGGGGATTGTCTCAGGAAAATAAAGTGATAATTCTTGGTTTCCTGATACCTGAGTGCCAGACAAAAGGGTGTGATTAACTTGGCTGGGAAACAGGGAAATGTAAATATCTCTTTTGTTTTACTTGATGGGTTTTTGGGTGGAGGGCAAGAGGAGGTATGAGGAGGGTCAAGGATGCTCAGATTACTGCTACCAGACCTCCCCTTTCATGATGTAACTGTGATGTATCTGGGGAGTGGTCTGGGGTTACACCCCTTCTGTGATGTATGTGGGAGGTATCTGGGGGTGGGGATGGACTCTGAGGAGGGATTTTTGAAATGTCTTTATAAGAGCATGTGCTCCTTTTGTTCGGGGTCCTTTTTCCCCTACTCTTTGGTGTGGGGGGCAAAAACGCCATGTTTGCAACAGAAATAAATTCTTTGCTTCTCAATTCTTCTCTGGTTGGCCTCTGTAATTTACTCCTTCCGATGGAGAACCTCAAAAGGCTCTTGTGTACCCCATAAGGGAATAAGAGCAGATTTCTGATTATTTCATTCCCAAAGTCCGGGAAGTTTCTGCCTGGCTTAGGGAAGAAGGCACGATGCTCACGGGTGCGACATCACACACACACCCCAATCGCCCTTACAAGCTGGTGCCTCTGGCCCTAACCGTTCCCCTACGAAACGTTTCAGCACACACTACTGCAGCCTAACCTACCCCACAGGGCTGTTGAGGGGATTAAATGAGGAGTGGGAGACCCATGTACGCCACTTTGAGCTCCTTGGAGAAAAAGGTGGGATAGAAATGCAATAAACCAGATCAAATCAACAACAGCCAAAGCATAGCTTGGAGGCCCTGCATTTTTCCTGAACGATGGCTATCCACCTCCACCGTATTAAATCTCACAAGTGATGGGGAAGGTGGCAATTAGTAAACAGGACTTTGTCCTGTATGATTCACACGGGTTTTGGATCCTTGCCTCTCCCCCCTCGCCAGCTCCTTCTGCGCTAAAACTTCCATCACCGCCATGGCGTCCGTTTCCAAGCGCCTGGATCGTGTTGTTTTGGAGGGCTACCCGTAAACACATTGTGTGGCGAAAACAAGGAGCTGGATCCAAATGCTAACAGCCGGTAATTAATTTTCCTTTCCTTTCCTGAAGAGAGGGAAGCCAAGAGCTGTGGCGTCTCGCCCACCTCTCTGCAATTCACATCCAGGTGGGGCGTCACTCAAACGCAGAACCAGCAAACAAAGTTACCCGGAAAGGGGCAATGACCTGTGTGTTAGAAAAGGTGGCTCATGTAGGAGCCCATCTTTTAGTGTGGCAGCACCGACACTTTGGAACTCCCTGCCTATTGATATCAGGCAGGATCCTCGCTGTACTTTTGTCAGTGCCTGCTGAGAACATTTCTGTTTAGGCAATCCTGTCCAAATGGTTGGTGCGAGTTTTAATTTGTTTTTAGTCTGTTGTTATTTTAAATCTTTCATAAGCCTTAAATAATTGTTGTTAATTTTTCTTTGTGGGTGTTTTATTGTGTTAGCTTTTCCACAAACCACTTTGTGTATAAATTTTATGAAATATATATATATATATGACACAAATCTTCCTAGGTCAGCTGTGGAATCACAGAGTGGGATCTCAGATCAAATCCAGTTTAACTCCCTGCTAAATAAAGGATCTGCGGTGCAGGATGCAACCACACCAAAATATTTAAGCCCATGAGGTGATTGGCAAACTGGATAAACTGTTGTGGGCCACCATGCCCCCCTGCCAGCAATTCGGCAGCAACAAAAAATGTTCTTGCTTTTTCGATGTTTAACTTTTTTAAAAAAAAAATCTTCCTGGAGATATGCAGCAGGGGAGGCAAGAGGCTTCCCTTCAGGAAGATACATTCCATAAAATGAACAATTAAGCTTGAAAAGAGCCTTCTACATTGTCCTGTTAGAGGGCTTTCCCCCCAGTCTAAATGTGGCAAGGGGGCATGTTTATAGAGGGACCAACAGAGGCAGGTGGAAATGGGTCATTATTCTGCTCCCCAGCTGCAACCTCCTGTTGTGCTCACCCCCCCACACACAACTGGAGACTTGGGGGAGCAAGAATCCCCATACATCGCCAGTCCTTAGAATCCAGGGAGAGCCTCTCCAAGCAGTGCTGGATTATACCTCAATAGAAAGGCTAAAAAGAGAGAGGGTTTTAAGGAAGGGAGGGAGGGAGGGAGGGAGGGAGGGAGGAAGGAAGGAAGGAAGGAAGGAAGGAAGGAAGGAAGGAAGGAAGGAAGGAAGGAAGGAAGGAAGGAAGGAAAGGATTTTATATTTCAAAAAGAACATTGGTGGGGTGGTGGAATCAGGACTTTCTTAGACTTCCTTGCCCTCCACACTCCTCCCCCTGTTTCTGGTCTCTTTTCATTACTCACCCCCAACTGAATTGGCATAGTGTGAGTGTCCTATTAATGTAAATCAAAATAATGCAAAGGAATCAGATCCTGCATGTGTGGCAGTAAATCCATGTTTCATTATTCTGAATTATGAGTTCTGGATTTGATTTCTATATATTATTATATTATATTATATTACCGGTATATTATATTATATTATTCTATTCTATTCTATTCTATTCTATTCTATTATTATTATAATTAATTTGTGGTGTTGTGTAGTGGTTAAGAGCAGTAGACTTGTAATCTGGTGAACCAGGTTTGCGTCTCCGCTCCTCCACATGCAGCTGCTGGGTGACCTTGGGCTAGTCACACTTCTCTGAAGTCTCTCAGCCCCACTCACCTCACAGAGTGTTTGTTGTGGGGGAGGAAGGGAAAGAAGGTTAGCCGCTTTGAGACTCCTTTGGGTAGTGATAAAGCGGGATATCAAATCCAAACTCTTCTTCTTCTAATACATAAAACGAGTGTGTACTTTGTTTTTCCCCCAGTTGTTTTTATTCGGAATTACATATGGAGGTCTTAGGGCCTCTAAAGACCTTAACATGGCCCTGTCTCCAGGGGCCCTCAAAGTGGGTTCCTTGAGTCCAGGTGGATGAGCCTGAAGTGTAATCATAAGAATACAAGAGGAGCCTGCTGGATCAGGCCAGCAGCCCCTCTAGTCCAGCATCCTGTTCTCACAGTGGCCAACCAGATGCCCATTATGGGAAAACCTGCAAACAAGGTTTCGAGTCCAAGAGCCCTTTCCCCTCCTGTGGTATTCAGAAACATTGCTACCTCCAACGGAGGAGGCAGAGCATAATTCTTATGGCTAGTAGCCATTGGTAGCCTTCTCCTCCATGAATTTGTTTATTCCTCTTTAGAAGTCAATGTCTGGAGGGCACCATGTTGTGCTGGGTGGGGCTGATGGGAGTTGTAGTACAGCAATGTCCAGAGGGCACCAGGTTGCGCTGACTTAGGGTTTGGAGGGCACCAAGTTGGCAAAGCCCACCCACCCCCCAGCAAAACGCAGCAGCACCCGCCTAGCAGCATTGCCATTCCAGAAGTGTCGAGTGAACTAGTTAGGACTGTTAGAAATTGATGGAGCCATCCGTTATGTTCCCGGCGGCATCTATCTCCAAGACGCCAGCCCATTAAAACATTCGGCTCTCCGCGGCAATCAGGAGCCAGAACAGAAGGTCAACTCTGCTTGAAAACAACCTCTGGTGCACGCTTTTTAATCTTGCCGATCGGAGGAGGAGAGGGAGGGGGAGAGGGGGTGAATCAAGTGCTTTTAAATGAAAATTCTCCTCCCTGTGTGGTTGCTGGCAGAGTAAGGAAGGAGGGTGCTAAATGATGGCTGGAGTGCCCAGGTTGAAGGCGGGCCAACCTGCCTCAGAGAGCAAAGGCGAAGGGCTGTAGGGTTTTGGAGATTAAATATGATGTACCCCAAGTTCCTCTATTTATCAGGGGCGGTCCTTATAATGTCTGATCTTTGTCCTGGATAAATCAACAAGCAGGATCTTGTAGCGCCTTAAAGATGAACACATTTATTATGACACAAATAACTACATTTATCTAGTTACAGGTAGGTAGCCGTGTTGGTCTGTCATAGTCAAAACAAAATAAAAAGTAAAAAAAAAAAAAATTCCTTCCAGTAGCACCTTAGAGACCAACTAAGTTTGTTCTTGGTATGAGCTTTCGTGTGCATGCACATCTGAAGAAGTGTGCATGCACATGAAAGCTCATACCAAGAACAAACTTAGTTGGTCTCTAAGGTGCTGATCGCCGAAGAATTGATGCTTTTGAATTATGGTGCTGGAGGAGACTCTTGAGAGTCCCATGGACTGCAAGAAGATCAAACCTATCCATTCTTAAAGAAATCAGCCCTGAGTGCTCATTAGAAGGACAGATCCTGAAGTTGAGGCTCCAGTACTTTGGCCACCTCATGAGAAGAGAAGACTCCCTAGAAAAGACCCTGATGTTGGGAAGGATTGAGGGCACAAGGAGAAGGGGACGACAGAAGATGAGATGGTTGGACAGTGTTCTCGAAGCTACTAACATGAGTTTGGCCAAACTGCGAGAGGCAGTGAAGGATAGGCGTGCCTGGCGTGCTCTGGTCCATGGGGTCACGAAGAGTCGGACACGACTGAACGACTGAACAACAACAACAAAGGTGCTACTGGAAGGAATTATTTTTTTACATTTATCTAGTTGAGGATAGAACTCAGTGACATGCGACGAAGCTGGATGTTGGAAGATTCAGGACAGATGAAAGAAAATTTCACATGGTTAAACTATGGAACTCCCTCCAGCAGGAAGCAGCGATGGCCACCAAACTGGCTTTAAAAGACAAATACATGGAGGGAAGGCTATCAATGGCTGCTGTTCCACCTCCATGGTTGGAGGCAGTATTGCTTCTGAATACCAGTTGCTGGAAACCACAGGAGGGGAGAGGGCTGCTCTTTTGCTCTGGTCCTGCTTGCAGGTTTCCCATCACGGGCATCTGGTTGATCGCCGTGGGAACAGGATGCTGGGCTAGTTGGGCCACTGGCCTGATCCATCAGGCTACTCTCAGTTCCTAGTCCAACACTCTAACCACTACACCACACTGCCTTTTGTTTTAGTATTTGCGTGGCTGCTGTCCTGGGCTCCTATGGAAGGGCAGGATATAAACTGGAAAAAAACATTCAATCATTAATAAACAGAAAAGCCAGGAGAAAGGCACAGTGAGGCAGAGGGGGTGGGTAGGAAGAGGGGTGTGTGGCCTAGACAGTTTCAAGGGGCAGATAGGGAGTGTGGGGGCACATTCGGCTCTTCCAGGCCTGAGGTTCCTCACTACAGGCTAGACTAATCTGGCAAAGTCTGCCCATTCAGGGCTTACTTCTATATTTGCACATTGTTGTCGCCGTTATGTTATATCCTTATGTCCCACTTTTCTTCCAAGGAACTCAAAGTGGCGCACATGGTTTTCCCCATGTTTATCCTCACAACAACCCTGCAAAGTAGGTTTAGGCTGAGAGACCGTGACTACCCCTGTTAGCTGTATGCTCGAGAGGGGATTTGAACCTGGGTAGCTCAGTTGGTTAGAGTGTGGTGCTGATAATGCCAAGGTTGCAGGTTCGATCCCCGTATGGGACAACTGCATATTCCTGCATTGCAGAGGGTTAGTCTAGATGAACACCAGAGACCCTTCCAACTCTACGATTCTATGATTCTATGAACCCTGGTCTCTAACGTCCTAGTCCAGCACTCTGACCCCTGTGCCACGCTGGCTTTCAACAGATCTCACAAAATCACCAGCTGAGCCGTGTCAAAATTGTGGCTTAACATATAGAATAAGAGAACAAGATGAACATATGTTTAAAGAAGATTGGAAAACGTTTATTGACTATATGGGAAATAATTATGTACAGCTGAAAACGCTGGCAGCATTAAGATAAATTCAACAGTGTAAATAAGTTTTGATGGATGCAAGAATGGAAAACTGATTGGTATAGTTTTTGTAAAATATGCAGGGATATAAGATATAAGTATGTAAAATGTTTATCTGAAATTGTAAAACAGAAAATTTAATAAAAATCATATTTAAAAACAAACAAACAAGCAAAGTGTGGCTTCAGCAGGGGAGGGGTAGTTTTTTCAGCCTGAGGGCCAAATTCCTTTCTGGGTTACCTTCTGGGGGCCACATCATCCCAGTGGTGGGTGTGGCAAAATGGGGTGTGGCCAGACACACCTCACTCTCCATCTTCCATTCAGGTATTGTCACAGTTCAAGGACATGCTCCTGGTTAAATCACGAGTGAGAGGCATGGCCCAGGAGCTATGCCAGGGGCCTGATAGAGCATCCTAAGGGGCCACATCTAGCCCCTAGGCCTGAGGCGCCCCTCCCCCCCCGACCTGGAGCCAGAGATTCACCCTAGAACTTCCATCCAGAGGCCCCGAACAGAATATTTCTCCCAGATTATTTGCAAGAGACCAAAGAGGGAAATGGTTGAGGAGAGATAAGGAGACCCGGCTGTCTGCAGAGTGAGTGAGAAAGAGATCGGATGGGAAGGAAGGAGACTGAGGCGGCGGGAAATGAAAACGCAGCCAGCTATCTTTGCAGCAGATGCGGTCTCTGTCCTCTCGTGTTCCCGGAGGAGGCTGGTTGTGTAAAGCCGAGAGGAATCCCATTTCCATCGCTCGTCTCATCGCAGAGCAAAGGAGACAATAGCCTCTCTGCCTCTCGGTTTGCTGGTGCCTCACAAAAAGCCTCTTCAGCAGAAGTTGGTAAAGTGAGGATTCCCCAGCGACAGGGAGGTGCAGCGGCATGACCTTGAAATGCCATTTTAAGTCGAATTCTATTTTTCTAATAAGAGGAGTGTGCAAATGCGTAAGGAGATAGGAAGGAGAGTCCTTCTGGAGCAGACAAAGGCTACATTTGCACAGCATATGAACCCTTAAAAGTTGGCTTTATTAAAACCTGACTGAGCATAAGGTCAGCCTTCCTACTGCACACTTTCCACAGTGGGCATAGCTTAGCATGATGTCTCTGGGTCCAGGATGTTTTGCCTGAACAAACCATTGTTACTGAGGCAACAATAAACCGTGGTTTAAATAAATGGAGCAAGTTGGAGAATACATCTATTTGGACAAAAGAAATCACACGGGGAAGAGGAAAACAAACAGTGGAAATAAAGAGAAGAACAAAACCATCATGGGCGGCCTTTGGAAAACTCAGCTTTACAATGAAAAACGACAATATTTCCTTAGGCTTGAAAGTACATGCATATTACCTTTAGTGGAGAACTGGAGACACATGAACAGCTTAAGAATAGCACAACATGCCACGGAACATGCGATGTTAGGAATAGCGCTAAAAGATAGAAAAACAAAAAATTGGATACGGCAAAGATCAAAAGTTATGGATGTAGTGGAAAAGGCTGAGAAGTTTGAATAGCCATATGAGATGTCTGATTTGACCGCAATGAAACACACCTTAGGTACATCCCATTTGCATTAATGAGATGCAGTCCCACATGATGGGGCTGCCTTTGAAAAATGGTCAGAAACTTCGACTGGCTCAGATAGCTGCAGCCAGATTTGATGGATGGATGGATGGATATAGGTAAATACTTATCCAAAGTTATGCAAAAGTTCATACTCAATACAAAGTATATTTTTATCATACACCCAAATAAAATAAATGTTTCTAAAATCTTACCTAAAAAGGAATGGAAGAGGAGGGAAGGAAAAGGGGGAAAGAGGAAAGGAAGGAAGGAAATGAAAAAGAGAAAGAGAGAGGGAGGAAAGAAAAGAAAAGAAATACTTATGTTTCTCTTTCCTGCAGCTAAATGTAGTATTCGCTCATTAAAATCCAGCTATTCAATAAGCCAATTTTTTTTCAATCTCCAAATCCTGATATTACAAGTTCATATTCTCTTTCAAGTCCATAAGAAGATGCCAATCCCTGATAAATGTCAGTAATGATTTTTCTCTAATTAAGCATGTTAACTTTGCCATCTTAGCTGAGTCCGATAATTTTATCAACCATTCCTTCGTAGTAGGTAGGGCTGTATCTTTCCATCTATGTGCATATCTCACCGCCGTAATCATATAGGAATAATCTTCCATAGTCCTTTTCCAGTTGCGCATCCATTAACCCTAAAAGAAAGAATTTGGGCTTCAGTTGAATAGCTGCAGCCAGATTATTGACCAGGGCCGGTTATAGGGAGCAGACAACAGCTCCCCTGGCTACTGGTCTGTTTCCAGGCACAATTCCAAGTGCTGGTTATGACTGATAAAGCCCTACATGGTTTAGGTCCAAGCTAACTGAAGATACACTATTGTTGTGAATTGGGGAGGGGGCAGTCTCCCCATAATCCCTCCATTCAATGAAGGGTCAGAGTTTGAGCAAACACATGGATTCCTGGATTTAACAAGGGCTGGGAATAGCACCAGCTAATTCCCTGATGAGGCCAGCCTGGGGATGGTGGGTCCTTGAAGAAACAGTGGAGCTGATGGTCATCCCATTGGTCCTTCAGTGGAAGTCATCAACCAGGAACAAGGCTCTGCCAGGCACAGAGGGAGGTTGCGAGGGTAACAGGGGATGTGGTGTGATGTCACTGCAGGATCTCCTTTTCCACAGAGGGTTTTTTTGGCAAGGCATTCTGGGAACAAGGAGGAGGAAGTTGGCACAAATCCATGCAGCGCTGGCTGGAGGAGACTCATTGAAGGTTTCAGGTGTAAATATGTGGGAGTACTGGGTATAGCTGTCAACTTTCGGATTTGAAAATAAGGGATTTTTCCGAAGTTTCGGATTTGAAAATAAGGGATGCCGTGAGGGCGGTGCAATGGCACCAAGTAGCCTCGCCACCCTGCGCTCCAGAGGCTGCGCGCGAACGGGTGAGCGAAAGAGCGAGTGCGTAGACGGCAGGCAGGCTGTCTGTCTGGTTGGGCATGAGGGTCTGGCTGCACAAGGCATGCAAGCTCCGCCCCCAGTCGGTCTCAGACTCCTTATTGGCAGCCGAGCAATGCAGCTGAGGAGCCTCCCTGGCCGGCAGGGAGGGTGAGGAGCTGCTTCCTTTGAAATCCGGGGAATTTAAGGGATATCAACAATCCAGGATAGCAGCAGGAAACGGCATTGGAATAAGGGAGTTTCCCGCAAAAAAAGGGAGGGTTGACAGCTATGGTACTGGGAAATAATTCATAATGAACTGGAAAAAATGTTTAAAAGCACACACACCCCAAACAACAACAACAACAACAACAACAATAACAACAATAACAACAACCAGAGTCCTTTTTGTTGGGGATAATTCAGACAGAAATTCCCAGGTGTCAAAAAAGGTTAGTTATGTATGCCACTACTGCGGCCCATGTTTTGTTAGCCCAAAAATGGAAAACGAGTGAGGTCCCAACCAAAGAAGAATGGCAACTTGGAACTGATGGAATATGCGCAGTTTGCAGACCTAACATTTAGAACTAGTAAATTAAGCCCGTTGAGAAAACGGGCGCTAGAAGAGATTGATGTGAAGTTGAGAAGTATTTGAAGGAGAGTTGTATTTTAGGAGTTATTCTTGGAGTGTAGAATGGTTTGTTTTTGTATATTATTTGTGAATGTTGATGTAGTGAAGGAGAAGCAGGTGTGTAAGGTAAGTTGTGTAGTGTTGTTGTTGTGACGCATGAAGCAGCAGGAATGAAGTTGTACTGAAGGATTTTGAAGGGAGAAGTTGCGGAGCAATGGTAGTGTTTGTGTTTGTTTTTAGAGAATTTCTTTATAGATAACATTTCTTGTGTAGATTGTGTCTGAGTTGTGAAGCAGTTTGCCTTGTTGAGGACCTTCCACGATCTTAATCATGACATTGTTAAAACTCCTGACTCTTGATAAGGCAACATATAACTGTCCATGGCTGAAGACTGGTTGTGGCAAGTAAATTCCAACTTTTTCTAAGGTTTGTCCTTGAGATTTGTTAATTGTCATGGCAAATGCTAAAGTTATTGGGAATTGTCTCCTCCGTAATATAAATGGTAATTCAGTTGTTGACGGAGCCAAGTCAATACGGGGAATGAAGACTATGTTTCCTGCTTCTGATCCTGTTATTACTTGAGCAATGATGAGGTTATTTTTTAGTTCTTTTACGATAAGACGTGTGCCATTGCATAAACCTTTTTTGGTGTTGAGGTTTCTAAGAAGCATAATGATAGCGCCCACTTTAAGGTTCAGCTTATGTTTGGGCATACCTGTTGGTGTTAATTCATTTAGAAACTCAATGGGATAGTTTTGAATGTCTTCATCAGTTGCGTCATCAATAGAAGTGGTGCTGAGGTATGTAACTGTGTCTCCTTCTAAAAGTTGAAGCACCTCTTCATTGATGGTGTGAACATCACAGTTTTTTGGAGAAAGAATAGTTTTCAGGGCAAAGTCTTGGACATGTGTTAGAGCAATGTGTTGTCCAAAGAACTCTTTTACAATATCTCCTGTGCATAAAATCTTGGAAGGAATTTCAATAATATCTTGTGGTAAGCCGTCAATGTGTGGTGTATCACCATTGCCAAGTTGTAGTAGCCAAGTGCTGAATTCAATATCAATTGAGCGTATATTACTTGTCAGTGGAAGTACTTTGAAGTGGCTCCAGAGTGCATTATTTTTAATGCAGGTTTCAACAATTTTGGTTTGGTCTTCGTGAGGCACGACGGGAAGTGTTTGTCTGAAATCTCCTCCCAGTAAGAAATTTTTCCCTCCAAAGGGTTGTTTGTTGTCCATTATTTCTTGTAGGAGTCTATTAACTACTGAAAGAGCTACAGAGGGGGTCATAGTACATTCATCCCAAATGATTAATTTTGCTTTTCTTAAACGTTCTGCATCAGCAGAATTGAGTTTTACATTGGATGTTGAATTCTCAACTATAGGCACAGGTAACTTGAATTGTGAGTGGTATGTTCTTCCCCCTGGCAGAAGATTGGCTGCTATGCCTGTCGATGCTACAGGTAGTGCAATATGTCCTTGTCCACGAACTGTGCTAAGCAGGGTTTTGTAAAGATATGTTTTACCACTACCTCCTGGGCCATCTATGAAGAAGCAGTGCTTGTGAAGGTTGTCATTTTCAGTTGCTTCCAAGATTGCGTGGAAAGCTGCTGTTTGTTCTTTGTTTAATGTGCTTGTCAGTTGTGCAGCATTATGGGTTTCCAAAAGTTGGTCGTAGTGATCTGAATGTAAGTGTGAATGTGTTTGTGTAGCTGGTAATCCAAAGTCTTCACATTTCTTTCCATGTAGTATAAGAATGTTTGAAATGTCTTGCAGTGCGATAGAACGGCATATCGTGCATTCATTGTTGTGATGTATATGCTTTAGAGCAATATCCTCTGTGAGGTATTGTTCAAATTTTTCAAAAAGAGTTTTCATATTCTGTAGAGACGCAAAGACACAAATGTAGGCAAACAACTCTCTGAGTTGTTTTGGCATGCTGAATTGGATAGCATCTTCCAAAGTGTTTTCCCACACTTGTTCATCAGTGATGAGGCCTAATTGTTGTGCAGCAGCTTTGAAAGTGGGGTAGATATTGCCATTGACCGTTCTCAGATGTTCAAATGACAGGGCACCCGGAACATGTAGCAGTAGGAGACGCATGCAGTAGCGTTCTGCATCTGATGATAAATTGACGGAATACATTCGTGCTATTATTTTTTCTGCACCCCGCTGTCGTAATTTCCATTTACAGGTTTTTGAGTCAAATACATAGTGTATTGGAATGTCTGAATATAAGAATTGTCTGGATTGCTGTTCGTCTTGATTCAAGTGAAACCAAGCCGTCAATTGAGTATGTCTTGTTGAAGCTCTTTCAGTTGCTGTATGTATGTCCTTTGGATTGAAAAATACAGATTGCTCATCAGGGAGATGCACTGGTAACCTATGTATGGAATGTGATTGGTAATGCATTTCAAATCCATTTAAGCGCCATGCTGCCTCAGGAGCGCTGACATATCTTGAATCCATGAAGGTCTGAATTTCATCGTGATTTAAAGTGCCTTGTTCTTGAATTACAACATTAGCACAATCATGGCCTTTGTAGACATATTTGAAGAGGTATTTTACACTTTTGATGGACGCACAGACTTCAACATTAATGTGGCAATTGTATTTGAGGGCGAGATGTGGGTTGTATGGTACAACCCATTGGTTATCTATTTTCCTGCCTTTCACAATGGATGTTTCAGTAGTGTTTCTTCTTCTATATTTTGGATAACCATTTGTATTAGCTGATGTTTTTTCCTGGTATGGTTTAGGAAATTCCTTACTGCATTTGTCATTTGACATACACGGTGAATTAGGATTGAGTGCTCCGCATGGTCCATGAATCATATGTTTAGTTACAATGGCATGTAAGCGAGGAGTGTTGTGTATATTAGGAATTTCAGCACAAACAACTTGATCTATAAGTTGTTCAGTTTTTGGTTTGCAGTCCTCTTTAAGAATCAGGAGTATGTGTGCATGTGGTAAACCCCTTTTCTGGAATTCGATGACGTAAACAATTGCTTTTGGTACTCCAAAGAGATGATTGTTACAGATATCATGAATTAAAGCTTTGAGTTTTAGATGAAAGACTCTTGCTACTAAATCAGGTCGAGCATCAGTAGTTTGTCCATGTTGTAGGTTTTCAACAATCTCATCCCATTTGGGGTTGCAGGTCATTGTAATGAAAAGATCAGGCTTGCCATATTTCCTAACAATTGCCATTGCATCTTGATAATTTTGAAGCATGTTTCTGGGGCTACCTGCAAATGAGGAAGGTAATATATATGTTTTACCAGGAATTAGGCCTTTCTGATTGGATTCATTAATTAAGTGGTCCATTAATCCTGAGTATTTTTCCACTCTCAATTTTGGCTGATTTTGTCGTACATAGTTGAGCCTGTTGGATTCAGTTTTGACATATGCATCAACTATATACTGTTGTGTGAGGCGGCCAGCATTTAAGAAGGGGTTAAAGTTGTCTCGGATGGAAAGACGATAACCGTAATATTGCATTTGTGTGACTCGAATTCTAGGATTTTGTGTTTGATTTTTTAAAGTTTTTAAGGCTTGAGGTCTGTGTTGCAAAGGTATATCAATTCCCCAACTTTGATCACCATAAGGGAAGAGTAAAGGATAAACCATGGGTTCCAGATTGGGGTCAAGGACACTAATCCTTTGTGTTTTTCTTGGATTTAAATCATCTGTAGTTGGTTTGCAGTGTATTAGAAGATCTCTTTCTAGTGGAGGTTCGCCATCATCATTTTGAAAAATGAAAGCCACCTCATTATGGTTTGGTGCATTATAGCGTCTTTGATCATTTTTACGATCTTGTACTATTGTCATGGAGACTTCCTTAAGAACGTTTCCATTTCTTTCAGCATCTTCCTCATATTCTGTTTCAACTTGGTGCAGCATTTTGCAGGCCTCTGCAAATGGATTTGTTTGAGCAATGAGTGTGCTTATTATTTTCATAAGGTCTGGATTTGTTCCACTATTTGCGGAAATGTGCATTCTTTCCTGTGCTGCTTCAGAAGGATCTAAAATATATAATTGAGCAAACTGTCTGTGTTCTCCCTGTTCTGGGTGTAGTGTGCCTGTTCTGTGACAAATTGATCCGTGGATCCTAAAACAATATGGGCCATTCCCAGGTGGCGGAGCAATGTTTGCTCCCATGGAGGCAAATGCTAATGCGCTATTGATAGATCTAATATTTTTGAAAAAATTTTTGCTGTAGAAATGCTGGCCAGTCATTAGCTGCTGAATTAATGTATTGGTAGGAATTGAGGGAATATTTACTTTTCCTTTTGAACAACATTGTGTAAATTTTTTATCTGAAGGTCTTTCAGCTTCAAAATGTTTTGCACTACAAAATTGGCATATGTGATCTAAATGTCCACACGTGTGTGTTTTAATTATGTCCTCATTAAAGTTTTCCATTTCATTTATAAGTGTGATTGTTTGTATTTGCGTCTCCATTTTTTTTCTTTGTCGTAATTCTCTTTTTCTCTGTGTTTCATATATTTTTTGTACTTCCCGTTCATCATTACTTAGATGTGTTAACCTTTCTCTTTGTTGTGTGGCATGTAGTTGACATTTAATGTATTTTTCCTCTGGAGTTCTATTTGCTCTTATTGCTATTTGTCTTTCAGCATCTCGCTGTCGTTTTAGAAATTGTTTTGTAGCATTTTTGCTTTTCTCTTTAGAATTTATTTCTTTTTGTCTGTGAGTGAGTGTCTTTGCATCTTCATGTAAATGTATGTTTATGTTTTGTTTTTGATGTATAGTTTGTTTGTCAGCACGATTTGAAGTTTGTTTTTTAGATCTTTTTCTTTCCGTTTCTTTCTTTTGAGATTTTAGCTTATCTTCAATACATGTATGTAATCGTCTTTGTCTTTGTCTTTCTGTGTTTTTCATACGTATTTGTAGTCGTTCATCTGCGGTTTGAGTTGCTCTCTTAGCTCTCTGTCTTTGTGTGGAATTATTTGGCTCATTATGTAATTTTTTTTGGTGTTTTTTGGCTGTTGTTTGTATTTCATTTACTGTATTTTGTGGTTGTAAAGATTGTACTTCCTCAGGAGGCAGAATTGTTCCTCTTTGTATGCTCATGTTTCTGCTGTGAAATATATATATTTATGATTTTTGGTTTGTGGGCTTTGTACTGTTAAAGTACTGTTTCAGAGGTGGAGAAATTGGTGAAGAATATAGTGTTTAGTTCAGACGGTGATCAGAGAAGTTGATATAGTAAAATACAGTAGTGTTTTGATACTACAATCAGTTTTATGTTTCCAAAGAACGTTAAAGGTCTGCTGGACACCTAGAGTGATTATTTCTACTTTTAAAATATGTATGAAAATATACTGATTGGCTGAGAAAGTTGTGAAGTATATACCGGTAGTGTGTTGTGAACACTGTGATAAGAGAGGGTTATGATTTGTTTCACATATGTAGAGAGGGTGTTTCACAGGACAGGTAGAACTAAGGAAAATAGGCTGAACAAATATAATTTTTTCCCCTTCCAGTAGCACCTTAGAGACCAACTAACTTTCTTCTTGGTATGCGCTAAGATGGCGTTGGCGGTTGAAAAGTGCTTATGTGTGTATTGATTTGTTACAGATATGTAGAGAGGGTGTTCCACAGGGCAGGTTGAAGTAAGGAAAACACCCTGAAAAAAGAAAAACAAATTTTCCTTGCAATAGTACCTTAGAGACCAAGTAATGTTGTGATGGCGGTGGCGGTTGAGAAGTGCTTATGTGCGTATGAATTTGGTAGACGGCAGGTCGAAGTAAACAAAATAGGCTGAAGAAATATAATTTTTTCCCCTTGTAGTAGCACCTTAGAGACCAACTAACTTTCTTATTGGTATGAGTTAAGATGGCGGTGGCAGTTGAAAATTGCTTATGTGTGTATGGATTTGTAACAGATATGCAGAGAGAGTGTTGCACAGGGCAGGTAGAAGTAAGGAAAAGACCCTGAACAAAATTAAAAATTTATCCTTCTAATAGCACCTTAGAGACTAACTAATGTTCTGATGGTGGTGGCGGTTGAAAAGTGCTTATGTGTGTATGGATTTTTCAAAGGGCAGGTAGAAGTAAGCAAAATAGGCTGAACAAATATAATTTTATCCCCTTCCAGTAGCACCTTAGAGACCAACTAACTTTCTTCTTGGTAGGAGGTAAGATGGCGGTGGCGGTTGAAAACTGCTTATGTGTGTATGGATTTGTTACAGATATGGAGAGCGGGTGTTGCACAGGGCAGGTAGAAGTAAGGGAAAGACCCTGAACAAAATGAACAATTTTTCCTTCTAATAGCAGCTTAGAGACTAAGTAATATTGGTTGTCGTATGATGTTGGATTGCAGCGGCGGTTGGCGCCGCTTGCGAGGCTGGTAAGGAAGGAAAGGCTGTTAAGGAATGAAAGGCGTCGGGAGCCTGCAATAACGGGAGGCTGCGGATGGTAGGCGGCTGCAGGAGGAGTGCGGGCGGCAAGGAAAGGCGGCGGGAGCCTCCAGTAACGGGAGGCTCCGGTGGAGGAGTGCGCCCGGCAGCCCAGACGATGTTTGGCGGCTGCAGTGGAGGAGTGCGGGCGGCAGGAAGGGAGCGCTGCTTGGCAGCGCTTCCTCTGCACTTGGAAAGTTTGCAAGCCCCCACGTAAAGGCGCCGAGGATCGGGAGGCTAGGCGGCTGCAGCGGGAGAGTGCGGGCGGCAGGCAAGGGAGCGCTGCTTGGCGGCGCTTCCTCCGCACTTGGCGGCTGCAGGAGGCGGCTCCGGTGGAGGCGGCTGCAGGAGGAGTGCGGGCGGCAAGGAAAGGCGGCGGGAGCCTCCAGTAACGGGAGGCTCCGGTGGAGGAGTGCGCCCGGCAAGCCCAGACGATGTTTGGCGGCTGCAGGAGGAGGCTCCGGTGGAGGAGTGCGGGCGGCAGGAAAGGAGCGCTGCTTGGCAGCGCTTCCTCCGCACTTGGAAAGTATGCAAGCCCCCACGTAAACCCTCCGAGGATCGGGAGGCTAGGCGGCTGCAGCGGGAGAGTGCGGGCGGCAGGCAAGGGAGCGCTGCTTGGCGGCGCTTCCTCCGCACTTGGCGGCTGCAGGAAGAGTCTCCGGTGGAGGAGTGCGGGCCGACGATGGTAGGCGGCTGTAGCGGGAGGCTTAAGACGGCGGAGGAAGGGCCGCTTCGCGGCCCTCCCTCCGCGCTTTGCAAGCAGGAAAGCTTGCAGCGGGAGGGTCGGCACGCGGGCACGATGGAGGAGTGCAGGCGGCAGGCAAGCAAACAGGCAACGGCTGCGAGAGCGAAAGGCGAACGACGGTAAGGTAGACAGCAGCAAGCTACTGTCAGCCACAACGGTCGCTAGCACAATGGCCGTTAAACCCACACAGCATTCGAAAGGGCTTGGAGCTGCGGGGGTGGGCAGGAAGAGGCGTAACTGCCAGCGCCTATTGGTCTCCTTCGCTCTCTACGCTCCAATCCCTGCGTCCCCTCTCTGACATGCGCACTGCGCACTTCCGTGACACACAGAAAGTGGACGCAGGGACATAGCAAGATTATTATAGAGGATAAGATAACAAGAAGAACAAACGTTTAAAGAAGATTGGAACATGTTTATGGAATATATGGGGGTGGGGTTGTGTATATTTGCAAACATTGACAGCATTAAGATAAATTCAGTCTAAATAAGTTCTGATGGATGTAATAATGGAATACTGAATGGTTTCGTTTATGTAAAATATGCAGGGATTTATGTTATGCAAAAGGAGCCATGGAAAGAAAAGAAGGGAAGTCTTTGATATTTTAAGGTTGTTTAAATGAATACTCTGAATTGTAAAACAGAAAATTAAATTAGAGTGGGGGGGGGATGGAGCTGGGACAGAGCAACGGGAGTTTACCCCTTGCTGACCTTCTGATCGGCTGTGGTTTAGACCACAGCACCACCCGTGTCCCATGCAGATAGATAGACAGACAGACAGAGATAGAGTTTTAATTCTATCAATGTTTTATTGCTTTTTAATTATGACTCTTCCCCCCCCCCCATGTTTTAGCTGTTCTAATGTTTATCTGTAAGCTGCCTTGAGTCTCTGTCAGGGGAAAAGACAGAGTATAAATATAGAAGAAGAGGAGGAGGAGGAGGAAAAAATACAAACATACAAACTCCGCTTGTAGGGCGGAGCTAATCAGTGCCTGGAGGGCAGCGACTGAGGAGGGAGCACAAGGTGAGCTGAGCTTGTAGGTTTTGAGGGTTTGTCTTTTTGGGGCTGTGTGTGATTAAGTTTGTGTGCTTATTTGTTTCCTTATTTGTTTGTGTGTTTCCCAGGCTTGTGTGTGCGAGAGAGTTTGTTTCTGGCTTGTGTGTGTGTGTTTGTCTGGTGACTAGCTGTAGGCGGAGCTAATCATTGCCTGGAGGGCAGAGACTGAGGAAGTAGGCAAAAGGTGAGCTGAGCTTGTAGGGCGGAGCTAATCAGTGCCTGGAGGGCAGCGACTGAGGAGGGAGCACAAGGTGAGCTGAGCTTGTAGGTTTTGAGGGTTTGTCTTTTTGGGGCTGTGTGTGATTAAGTTTGTGTGCTTATTTGTTTCCTTATTTGTTTGTGTGTTTCCCAGGCTTGTGTGTGCGAGAGAGTTTGTTTCTGGCTTGTGTGTGTGTGTTTGTCTGGTGACTAGCTGTGGGCGGAGCTAATCAGTGCCTGGAGGGCAGAGACTGAGGAAGTAGGCAAAAGGTGAGCTGAGCTTGTAGGGCGGAGCTAATCAGTGCCTGGAGGGCAGCGACTGAGGAGGGAGCACAAGGTGAGCTGAGCTTGTAGGTTTTGAGGGTTTGTCTTTTTGGGGCTGTGTGTGATTAAGTTTGTGTGCTTATTTGTTTCCTTATTTGTTTGTGTGTTTCCCAGGCTTGTGTGTGCGAGAGAGTTTGTTTCTGGCTTGTGTGTGTGTGTTTGTCTGGTGACTAGCTGTGGGCGGAGCTAATCAGTGCCTGGAGGGCAGAGACTGAGGAAGTAGGCAAAAGGTGAGCTGAGCTTGTAGGGCGGAGCTAATCAGTGCCTGGAGGGCAGCGACTGAGGAGGGAGCACAAGGTGAGCTGAGCTTGTAGGTTTTGAGGGTTTGTCTTTTTGGGGCTGTGTGTGATTAAGTTTGTGTGCTTATTTGTTTCCTTATTTGTTTGTGTGTTTCCCAGGCTTGTGTGTGCGAGAGAGTTTGTTTCTGGCTTGTGTGTGTGTGTTTGTCTGGTGACTAGCTGTGGGCGGAGCTAATCAGTGCCTGGAGGGCAGAGACTGAGGAAGTAGGCAAAAGGTGAGCTGAGCTTGTAGGGCGGAGCTAATCAGTGCCTGGAGGGCAGCGACTGAGGAGGGAGCACAAGGTGAGCTGAGCTTGTAGGTTTTGAGGGTTTGTCTTTTTGGGGCTGTGTGTGATTAAGTTTGTGTGCTTATTTGTTTCCTTATTTGTTTGTGTGTTTCCCAGGCTTGTGTGTGCGAGAGAGTTTGTTTCTGGCTTGTGTGTGTGTGTTTGTCTGGTGACTAGCTGTGGGCGGAGCTAATCAGTGCCTGGAGGGCAGAGACTGAGGAAGTAGGCAAAAGGTGAGCTGAGCTTGTAGGGCGGAGCTAATCAGTGCCTGGAGGGCAGCGACTGAGGAGGGAGCACAAGGTGAGCTGAGCTTGTAGGTTTTGAGGGTTTGTCTTTTTGGGGCTGTGTGTGATTAAGTTTGTGTGCTTATTTGTTTCCTTATTTGTTTGTGTGTTTCCCAGGCTTGTGTGTGCGAGAGAGTTTGTTTCTGGCTTGTGTGTGTGTGTTTGTCTGGTGACTAGCTGTGGGCGGAGCTAATCAGTGCCTGGAGGGCAGAGACTGAGGAAGTAGGCAAAAGGTGAGCTGAGCTTGTAGGGCGGAGCTAATCAGTGCCTGGAGGGCAGCGACTGAGGAGGGAGCACAAGGTGAGCTGAGCTTGTAGGTTTTGAGGGTTTGTCTTTTTGGGGCTGTGTGTGATTAAGTTTGTGTGCTTATTTGTTTCCTTATTTGTTTGTGTGTTTCCCAGGCTTGTGTGTGCGAGAGAGTTTGTTTCTGGCTTGTGTGTGTGTGTTTGTCTGGTGACTAGCTGTGGGCGGAGCTAATCAGTGCCTGGAGGGCAGAGACTGAGGAAGTAGGCAAAAGGTGAGCTGAGCTTGTAGGGCGGAGCTAATCAGTGCCTGGAGGGCAGCGACTGAGGAGGGAGCACAAGGTGAGCTGAGCTTGTAGGTTTTGAGGGTTTGTCTTTTTGGGGCTGTGTGTGATTAAGTTTGTGTGCTTATTTGTTTCCTTATTTGTTTGTGTGTTTCCCAGGCTTGTGTGTGCGAGAGAGTTTGTTTCTGGCTTGTGTGTGTGTGTTTGTCTGGTGACTAGCTGTGGGCGGAGCTAATCAGTGCCTGGAGGGTAGCGGCGCGCGCCTAGCGGCGCGCACAGTTTGACCTATCTTTTAAATTGAGGAGAGCTAGTCTCAAACGTTTACTTGGGGAGACCTAGGCTTCTTTTTTGTGTGTCCTGACTTCAAGCTTCAAGATGGAGGGTGAGGGAACAACTGTAGTCGCCTGCAATTCCTGCGCAATGTTTGCCTTCTTGCCAAAGGATGTAGGCAACTACACCTGCAGCAAGTGCAAGTTGGTTGCCCTACTAGAAGACAAGGTCCGGCAACTTCAGGAGGGGGAAGGAACAACTGTAGTCGCCTGTAATTCCTGCGCAATGTTTGTCTTCTTGCCAAAGGTTGTAGACAGCTACACCTGCAGCAACTGCAAGTTGGTTGCCATACTCGAAGACAAGGTCCAGCAACTTCAGGCCTGTGTATCTACGCTCCAGAAAATTAAAGAGCTGGAGCTTTTCTTGGATGCAGCAGAGCACACTGTCTCCACCAAGCAGGAGACAGGGCACATCCCTGAGGAGGAGATCAGTTCCCCAACTCAGGAGCCAGATGTATGGAGGAACGTGACTCACAGAAGTAGAATGCCCAGGGATCGCTCTGAGTGTTTAGAACTACAAAATCAATTTGAAGTGCTCTCAAATCTGGAAGATGAAGACCAGACTCCATTGGAAGATCTCTCCCTCATCACAGTTGATGAGGTATATGAAGACGAGCAGCATAGTCAGTCCTCCGGGAATGTGCAGGCGACCTTGGAAGGGACAGCACGTGTAAGAATCCCGACCAAGCCTAAGAGGAGACGTGTAGTGGTGATAGGGGATTCCCTACTGAGGGGTACCGAAGCAGTGATCTGTGGGCCTGACAAGATGTCTCGAGAGGTATGCTGTCTCCCCGGGGCCAAGATCCATGATGTTACAGAACGGCTGCAAGGAATAATAAAACCTACGGATAAAAACCCCTTCCTTTTAGTCCATGTGGGAACCAATGACACCGCAAGCCATAGCCTCCAGAAGATCAAAAGTGATTATGAGGCTCTGGGCAGGAAGCTGAAGCAATTAAATGCACAAATTGTCATCTCATCTGTCCTCCCAGTTGAACGCCGTGGCCCAGGAAGAGAGGGGAAAATAGGAGAAGTGAACAACTGGCTTCGCAAATGGTGCCGGCAGGAACGGTTTGGATTCTTAGATCACGGCCTGCAGTTTCTTGAAGATGGACTTCTGGCAAGTGATGGGCTGCACCTCACAAGGGTTGGGAGGAATGTTTTTGCCAACAATCTCAAAAACCTCATCAGGAGGGCTTTAAACTGACTTATGTGGGGGAGGGAGACAGTGGTCCTGAAGGTAGGAGTCTATCAAATGCTGAAGATGATCATCCAAAAGTCAAGGACCAAATGGAGCAAACAGCACACAGACCTAGTGGTGGGAGGAAAAAATCCTTAAGTAGGAGACTAGGGGGAATGATCAATGGTTTTCAATGTCTGTATACAAATGCACAGAGCATGGGAAATAAACAAGATGAACTTGAGCTCTTGATACAGCAAACTAAATACGACATAATAGGCATCACTGAAACCTGGTGGGATGAGTCTCATGATTGGAATGTAGTAATAGAGGGATACAATCTATTTCAGAGAAATAGACCAAACAGGAAAGGAGGAGGAGTGGCATTATATGTCAGGGATGTGTATACCTGTGAAGAGATCCATGATTTAAAACTTCAAAGCCAAATTGAGAGTATCTGGGTCAAAATTAAGGGAGAGAAAAATAACAGTGATCTCATTGTGGGAGTTTACTATAGATCCCCGAGCCAAACTGAGGACATAGATGATGCCTTCCTGGAACAGATGACCAAGCATTCAAAAGGAAATGAGATAGTAGTAATGGGGGATTTCAACTATCCTGATATTTGTTGGATGTCAAACTCAGCCAAGAGCATAAGGTCGAACAGATTCCTCACTGGCCTTGCAGACAACTTCATTGTCCAGAAAGTGGGAGAAGCAACAAGAGGATCAGCCATTTTAGATCTGGTCCTAACCAATAGTGATGACCTGGTTAGTGGGGTAGAAGTGGCAGGATCATTAGGTGGGAGTGATCATGCTCTTCTGGAGTTTATTATACATCAGAAAGGAGCAACCAAGCATACTAAGACTCAAATTCTAGACTTTAAGAAAGCCGACTTCAGAAAACTTAGGGAAATGCTGGATGTGATCCCATGGTCAGTAATACTAAAAGGGATGGGAGTTCATGATGGATGGGAGTTTGTTAAAAGGGAGATATTAAAAGCACAACTTCAAGCAGTACCAATGCGACGAAAACATGGAAGGTGCCTAAAGAAGCCAGGGTGGCTATCTAAAGAACTTTTAACTGAGTTAAGATTTAAAAGGGATATGTACAAGAAATGGAAAAAGGGGGAAACCACCAGAGAGGAATTCAAACAAATAGCCAGCACATGTAGAGACAAAGTCAGAAAAGCTAAAGCACAGAATGAACTCAGGCTTGCTAGAGAGGTTAAAAGCAATAAAAAGAGTTTTTATGGGTATGTCCGTAGCAAAAGGAAGAACAAGGAAACAGTGGGGTCACTTAGAGGAGAAGATGGTGAAATGCGAACAGGGGACGCAGAAAGGGCAGAACTCCTCAATACCTTCTTTGCCTCAGTCTTCTCCAAAAAAGAAAACAATGCCCGACCTGAAGAATATGGAGCAGATGATTCAGCAGGGGAAACACAGCCCAGAATAAGTAAGGAGGTAGTACAAGAACACTTGGCTAGTTTAGATGTATTCAAGTCTCCAGGGCCAGATGAACTACATCCCAGAGTATTAAAAGAACTGGCAGAGGTGATTTCAGAACCACTGGCAGTAATCTTTGAGAATTCCTGGAAAACAGGTGAAGTCCCAGCAGACTGGAGGAGGGCAAATGTTGTCCCTATTTTCAAAAAGGGGAAAAGAGAGGACCCAAACAATTACCGCCCAGTCAGCCTGACATCAATACCAGGAAAGATTCTAGAGCAGATCATTAAGCAAACGGTCTGTGAGCACCTAGAAAGGAACGCTGTGATCACTAAAAGTCAGCATGGGTTTCTGAAAAATAAGTCATGTCAGACTAATCTGATCTCATTTTTTGACAGAATTACAAGCCTGGTAGACGAAGGGAACACTGTGGATGTAGCCTATCTTGATTTCAGCAAGGCCTTTGACAAGGTGCCCCATGATATTCTTGTAAAGAAGCTGGTAAAATGCGGGCTAGACAATGCTACCATTCATTGGATTTGTAACTGGCTGACTGACCGAACCCAAAGGGTGCTCATCAATGGCTCCTCTTCATCCTGGAGAGAAGTGACTAGTGGGGTGCCACAGGGTTCTGTCTTGGGCCCAGTCTTATTCAACATCTTTATCAATGACTTGGATGATGGGCTTGAGGGCATCCTGATCAAGTTTGCAGATGACACCAAATTGGGAGGGGTGGCTAATACCCCAGAGGACAGGATCACACTTCAAAATGACCTTAACAGATTAGAGAACTGGGCCAAGGCAAACAGGATGAATTTTAACAGGGAGAAATGTAAAGTACTACACTTGGGCAAAAAAAATGAAAGGCACAAATACAGGATGGGTGATACCTGGCTTGAGAGCAGTACAAGTGAAAAGGATCTAGGAGTCTTGGTAGACCACAAACTTGACATGAGTCAACAGTGTGATGCAGCAGCTAAAAAAGCCAATGCAATTCTGGGCTGCATCAATAGGAGTATAGCATCTAGATCAAGGGAAGTAATAGTACCACTGTATTCCGCTCTGGTCAGACCCCACCTGGAATACTGTGTCCAGTTCTGGGCACCACAGTTCAAGAAGGATATTGACAAGCTGGAACGTGTCCAGAGGAGGGCAACCAAAATGGTCAAAGGCCTGGAAACGATGCCTTATGAGGAACGGCTTAGGGAGCTGGGTATGTTTAGCCTGGAGAAGAGACGGTTAAGGGGTGATATGATAGCCATGTTCAAATATATAAAAGGATGTCATATAGAGGAGGGAGAAAGGTTGTTTTCTGCTGCTCCAGAGAAGCGGACACGGAGCAATGGATTCAAACTACAAGAAAGAAGATTCCACCTAAACATTAGGAAGAATTTCTTGACAGTAAGAGCTGTTCGACAATGGAATTTGCTGCCAAGGAGTGTGGTGGAGTCTCCTTCTTTGGAGGTCTTTAAGCAGAGGCTTGACAGCCACCTGTCAGGAATGCTTTGATGGTGTTTCCTGCTTGGCAGGGGGTTGGACTGGATGGCCCTTGTGGTCTCTTCCAACTCTATGATTCTGTGATTCTGTGATTCAAACAAGAAGAGACGACT
This sequence comes from Darevskia mixta, assembly GCA_034641385.1. Taxonomy (NCBI): domain Eukaryota; kingdom Metazoa; phylum Chordata; class Lepidosauria; order Squamata; family Lacertidae; genus Darevskia; species Darevskia mixta. Next base: position 4,581,692 of record JAWWNH010000059.1, read on the forward strand.
CAGGCCAATACCGGTAGAATAAAGCAGGGTTAGTATGGAGACCCTACAATTTTGAAAGACTAAGAGGACGACCAGGGTTGGCCCAGGGCGTTTTGCCACTTGAGCCAAAACAGAAGAGGAGGAAGAGGAGAAGGAGGAGGGCAACAAGCTCAGAAGACAGCAAGCGACGCACTCTTCAGGGCCAGGATCTGTCTCTCTTCCCCGCTGTCCCTCAGCCTGCCACCTGAGGCAACTGCCTCACCTCATGGGCAGGCCCAGCCCTGGAAAGAACCACCCATGCATTGGGTGGACACGCTAAACAGAGAACAATGGAGAGAACTTGAAGAATCATAGAATCATAGAGTTGGAAGAAGCCACAAGGGCCATCCAGTCCAACCCCCTGCCAAGCAGGAAACACCATCAGAGCATTCCTGATAGGTGGCTGTCAAGCCTCTGCTTAAAGACCTCCAAAGAAGGAGACTCCACCACACTCCTTGGCCGCAAATTCCACTGTCGAACAGCTCTTACTGTCAGGAAGTTCTTCCTAATGTTTAGGTGGAATCTTCTTTCTTGTAGTTTGAATCCATTGCTCCGTGTCCGCTTCTCTGGAGCAGCAGAAAACAACCTTTCTCCCTCCTCTATATGACATCCTTTTATATATTTGAACATGGCTATCATATCACCCCTTAACCTTCTCTTCTCCAGGCTAAACATACCCAGCTCCCTAAGCCGTTCCTCATAAGGCATCGTTTCCAAGCCTTTGACCATTTTGGTTGCCCTCTTCTGGACACTTCCAACTTGTCAGTATCCTTCTTGAACTGTGGTGCCCAGAACTGGACACAGTATTCCAGGTGAGGTCTGACCAGAGCGGAATACAGTGGTACTATTACTTCCCTTGATCTAGACGCTATACTCCTATTGATGCAGCCCAGAAGAGATGGATATCCAAAGATGGATGCAAGTCAGATGCTGCAAAAGAAGAAGAGAAATACAGATTACCAAATCCATGGGGAGCAGAGCGGGGGGAGCTGTTGCTAACTCAAAATCTGATGCCGGCTGGCACATGGATCTGATTGATATTGGCACAATTTGTGTTTATAATCACCTAAAAGTCACATTGTCTCAGAATGTGAGACCCAAGCTGATTCATATTGACTCCAGGTGTGTCCAGTTCTGGCTGCGATTGTCCAATTTGCTTTGCGAAGCTGTTCCGTTTTCATTCGAGACCCCCGCCCTTCCTCCGCCGTCTCCCCACCTCCCGCCATTCCAGGCTCTTTCATCCTGCTCGGCGCTGATGGATCACCGAGTTGCCTTCATCTCCGCAGCCCTTTGGAGTCCCAAGGAGACCCGCCAACACGGCGATGGTCCCTCTGCGCTTGTGACACATCAAAGGAACTCCAGTTCAAAGGCTGCTGCGCAAACACAGATCCGTTTTTTCCCTCTTTAACAAAATCACTTACCTTTCGCTTAAATGATTTCGGGGGAAAGGGGAGAGTGTTCAATTGCCTTTTAAACCATCTGCTCTGCAGCAGCGACCAAAGGAGGAACTGGGAAAGGAAGTGGGGGTGAATTCTATTTCATTTTTTTTCCATGCAGGCATTAATTAGGAAATGAAGGTACAAGAAGCTAATAGCCTTTTAAAGGGAGAAAGAAATTCTCCTGGGGCTACCGTTTGTTCATTAGTTCATTATATTTCATTTCATTTCTATGCTGCCTTTCCTTCAAGGAACTTGGTGTGGTGCACCCCATTTTATCCTCAAAACAAGCCCGTGAGGTTGGTTAGCTGGGGGGGTAGTCCCAGTGGAAGAGATGGGAGCACCAGTTCATTCAGTGGGCTCTTCCTGTCCCTGAACTGGTGCCCCAACAGCTGGTCATTATGAGGACTGCTATTTAAGAACTGCTGCCTGAGTTTTCTTTTCTTTTCCTCTGCCCTCCTCATCCCTTTTTCCTTTTATGCTGTGCCTTTCAGACTGGTGGCAAAGCACCTGCTTTATCTTCTTCCTCTGTTTGAGCCTGCCAGTCCAAGCCCAAACGTAACGGTGCTGTGGGGCTCATTGCATGCCCAGGGTCTAACACTACCAGAGCTACAATTTGCAGACTGGCTTGATGGGGAAGTCTGGGAATTGTAGCTCTGTGAGGGGAAAAGGAGTCACCTAACAATTCTCAGCACCCTTAAGAAACTACACTTCCCAGGATGCTTTGGGGGAAGCAATGGTCGTTTAAAGTGGTATGATACTTTTTTTTTTAATGCATAGTGCGGATGGGGCCTTAGTTATTCTCAGAGCAGATCTACTGAAATTAATGGATGCAAGTAACAGGTACATTAATTTCTATGGGTCTGGAACTTAGTTTGACACAATCCTAGGCTTCTAAGTGGCCTACGAAGTATAAAAACCAGTTATGCATGCATTGAAATATAAGCATCCATAACTAAAATCTAAAATAAAGCAATCCTATTAAAGCAACAATAGAATGGCTGAAGGACTGGAGCAACTCTTATGAGGAAAGGTTGCAGCATTTGGGACCTTTTTCATTTAGAGAAAAGGCGACTAAGAGGTGGCTTGATAGAAGTTTATAAAATTACACATGGCATAGGGAAAGCATATACAGAAACAGTTTTCTCCCTATCTTATAACACTAGAATTCATGGGCATCCAATGAAACTGAGTGTTGGGAGATTCAGGACAGAAAGTCCTTCTTCATGCAATGCGTAGCTAACCCTTGGAACTCCCTGCCACTGGAGGTGGTGATGGCCACCAACTTGGATGGCTTTAAAAAGAGGATGTGATAAATTCATGTAACACAAGGCTTTCAAGAGCTACCTAAAAGGTAAAGGTAAAGGGACCCCTGACCATTAGGTCCAGTCGTGTCCGACTCTGGGGTTGTGGCGCTCATCTCGCTTTATTGGCCGAGGGAGCCGGCGTACAGCTTCTGGGTCATGTGGCCAGCATGACAAAGCCACTTCTGGCAAACCAGAGCAGCGCACGGAAACGCCGTTTACCTTCCCGCCAGAGCGGTTCCTATTTATCTACTTGCACTTTGACGTGCTTTCGAACTGCTAGGTGGGCAGGAGCTGGGACCGAGCAACGGGAGCTCACCCCGTCACAGGGATTCGAACCGCCGACCTTCTGATCAGCAAGCCCTAGGCTCTATGGTTTAACCCACAGCGCCACCTGGGTCCCTCAAGAGCTACCTACTAGCCATGATTGCTCTGCCTCCATGGTCAGAGACAATAATGCCAGAAACCTCAGGAAGGGAGAGGGCTCTTGTGCTCTGGTCCTGCTTGTGGGTTTCCCACTGGGGCATTTGGTTGGCCCCTGTGAGAACAGGATGCTGGACTCGATGGGCCATTGGCCTGATCCAGCTGGCTCTTCTTATTCTCTTGTGTTCATCACAGCAATTAAAACCGGAGATTCGGGTCAGGTCGAGAGACTACACAGGGAACATTGTTTACATCTATGGTGCTCTCCGCAAACCAACAACAGCCACTTCTCTTGATTTTCAGGAAACAGAAAAGACCGACCAATTAGTGAGGGAACGAAAACAGCTTCCAGATCTGTGCCAGGTTTCTCTTCCATTCCTCCAGTTGACTGAATCGCTATATCATTCCCCTGACAGGTGAGCTGACCGTTCTTGGTCAGTGATTAAGACATCCGTCATCTGGCCCCGAAGGAGCTGTCAGTTCTCTGCCGTCTCCGAGTATCCGCAAATCGGATGCCGCTGGACACGTAGAAACATCTTGCAGATATTTCCTGCAAATGGAGGCGGGAGCTTCAGAAAGAACCTCAGGAGCAGGAGCCATTCAGTCCCAAGGGCTGAATCCTGCCACATAGAGGGGCTTACGTTTACCAGGGGCTGAGTCTTTAGAACAGCAGGCCTGTGGGGATACCTTGACAATAGGAATTTGGAAGGGCCATCCCCACATGCTTTAAGACAGGAGTCAGCAACCTTTTTCAGCCGTGGGCTGGTCCACCGTCCCTCAGACCATGTGGTGGGCCGGACTATATTTTGTGGGGGGAAATGAACAAATTCCTATAACCCAGAGATGCATTTTAAATAAAAGGACACTCTACTCATGTAAAAACATGCTGATTCCCGGACCATCCGCGGGCCGGACTGGGAAGGCGATTGGGCCGCATCCAGCCCATGGACCTTAGGTTGTCTACCCCTGCTTTAAGACATCTTCTGAAAGCTGTCTTGTTCAGATGGAAGTCTTTTGAACCTGAGATCCTTTGTCCACCAGCATACCCTCTGGGTGGCTTCCAACAGATACAAAAACATAATTAAATATTAAACATTAAAAAAAATCCCTATACAGGGCTGTCTTCTGATGTCTCCTAAAGGTTGCATAGTTACTTATCTCCTTGGCTCAGGGATCGCATAACTCCATACCCTCCTACATTTTTCTGATGAAAATAGGGGCATCCTAAGGAAAAGTGGAGGGATGCGGGTGGCCCTGTGGTCTAAACCACTGAGCCTAGGGCTTGCTGATTGGAAGGTCGGTGGTTCGAATCCCCGCGACGGGGTGAGCTCCCATTGCTCGGTCCCAGCTCCTGCCAACCTAGCAGTTCGAAAGCACGTCAAAGTGTAAGTAGATAAATAGGTACCCCTCCGGCGGGAAGGTAAACGGCATTTCCATGTGCTGCTCTGGTTCGCCAGAAGCGGCTTAGCCATGCTGGCCACATGACCTGGAAGCTGTATGCCGGCTCCCTCGGCCAGTAAAGCGAGATGAGCGGCGCAACCCCAGAGTTGTCCGCGACTGGACCTAATGGTCAGGGGTCCCTTTACCTTTAAGGAAAAGTGGGAGGTTCCAGGATCAAACCAGATACTGGGACTGTCCCTGGAAAATAGGGACACTTGGAGGGTCTGTACCAGCTTCTACTGATATGTTCCTTGTTTTTATTCCAGTGTTTTTAGGCTGTACATCACCTGGGGATATTTCATATGAGAGCGTGTTAAATCATTAAAAAAAAATCTGTTTTCTTCTATGTCTCAGCCCTTCAAGGCATTTGAAGAAACTTCTCTTATCCAGGCTCCTTTCCTCCTAGGACTTGTTTTCCATTTTTCCATCCTTCCCCTCAACCTGTCCGAATGTGTCTACATCCTTATTTAAATGTGACACTCAGAATTGGAGGCAGTCCTCCTGGTGGCTAGTGAAGAATAAAGGGGAGCAATGATATCCCAGGCCTTGGAAACTATGGTTCCGTTAAAAAGATTGTGTAAGCCTTTTTTGCTGCCTCATCACAATAATGGCTTGTGCTCAGATCGTAATTGATTGGGGTCCGAAGTTCTTGCTCAAATGGCTCTTTCTACAAACACAAACAGGTACATGTAGAGAGAGAGAAGCTAAGGAGACCACATTTTAGGATATGGAGGGGATCCCTGGCCCCCCACCCATCAGTTTGGCCATTGACTAGAACTAGCTGCTGACAAGGATTAACAATCCCTCCTCAGCACTCCTTTGGTATTCAGGAAGCATTTATCTTATCTATTTTCAGCATTTCTAATAAATATTCAGGGCAACTTCCAAAAATGAAAGGAATAAAGTATCACTGCAATACAGCTTCTGGAGAAAAGATTAAGGGGAGTCCTGATAGCCATTCTCAAATATCCATCATGCATAATCATCTTCTGCTTCTCCAGAGGGCAGGAGTGGAAGCAGCAGGTGGATATGGCAGGGAAGCAATTTTTGAGAAGCTTCCCGAAGGTAAGTGGTGTGGGAGATGAGAGGGAATGTGGATGAGGGAATATTGATTAATATTTCCTATCCCAGCTTGTGCTAACAAGCTCCAAACTAGCAGAGTTTCTCATCCCCAATAAAGCGCAGCAAAGCGTGGCGTTTAAGTTCCTATGAACTTCTAGAATAAGGCAGATCCTGGCACATATTTCCCCTGGTTCCCTCTTAAAAGAAAATACACGACACATAAGCTTATAAAAGTATAAAGGTTTTACTCACAGTCATTTCAAGCTTCTACAGTCTCAGAAGGCAGGCTAGCTTAGATTAAATGTATTTACATGTGGAGATTCCCCTTAAGGGAGAAAGGCTCCATGTGGGCCTCTCTTGGCTGGAAGCCAAGAGAGCATCTCCTGAGATGTTGCATCCTCGGAGTCCTGGTGGGAAGAGAGGGAGAGTAGCAGCTCACCTGTATCTTTGAATAGCTACAGGTAAGGCCACTCCCACTTCTGGTCACACAAAGGAAGTGATTTCAGTCTTGGCACAGGAAACTCTACCTGGAGGACCAAGTCCCCTTTGTGTACACTCTAGGAATGTTGTGATTGACTGCACCAGTGTTATACATCCCACAAACCCCTTCTCAGTCTGAACAACATTTAACAAACATAAAACAACTTTATTCAACCACCCAGAGTCCCAGCTTGACACGCAGGTTCTGGAAACTCTCTCGTGGCAAGGGTTTCGTGAGAATGTCCGCAGTCATCTCCTGAGTATTACAGTAGGACATTTCTACTAGTCCATCTTGGATCATCTGGCGAATGAAGTGATACCTGACCCCAATGTGTTTTGAACGTGCAAGGAACTTTTCGGTTTGCGCTAGCTGCAGGCAGCCTTGATTGTCCTCCATCAAGCTGACAGGTCCTTTTCTCGGCAAACCAAAGTCTGTCAGGAGTTGCTCCAGCCAGATGATCTCTCTGCATGCTTCCGAAGCTGAAATATATTCACTCTCTGTGGACGATAAGGCTACACATTTCTGTTTATAACTGCCCCAAATGATAGGTGCATTTCCAAACATAAAAACATAACCACTTGTGGATTTGTAATCCGCCTTATCCCCAGCCCAATCTGCATCACTGTACCCAACCAACTTAGGGTCCCTTACAGCTGGCAATCTTAATTTACAATTCATTGTACCCTTGAGGTAACGCACCACCCTCTTGACCCCACCCAAGTCATGTTCAGTGGGAGAACTCACTTTTCTGCTTAGGATCCCCACTGCACTTGCTATGTCAGGTCTGCTGGTAGTAACCAAATACAAAAGTTTACCAATCGCTGACCTGTATTCGCTGTTGTCTGGCAGCAGCTTCGAATCTTGCTGATTCTTTAGAAAATCTGTGGCCATGGGTGTCGCGACAGGGTGTGCACCTTGCATCTGCATGCTTTCTATCAGTTCTATTATCTTCTGCTTCTGGCTGAGAAGAAATGAGCCGTCTTCTTCTCTCTCAATTTGAATTCCCAAGTAATACTGGACAAGTCCCAATTCCTTTACTTCCACCTCTTTGTTGAGATGTCTGACTATGTCTTTATAGTCTCTGTCATTGGACGTTGATATTAATAAATCATCGACAAAAGCCAGAATGTAAGAGAATTGTCCATTTCTGTTCTTAGTGTACAGGCACTTGTCAGCTGTTGACTGCTTGTACCCAAGCTGAACCAGCATTTCATGTAATTTCTGGTTCCATGCTCTTGCAGCTTGTTTCAAACCGTAAATTCCTTTCTGAAGTTTACATACAAGATGTGCCTCATTTTGCTTGATAAAGCCTTTGGGCTGCTTCATATAAATCTGTTCAGAAATCGTCCCATGAAGAAAAGCTGTTGCTATGTCGACATGACGGACTGATAGGCCTTTAGATGCTGCAATACTTAGAAGTAATCTAACACTGCTGTATCGCACTGTAGGCGCAAATACTTGATCATAGTCTTCGCCATACTGTTGTGAAAATCCTTGTGCTACAAGCCTAGCTTTGTAGCGTTGCACCTCCCCTTCTGACCCCTTCTTAAGCTTGAACACCCACTTGGACCCAATTGCCTTCTTACCAGGAGGTAGCTCTGTCAGGGTCCAGCTCTTGTTGCGATGCAGTGCATCCATCTCTTCCTGCGCGGCTTGCTTCCAGAGACTGGCCTCAGCAGCTGGCAACCGTTGAACCTGTTCCCACGTGGAAGGTTCCTGTGGTGGCGCCGACCCTGCAAAGTAGGACAGTCGTAGTGGTGGAACGCCTCTGTTGGACCTGGAGGAACGTCTGACCTCTGGCTCTTGTTGAACCGCATCAGCTTCCTCATCTCCTTCCAATGGCGGCATCCCTGCATACGGGTCCTCTTCGTCTCTGGAGCCTTCTGACATCTGGTCCTCCGCGTCTTCTGGGGTGTCATCTGTAGGGGGTGCTACAACACTAGGAGGTACAATACTAGGAGGTGGATTAGTTTCTGGTATGGCTTCAAAAGGAAAACTTACAAACTCCTCTGTTGGTGGCTCATTGGAACAGTCAATTGCTGTGTTCCTTGTGTCAGCCTTTTCATACTCCTCAAAATGAATCACGTGATGTGAACTTGTTTTCCCTGTTTGTAAGTCCACAACTCTGTAGCCTTTTCCTCCAGAAGCGTATCCAACTAGGATACCAGGCTTTGCTCTGGAGTCAAGTTTGTGTCTGTGCTCCTTGGGCACGTGGTAATAGCACAAACTTCCAAATACACGTATGTGTGACAAATTTGGGACTCTTCCATGCCAAAGTTCAAATGGCGTGCACTCTGTGCCTTTTGTTGGCAGCCTATTCTGTATATAAATCGCAGTATTTGCTGCCTCACCCCAAAGTTTCTTCGACAAGTTGGATCCTTTTAGCATACACCTTGTCATCTCTAGGATGGACCTAAATTTCCTCTCAGCAATAGAGTTTTGTTGAGGTGTGTAGCTTACTGTGGTCACATGTGCTATGCCTTCCTGAGCCATGAAGGCTTCCATTTCACGTGAGCAAAACTCCCCACCATTATCGGACATTAGGGTGGTGGGTGCTCGATGGAATTTGTTCTTGACCATGCTTACGTATTGCTTGAACAATTCCACTGTTTCACTCTTCTCTTTGAGAAGGTATCCCACACAAAACCTTGAATAATCATCCAAAAATATCAAAATATACTTATTTCCTCCTAAGGAAGGTATATTCATAGGTCCAGCTAAATCAGTGTACACAATGTCCAGAACTTTTGTGCTTCTCTTTTCTGCACAACGTGGGAAAGAAGGTTTGACTCCTTTTTCACTTACACAAGTTATACACTTTGGTGTGGGTGTGTTACTTTTGTTTACCTGTAGACCTCTCACAAGATCTCCATTCTGCAGTTCCTGGATGACTCTGATATCCCGGTGACCCAGTCTTCGATGCCAGAGCTCCAGATCTGCTTCATGCTTCTGCTTGGATTGGGCGACTTGTGCTGATTGGTTTTCTGAAACGTTAATCTCATAAACACCATTGATTAGTTTCCCTTGAGCATAAACCTCATCATTTTTCGTTACATTGCATTCTCCATTGGCAAATGTAACCTTGAAACCTTTCTTGTCTAAAGCAGACACACTAAGCAAGTTACAATTTAATTCTGGGACATATTGAACGTTAGGCACAGTTGTTTCAAGAGATTCATTGTTCACCTTGAATTTCAAACGCATTGAACCTGCACCTTGTGATTTTAGAACATTTCCATCAGCAATCTGGATTTCAGTCCATTCACTATCATTAATTTCTCTGAAATATTCTCTTTTATGCGCAAAATGGCTTGTAGCTCCCGAATCTAAAATAAATTGGTCACTTTTCCTTTCATTTCTTTGCACATTTAAACTCTTTTCTTGCAGTAGAAATGTACGCTCGTGACCCCCCTTCTTTTCACCTTTTGGTTGAAAGGGGCGGGACTTATTATTGGGCTTCTGGCAACTCCTTGCAATGTGCCCTTTTAAATTGCAGTTATGGCATATTAATTCTTTGGACACTTCCTTAGACTTGGGAAATTGCTTAGAAACATAACTTGTGTCCCTCCTTGGATTCCTTTGTGGAGAATCAAGGTAATCTCTGCATTCCTCTCTTAAGTGATTTACTAGTTCATTAAAAGTCAAATCTCTGGTGTGATCCATTATACTCTTAAATGAAGTAAATTCTTTTCCTAATGATGCCAGCATAAAAGTCACTTTGGTTGCATCATCAAAAGCTCTGGGAGTTAGGGCAATCCTTTGAACAATTTCATTAAAGTCCTTAAAATGCCCTGTAAATTGTTCTCTGGAATTCATCTTTAACTTCAGCAGTTTATCCAATAAATGTCTATAAGAGTTCTCTGATGATTGTGCATAAACCCTCTCAATATCCTTTAGAATCTGAGATGCATCACTTTCATAGTCAATCAGAGATAAATGCTCATCTTTCAAACTGCTCAAAATTATGTGTTTAGCTTCTGCATCTTGCCTTTCCCAATCTGCTTTCTTGGTTAAATCAGCAAAATCAGGTTTGGGATCTTTCACCGCTTTAAGCACTTGTTTTGCACCAAGATGCACTAAAAGGCGCTGCTTCCATTGCACAAAATTACGATCATTCAGCAGCATAAAGCTTGATCTTGCTTCACTATCAAATCCTGAGCTTGCCATCTTAATCCTCAAAAATTGAAAAATTTTCAAAATTCCCAAAAATGGCTAAAATTCAAAAATCAAAACTTAAAAATCTCAAAATGCAAACTAATCTTCACTGCCTCTGAGGTCTGTGAGCTCTGAGGGAGGGGAGGGGTCGCTAATCCCCCTTTTCACAGCACAATGGAGAACAAAGGACCATGTGCTTACCAGGAAGTACAAACAGAAAAATACTACTCTGCCAAAAATCACAATCCAAAGCAATCCTTTAAAAATACACAAAATACGCAGTTCTGGGCCCATAACCCTTTGTAGGAGATGAGAGGGAATGTGGATGAGGGAATATTGATTAATATTTCCTATCCCAGCTTGTGCTAACAAGCTCCAAACTAGCAGAGTTTCTCATCCCCAATAAAGCGCAGCAAAGCGTGGCGTTTAAGTTCCTATGAACTTCTAGAATAAGGCAGATCCTGGCACATATTTCCCCTGGTTCCCTCTTAAAAGAAAATACACGACACATAAGCTTATAAAAGTATAAAGGTTTTACTCACAGTCATTTCAAGCTTCTACAGTCTCAGAAGGCAGGCTAGCTTAGATTAAATGTATTTACATGTGGAGATTCCCCTTAAGGGAGAAAGGCTCCATGTGGGCCTCTCTTGGCTGGAAGCCAAGAGAGCATCTCCTGAGATGTTGCATCCTCGGAGTCCTGGTGGGAAGAGAGGGAGAGTAGCAGCTCACCTGTATCTTTGAATAGCTACAGGTAAGGCCACTCCCACTTCTGGTCACACAAAGGAAGTGATTTCAGTCTTGGCACAGGAAACTCTACCTGGAGGACCAAGTCCCCTTTGTGTACACTCTAGGAATGTTGTGATTGACTGCACCAGTGTTATACATCCCACAAGTGGGGTTTCTCCAGCAAAGGAGAGCCTACCATCTCCTGAGGCAGTCTGTCCCACTGTCAAACACCTCTTACCTTTATGAAGTTGCTCCTAATGTGGAGGCCAGATGGCTCCTGGTCACTGCTTTTGGAGAAATTCACGCTACAACATTGGCCAATTTTCAGGAGGGTTAAAAACTGCAAATTGCCACTGTGTAAGTGGTGGTGGTTTGCTAGGCCAGAGCTCCCCTCCAGAACATCAGATGTTCAGAGGATAAGTCTTGTTGGCCTCTGTTGCTTTTCTCTCTACGCGTACACCAGTGTGGTGTAGTGGTTAAGAGTGGTAGACTCGTAATCTGGTGAACCGGGTTCGCATCTCCACTCCTCCACATGCAGCTGCTGGGTGACCTTGGGCTAGTCACACTTCTTGGAAGTCTCTCAGCCCCACTCACCTCACAGAGTGTTTGTTGTGGGGTAGGAAGGGAAAGGAGAATGTTACCCACTTTGAGACTCCTTTGGGTCTATAAAGCGGGATATCAAATCCAAACTCTTCTTCTTCTTCTTCTTCTTCTTCTTCTTCTTCTTCTTCTTCTTCTTCTTCTTGCTTGCCTTTGCAGAAAGGAACCCTCAAAGCAGAACTTGGGACCCCAAAATTACAATCAATTTCCATGATCTTAATCTTTGACCAGTTTGTGAGTCAACCCCAAATTGACCAAGACAGATTAAGATCCCTTCATCTTCTTGCCCTAGAAAATGAGACATCAGTCACCACTTGTGGGGAGCAAAAGGGGGTGAGCACATCTCAGATGCCATGAGACAGACTTTTTATTCTGCCTGCATCTCTCTCTGCTTCCCTTCCGCCTTTGTGTCTCCTCCATTGCTGCTTTCCCAAAGGTCGAGGCGAGACACTCCATACCCTCTCCACAATCCCCATTTCTTTTTACAAAAAAAAATAAAAAAATAGGGCACACCTTTGTAAAAAAAGGTAAAAGGCAAAGGACCCTTGGATGGTTAAGTCCAGTCAAAGGCGACTATGGGGTTGTGGCGCTCATCTCGGGAGCCGGCATTTGTCCACAGACAGCTTTCCAGAAGAACCGTGATGGAAACCAGAGCGCACGGAAACGCCGTTTACCTTCCCGCCACAGTGGTACCTATTTATCTACTTGCACTTGCGTGTTTTCGAACTGCTAGGTTGGCCGGAGCTGGGACAGAGCAACGGGAGCTCACTCCGTTGCAGAGATTCAAACCACCGACCTTCTGATCGGCAAGCCCAAGAAGCTCAGTGGTTTAGACCACAGAGCTACCCACACCACACACACACCCCAAAAATAGGGCACACCTATGTATCACTCCCTAGATACACACCAGCACACGACCCACACCAACATTCCCTAATGATAGGGTAAGCTCAACCCTTCAAACAGCAAAATTCTACAGGAGTCTTGGAGAGCTCTGTAAATGGGATAGAAATACAGATTCCCCTTTCGCGGTGGAGAAAACTTTGCAATGTTATGAGACAGGTTCGGCATCACACACACACACACACACACACACACACACACACACACAGCTTGTGCCTAATCACTCGCCACAGCACTCCCTTCCTCCTCGCAAGGAATCCATCCATCTTGTAATTGAATTGTGTGACATCACTAGCCCAGGAGCCCGGCAGGTCAAATTGAGATAAATTGCTCCAATCCAAGTCCCGGTGGGGACGTGCCGGAGGGAATGAAAGATTCTTTGGCGGGGGGGGGGGGGATGCAGCGCTGCTGTTTAGATGAGGATGAAGATGGTAAATAATAATATACCCAAGATCAGTAGGTGTTAGAGAGAGGGGCAATGAATAATCTGGGCCGTGCCAGGCACGCAGGAGAAGAAATCAAGAAATAAGAACAATTAATAATAATAGCAGAAAGAAATAACCATCATCGTTAATAATAATAGAAGGAAATGAGGATAAACTGAAAGTGACTATATGGCTATAGATTTAGGAAGGCAGTAAATAATTGCACAGGAAAAAGCCATTCAATAGATGGGTAACTCATTTGACCATGAAGAAGGTTCAGAATCCCCGGAGTGAAATATGCTCAAGGTTCCACCGCCCGATGATGGCAGGGGGTGTGGGGGCACCAATGAGGTCATCCAGACAAACACACACACACACACAGAGAGAGAGAGAGAGAGAGAGAGAGAGAGAGAGAGAGAGAGAGAGAGAGAATGCCTGGCCTGTGAGAGCCCAATCCCCCTGGCACATCCCAGGAACAAGTCATCTGTCAGTTTGTGTTTCTCTCAGGTCACATTCACAACATTTATTTATTTATTTAATAATATTTTTATTAATTTTCACAAAAACATTCCTTTTAATGGGGGGAAGCAAAAAATAAAACATTTAAAACAACTATACATACAATCCATATTGAATCCACAGTATGGGATTACCTGAATCCCCTGACTTCCCTCCACCCCACTCCCCCTTGGTTATATTCCCTCCACACACCCCCTCCCTTCATAATATTCTCATTCGTGCATGTCAATAAAATCTTTATCTCTGATCACTTCTGATTTTTGTACGTTGTCTATAATATTACAAGTGGTTTAAAAAAAATCCTGCTAATGTATTAACTTGTGTACAGTGCTTTTGTAAAAAAATAAAAAATAAAAATAAAAAGCAGCACAGCATACATTTAAAATGCCATGATAACACTTTGAACAATCGTGGCTTCCTGCAAAGGGCTGTGGGAGCTGTAGTCTTTTAAGGGTGCTGAGAGTTGCCAGGAGGATCCTATTCCCCTCACAGAATTACACTTTTCAGAGTGTTTAACAACCAATCCTCCTTCAGAAGGGGGTCAATTTATATGGCTGCCACGGTCCTTATGTCATGTGTCTGTTGTCTTTTGATGAACTGAGTGGAAGACTATGAGTCGTAGGGGTGGCAAGAGAAAGAGAGTGTGTGAATTCAACAGTGCTTAGTTTCATTTTGGTTCTTGGTTTGTTAATGTTAATACTTGTTTTGTGGGGTATGAGTGCTGTAACGCTTCGTGAATTTTATAATGTGACTTTCCTTATGGTTTTGCTGATTTTGAGCCTATTTTTAAGTTGTTTTCTTAATAGTGGTTTATAGAAGGTGGTTGTTTAACTGATGGTTTGTAATTGTTTAACTGTGTATTTGTTCATTATTTTATACAATTTGTGTTGTACAGTGGTACCTCGGGTTCTTCCCAGTAGTAATGTACGGAAGTGAGAGCTGGACCATAAAGAAGGCTGATCGCCGAAGAATTGATGCTTTTGAATTCTGGTGCTGGAGGAGACTCTTGAGAGTCCCATGGACTGCAAGAAGATCAAACCTATCCATTCTGAAGGAAATCAGCCCTGAGTGCTCACTGGAAGGACAGATCCTGAAGCTGAGCCTCCAATACTTCATGAGAAGAGAAGACTCCCTGGAAAAGACCCTGATGTTGGGAAAGTTGGAGGGCACAAGGAGAAGGGGACGACAGAGGATGAGATGGTTGGACAGTGTTCTCGAAGCTACTAACATGAGTTTGGCCAAACTGCGAGAGGCAGTGAAGGATAGGCGTGCCTGGCATGCTCTGGTCCATGGGGTCACGAAGAGTTGGACACGACTGAACGACTGAACAAACCTCGGGTTAAGAACTTAATTCGTTCCGGAGGTCCGTTCTTAACCTGAAACTGTTCTTAACCTGAGGTACCACTTTAGCTAATGGGGCCTCCTGCTGCCGCCACGCCGCAATTTCTGTTCTCATCCTGAAGCAAAGTTCTTAACCCGAGGTACTATTTCTGGGTTAGCGGAGTCTGTAACCTGAAGCGTCTGTAACCTGAAGCGTCTGTAACCCAAAGTACCACTGTAATCGTGATGTCCTTGTTATTTATTGTATGCACACGGCTTTGCGACTCATGCGGGTGAAAAGTGGCATAGAAATATAATAAATGAAATGAATGAAAATAAGAACACCAGAAAAGCTTCCCTGCTGGATCAGGCCAGTGGGGGCCCATCCAGTCCAGCATCCTGTTCTCACAACAGCCAACCAGATCCTCATGGGAATCCCCAAAGCAAAATCTGAGCGAAAGAGCACTCTCTCCACTTGCAACTGGTGCTGAGACGCAGACTCCGTCCAAACGTCATGTGGATGTTTAATCGTGATTGATACTGCCTATTTTGCAACGAGTTCAAAATGTTTGTGCTACCAAAAGCGAGGTATGTAGCTGGATTTGTCACATTATGCTTTGAAGTGAATTGATATTGGATCATCTTCCATAATGATGAGGTGTTTTGTATTCCCCCCCCCCTCCTCCAGTGCTGTGTGGGTCGATTTAGGGGCATTTATCTGGCACGGCGGTTTACAAATGAAACTAACAAACGAATTCTAATGGGATAAACCAATCTCAAACGTAGCTGTGAAATGACAGTAATGAAAAATAAAATCCTGTCCTCTTAAAAGAACACAATTTATAATTCCAGATGTAAAACGTTTCAACCAATGTAAAACTACACAATTTGAATCCTGTTTAGTAGCTTCTTGCAGCTAAAGTCTTTTAAGAGCCCCCTTCTGGGGCAACAGCTTGACTTAACTGCCTTAGGTTTAGACCAGGGGTGCCCAAACTTTTTTCAAAGAGGGCCAGATTTGCTGAAGTGAACATGCGTGAGGGCCGACCAAACTTGTTGAGCTTTTTTTAGGATTTGACCCCAAGAAATAAACTGCCACAGGGGCCAGATAAAACTGGCTGGGACGCCAGATTAGGCCCTCAAAATGAACTTTGGACATGCCTGGTTTAGACCATGGGTAGGCAAACTAAGGCCCAATCGCCTTCTAAATCCGGCCTGCGGACGGTCCGGGAATCAGCGTGTTTTTACATGAGTAGAATGTGCCCTATTATTTAAAATGCATCTCTGGGTTATTTGTGGGGCATAGGAATTCATTCTTCTTCTTCTTTTTCAAAATATAGTCCGGCCCCCCATAAGGTCTGAGGGACAGTGGACTGGCTCCCTGCTGAAAAAGTTTGCTGACCCCTGGTTTAGACATACTGCCCCCTCCTCCACTGGCTTCCTATGGAGCTTCTCTTTTGCAAATAAATCTTATTAGTTAGATCCAGATATTAGTTAGCCTAGATCCAGATATGAGGCAAATACTCTTTTGGTGAGAGAGCCCCAGCAGAGATTTAAAATGGCAAAACATGCAGCAAAGTAAAGCATGGAAATAAAGGCTGTTAGACCTGTAAAATATCTCTGTCTAAGTTTCTTTCCAAATTTAAAATTGGTTTACTTACTAACTCTTCAAAGGTCAGATTCATGTGCTTTTCCATACAGCAGCAAGAAAACACAGGCAGTACAACTTAGCTGATGTTGCGTGGCCCCAGCCCCCTCAATCACGGGGGCAATGCGGTGTACTTGCAAAGATGTATCTCAATACAACCACGTTAAACAGTTTAAAGACGAAAATGAATAAAAACCGGGTTACCAAAAATAGAAGTTTCGCTGGTTCAATTCCCAGCACCTCCAGGTAGGCATGGGAATTTCCCCTGGCTGAAACTCTCGAGAGTCATTGTTGCCGAGGGAGTGTAGACAATACTGAGCCAAATGGACCATCACCCTGAATTCCCAGGGTGGGTTACAGAAATTGAAATGTGATATTAAAAACAGTTTAAAGCAACTTAGCAGAAATAAGGTGGGTTCTAAAAATATCTACTTTCGGGTATTTGGGACCCAAGTCACTTAGGGTTTCGTACAATAATATGAGCACCTTGAACTGGAGCTGGAAATGAACTGGCACCCTATGCAGCTCATTTGGAAAAGGGGTTACCCGAGATCTAAATGAAACCCCAGCCAGTAATCTGGCCGCTGCATCTTGGACCAATTGAAGTTTCTCAGTTATTTTGAAGATAAATGGTGTATAATTTCCCCGGTTTGCATCATGTATACAGGTCACCGATTCCTGTTTCTCTGGGTGCAGATTGATTTATTTTTGTTTCATTTTTCACATCTCATCTGCTTTTAGCATGCATATTGTGTGCATGGAGGATAGTTCATTTCTATTCTTTATGTAGGGCTTTCCAATCTCTACAGTGCTCCTCCATCAAGGACGTAGCTTCCCAGCGTACCTTTACGTGCTTTGGCTTTGCTGGGGAAGGCTATTTTGCCTTTGTTTGCCCTTATGAAAGGAACAGAGTCCTCCTCTAGGGCTGGGAACTTTGAGCCGACACGTCTTGGCAAATGTGACACAGGTGGTCAAACAAGCCTCTGAACCAGTCACAGCGAACTTGCTGACGCAGTGAAATGCCAGCTTGTGAAACAATGCGATACTCTTGAATAAAGCTGAATGGCCAAGTATTGTGAGTGGGGAAGAATAAATGAAATGTTGGCCTTGAAAGAGGGGTGTTTGTGTGGGTGCGTTTGAATATGAGTTTAAAGCTAGATGTATCTGTTAACTAACATAGCTAAATGAAACGTTTCTGTTTCAAAGAACATGAGAATCTAAGGGGAGCCAGTCGGATCAGGCCAGTTGGCCTACCAAGTCCAGCATCCTGTTCTCACAGTGGGCACCCAAATGCCTCTTTGGGGAAGCCAACAGGCCGGATCCAAGCACAAGACCCCCTCGCCTCCTGTGGCTTCCAGCAACTGGGATTCCAACTGTGGAGACAGAGAATAGCCCTCACAGCTAGGAGCCATCAATAGCCCTCTCCTCCATAAAGCTGTCCAACTTTTTATTAAAAAAGTTGACCATCGCTGCCTCCTGTGGGAGTGAGTTCCACAGTTCATCTATGTGCTGTGTGAAAAAGTCCTTTCTTTTATGTGTCCTGAATCTTCCAAAATTCCGCTTCATTAAAGGTAAAGGTACCCCTGACCATTAGGTCCAGTCATGTCCGACTCTAGGGTTGCGGCGCTCATCTCACTTTATTGGCCAAGAGCCGGCATACAGCTTCCAAGTCATGTGGCCAGCATGACTAACCCGCTTCTGGCGAAACCAGAGCAGCACACGGAAACGCCATTTACCTTCCCGCTGCATATTTATCTACTTGCACTTTGACGTGCTTTCGAACTTCTAGGTGGGCAGGAGCTGGGACCGAGCAATGGGAGCTCACCCCGTGGCAGGGATTCGAACCGCCGACCTTCTGATCAGCAAGCCCTAGGCTCTGTGGTTTAACCCACAGCGCCACCTGGGTCCGCTTCATTAGGTGTCCATAAATTACAGTGTTATGAGAATCAGGCCAGGTAAGCATTAGCATCAGTATCTCAAAGCAATAGCTCCCGCTAAGGCAGTGATGGCTAACCTTGAAACTCCAGATGTTTTGGAACTACAACTCCCATCATCCCTAGCTAACAGGATCAGTGGTCAGGGATGATGGGAGTTGTAGTCCCAAAACATCTGGAGTGTCAAGGATAGCAATCACTGCGCTAAGGCATGGTGTTCCCCAGGTAGGCATTTTCCCCATTCCCCTCACCTAGGATACGTCATCCTAGGATGAAGAACAAGAGGCCAAAGCATGGCTTGGTATATATGAGAGCATGGAGTGATGCTGGAAGCTGGAGAAACAGCCATGTTTGGCTCTGTGCTGAGCCTAAGCTCAACTTTGGGACTTCTCTGGAAATCTAATGGAACGCTGCAACTTTCTGAGATTCCGAGCAAGGCAATGGAGATGTATTGCTTGTGCCCTGGCGACATGCTGCTGGCATGATTCCCACCCACGCTGGCATTGGTTGTAGCAGAAATTAGCTATTAATCTCCACAAGCGCTTTACCGTGCGACCTTCATTCTGAGAAGGGAAATCTAGCAATAAAGAAATAAAACGAGTGAGTTCTGTGGTGAAACACTGGGCGAGGAGCCAGGGCATTTAGAGGAAATGAGGCGATGGGCCAAAGCATCGACTAGACCCTTGGTTCTGATTTTGGATCGCTCCCTGAGACTCTATGGGTTCCAGGGTTTAGCCAGGGTTTGGTTTCCTTGGAAAACTGATGCAGGAATGTGGAGGACTGAACTTAAGAGCGGGTGAGGGAATGATAAACTGGAGAGAGAGAAAACAAAATTAACAGATTTCTCTACTTTAGCATGGTGAGGACAAGTGACACATTATTCTGATCGATAATCAGTGAGAGTGGCTTCAGACCAGAGGTCTGGACAAAGCCGTCTTTCCCATAGGGCTTAGTGGTGTGTCGCGCCCAGGCGCTGACCTCTCAGGGGCACCCCAGCGAGTGGGGGAGATGTGTGGCTTTGCCGGCGACCTCCCCTTTCCCTACACGCCCACCAGCTGCGCCCCGCCAACTATATGGCTGGCGGGCATGCAGCTTCCCTCCCAGGCCTCTGCGGGGATCGCTCTCCTCCCAAGAAGGCTTGGGAGGGAAGCTGTGCTCTCCTCCCATGGAGGCTTGGGAGGGCCCCCCCCCATGGCTGGCAGTGCGCAGCTTCGGGGCCCCCCACTACCCGTGGTAATTTGGGGGCGCTGGGTGGATATTTGCACCCCAGCGCCGCATCTGCTAAAGACGGCCCTGGGTCTGGACGATGGAATTCCTAGTGCATGGCCCTGTTTCCCGTAGGGCCCTTTCGGCCACCATCTTT
Organism: Darevskia mixta; assembly: GCA_034641385.1. Taxonomy (NCBI): domain Eukaryota; kingdom Metazoa; phylum Chordata; class Lepidosauria; order Squamata; family Lacertidae; genus Darevskia; species Darevskia mixta. Next base: position 4,601,446 of record JAWWNH010000059.1, read on the forward strand.
CCTGGACCTAGCAAGTGTCAGGACTTAGAATCAAAGAATCATAGAATTATAGAATCATAGAATCATAGAGTTGGAAGAGACCACAAGGGCCATCCAGTCCAACCCCCTGCCAAGCAGGAAACACCATCAAAGCATTCCTGACAGGTGGCTGTCAAGCCTCTGCTTAAAGACCTCCAAAGAAGGAGACTCCACCACACTCCTTGGCAGCAAATTCCACTGTCGAACAGCTCTTATTGTCAGGAAGTTCTTTCTAATGTTTAGGTGGAATCTTCTTTCTTGTAGTTTGAATCCATTGCTCCGTGTCCGCTTCTCTGGAGCAGCAGAAAACAACCTTTCTCCCTCCTCTATATGACATCCTTTTATATATTTGAACATGGCTATCATATCACCCCTTAACCTTCTCTTCTCTAGGCTAAACATACCCAGCTCCCTAAGCCATTCCTCATAAGGCATCGTTTCCAGGCCTTTGAAACTATAGAGTTGGACTTCTTTAGGAGTTGAAAGTGGACTGGCCGTTTGACTCCCCTATGAAGGGTCAACTCCCCATATGAAGAAAGGTTGTAGCTTTTTGGACCTTTTCATTTAGAGAAAAGGTAAGAGGTGACAAGACAAAAGATTATAAAATTAGGCACGGCATGGAGAAAGTGGGTAGAGAATTTTTTCCCCTCCCTCTCTTCTAACACTAGAACTCACTCCCATGAAGCTGAATGTTGGAAGACTCGTGACATATAAGAGAAAGTCCTTCTTCACGCAGCACAGAGTTAAATGATGCAACTCCCTCCCACAGGTGGCAGGGATAGCCACCAACTTGGATGGCTTTAAAATCGGTTTAGGGAGTTAATGGAGGAGAAAGCTCTCAATGGCCACTAACCACAATGGCTATGCTCTTCCTCCACGGCCGGAGGTAGCGATGCTTCTGAATTCCATTTGCTGGAAAGCACAAGAGGGGAGAGGGCTCTTGTGCTCGGGTCCTGCTTGAAGGTTTCCCACAGGCATCTGGTTGGCCAATGTGAGAATAGGATGCTGAATTAGATGGGCCACTGGCCTGATCCAGGAGGTTCATCTTCTGTTCTTACATCCACTGACCTTACTGCAAGTTAGCTTGCTTGTCTTCAGGGTAAATGACTTAAGAGGAATATTCATAGGAAACTGCCTTGGACAGAGTCGGACATTGACCGATCTACCTCAGCATCATCTACACTGACCAGCAGCAGCTCTCCAGGGTTTCAGAGATGTCATCCAGGACTATCTATGAGGGTGAAGATGTTGATGCATGCAAAGCAGATTGTCTAATCCTGTGCTATGGACACCCCTAGACTTGGGAATCTTCTACTGCATTTAAAGGGACTTTAGGATTGTCTCCCTTTGGAAATGTGGCTGATCTGATATAACAACATGAACTCCAAAAGAGAAGATTCAGCAAACCTGCAGACGGAACAGCAGGTGCTTCAAAGTTCTGAAGAAACATCAGGAGGGGCATGATTGGCCCAGGGTCAAGGTGGGTGGGTTGCCACGGTAACAATGACTAGCCCTCCTTTGTGACATCTCTTGCTTCTCCCTTAAAAGCCACCAACTACAGGTGTCCATTGTGAGTTAGTGAGGATCAGAAGAGCTAGAGGTGAGTGCGGTTGGCGGAAGGAGATTTAGGAGAGGCTTTGGATTTGGATTTTCTTATTTGGATTTTATCATTTTGACTTTTACAGTGGTACCTCGGGTTACAGGCACTTCAGGTTACAGACTTCGCTATCCCAGAAATAGTACCTCGGGTTAAGAACTTTGCTTCAGGATGAGAACAGAAATTGCGTGGCGGCGGCAGCTGGAGGCCCCCTTAGCTAAAGTGGTACCTCAGGTTAAGAACAGTTTCAGGTTAAGAACGGACCTCCAGAACGAATTAAGTATTTGATTTTTTTAAATCTGATTTTAATTGTTTTGATTTTTAATTTAATTTTAATTGTTTCAATTTTTATTTTAATATTTTTTTACTTTTGTTCTTTATTTTAATATTTTATTTTATTTTATTTTTTACTTTTGTTCTTTGTTTTAATTTTTTGCTCTTTATTTTAATATTTTTATTTTACATTTTTATTTCAGTGCACATCTGTGCATATTATATTCATTTTGTATATAGTGGGATAGGTAGAGTTAGGCATAGGATTAGGGCTGGTCTTAGGGTTTAGGTTTAGGGCTGCGGTGCGGTGGGGTGGAGTGGGGTGAGGGTGAGGCTTGGGTGGGCATCTTAGCTAGTTAGGTAGTGTAGACAGGAGGGAGGGACTTTTTCTGGACACCATGTTCAGATTGTAAGTAGGATTCCTTCCCCTTCTCTTTGTCTCCTGGGGTGGGGTCCTGGGATCCCCTGCACAGCCTCAGCCCCCTGAAATCATCTCGGCCAGTAGCTCCCCTCCCGAAGAGCTCAGCTCCTCCACGCTCTTTCCCATTTCCTCTCCTCTCCCATCTCATCAATTACATTCATTATTTACATTCATAGGCCAGCTATCCTCCAAGGAGCTCAAGATGGCAGACATGGTTCTCTCCACCAACAGTTTTTACCCTCACATCAACCCTGCGAAGTAGGCTAGGCTGAGGGAAAAAAGACTGGCCAAAGGTAAATCGGTGAGCTTCATGGGGATTTGAACCCTGGTCTTCCAGGTCCCCCTAGTCTAGCACTCTAACCACTACATGTCTCCCTAACTCCATCTTCCATCTCTCCAACAGTCAAGCCCAACAGGCATTCTCCCCCCTTTCTGTGGGTCTCTCTGTCTCTATGCAAGACTCTACCACCTTCCTCTCTCAGCTGCCCAACATTCTTCTGCTCATCTTCTTGAACCCATCTAGCAGACTCCTCCCTCTCTGGGCAGGGCTGTCCTCAAAAAACTAGGCAGAGGCGTCCTTTAAATGCTAGCAATGCTTATCTTTCCTTTGGGGTGGAGTGTTGCAATCCTTCATGGGATATAGCATAGCAGGAAAAGGAGAGCAAAGGCCTGTTTAGTCCAGTGGCCAAGCAGATGTCTCCAGGAAACCCACAAGGAATAGCCCAGTCCTGTTGGTTGTCCTCTAAAAGGTGGCTTCAGTGGTACACTGCCTATGAACCTGGAAGTTCTATATACTGTAGCTATTTCAGATCATAACCGTAGATACTCTCTTCTCCCTCCATGAATAGGTGTGACCCCCTCTTTCCAGCCTTGCAAGGCCGTCATCCTTTGCACATCTTTCGGCTGCCAATTTCACAAACCAATTAAGTGTTATGTGAAGAAGTGCCCATCAATGTTAATGAATGACCCAAAGCTCTGCTATTCGATGGGGCAAAAACCTCTTCCGTCTCCCTATTTATTTTATTTGTTTGTTTCGTAAAATTTATATACCACTTCATTGTATAATTTTTAAAAAAAACCTCTAAGCGGTTTACAAGAAGGTAAAACAATGTAGGTGTTATATGTCAACAAGGCCTTGCTCCTGTCAGCAATCACACTGCAGCATCCTGCACTAACTGCAGCTTCCAGGTCAAGCACAAGGGAAGCCCCACGTACAGTACATGGCAGTAATCCAGTCTTGAAGCAACCAGGGCATGAACTATGGTAGCCAGGCTCTCTTTGTCCTGGAATGGCAGTGTTGCATTGGCCGGAAAGGCCTACCGGTATCTTCTGAGCTACGCCAATAAAACTCAGAGACTTTAGGAGCTAGGAGTCCATTTTGTTTTCTTACATCAAAGCAATAAGGGTTACAGTGGAATCATTTTCGCAAAGCTGCAACCCCGCCCAAAGGTCCAGGCAGGGTTATTTATAACATTTTAAACAAAGGATTTCAAATTAACCAATAAAGTTCATCATTACCTCATATTAGTTTAGTACACATGTACATTACCTAATTTAATATGCATGTGTAATAAGCATTGTCAAGTAAACCTTGATCTTAATAATCTGTTACATTCTGTTAGTATGCATGTATGGGAACCTGTGTTAGCCATGTGTAGCCATTTTCATGTATCAACTTATGTTCTAGCTAATGAAGGGCATCTTTGTGTGATTGACGTATTTGCTGTACTTTCCAGTAGGGAAGGCCTCTTTTGCCAAATCATCAGTTTCTTTAAAGCAACAGGTTATCATAACGTCTCTATAGAAGCATATTCAAGGATTTATAGGGGTTCACATTATCACATTAATTGGGGCCCTTTGGGCCACTGCTACAGCAGGAGTAGGTACCTCCTTTCTCTCCAAGCCCTGAATGCTCTTGGCTGCCTCTTTGCATGTGTTATGAAGTCCTACAGTTCATTCAACGGCAGAAAGATACAAGGAATTGGTAGGGATGTGCTGGCAATTCTATTTTATAATAATAATAATAATAATAATAATAATAATAATAATAATAATAATAACACCGTAATAATTTTTATTGATTTTTGCACAAATTATCCAACGTAACAACTCCAAAACCACATAACAAATCTTTGGCTATCACAGCCTAAGACTTCCTTCAACCCCTTCTAATGGTTTTCTAAATTTCTTTCTAATTTTGCATTTTATTACCATGCTTATTGCTATAAATCCAATCTTACGTCAGTTAATCTTAGTCCTTTTCACAATAATTTATATAGTCCTCCTTACAAAACTTCTTGTAACCCTACAAGCGATGTTGGGTAATTACAATTATCTTTCAAATACAACATAAACTTATTCCAGTCCTGTTAAATATTCAGAAAAAGTCAGAAGCCCGAGGCAGTATACCGTATTTTTCGCTCTATAAGGCGCACCTGACCATAGGATGCACCTAGTTTTTAGAGGGGGAAAGCCCCATTTTTTTGAGGATCAGCTCAAATTTCTGCAACTTCTTTTGCAAAGGAGAAAAGCCCCATTTTTTGAGGATCAGCTCAAAGTTGTTGAGCTTACTTTGCAAAGGGGGAAAACCCTGTTTTATGGGGTTTAACTCACAGTTCTGCAGCTTCAGGAAGCCATTTCTACAGTTTCCAGACAGATAATCTAATCAGCCAGTCACATGTCGCTGGGGAAACAGCCTCCCTCTGCAAGGGGGCGGGGCTGGAATCTCTCTCCCTTATCTCTCTCCCCGATCCTTTGCTGAGCAGCTGCTTAGCGGGCTTCCTTTCAACACCCCCTTCTCTCTCTTTTTTAAAAAAAGGACGATCTGCTTTTGCCCCTGGGCAGTTCAGCTCCAGGGATCACATATTTGCTCCATAAGACGCACAGACATTTCCCCTTACTTTTTAGGAGGAAAAAAGTGTGTCTTATGGAGCGAAAAATACGGTAAGTTCCTCAACTACGTTTATTCGACATTTGCCCAGTGACAACAGCTCACTCCTGGAAAAAACAAGAACAGAACGCGCACGACGCACACACTAAAAAACCCCAGCAAGAACTGACAGTTGACAGTTGACAGTCCCCGTGCTCACTTCCCATTGGAACGTTCATCTACCAGCGCTTATACGATTGGTTAGAAAACACCTGGCAGCATAAAATGTGTTGAACCCAATACATAACAAGTCCTTTAGGAAAGTCTGGCTGTGCTGGTTTTGAACTTTTCCTGTTAGTCATGCCGGCAGTTCTCTATTAGGCTAAACGTATTTCTGCTCTGCATCATCTCTTCTAGGCTCAGGCGAATGAGAAATTTTCTGACACTAAAAAGGAGCAACAAAGTGGCCCCGCTCCAGCGCCAGGAGCAGCCTGTGGCAACAGGTGAGCAAGTGCCCTGCCGCCGCTGCCATTTTTGGGAAAGAAAGGGCAGGAATAGGCTATGGTGCCAGCTCAGGGTATAGGATTTGTGGGGGAGGGGAAGCTAGTAAAATAATAATAATAAAAGAGCTAGACTGCTGGATCCGACCCAAGGCTCATCTGGTCCAGCATCTGGAAACCCACCCCAGTTGCCAGCCAGTTTTGTGGAGTCTGATGAAGATGCTATTGACTGAGAAAGGAGAAAAGTCATTTCTGGAGGAAGCAGGTGGCAGAGGCAGCCGATAGGATAGGGCTGGGTGACAGTTGTCAGTTAGAGGGCCACATTCTCTTGTGAGCCACATTCTGGGGGCTGCAGGCCAAGATGGGCCCCCAAGGCCTGGGCTGTGCCACCCCTGTAGTAGGAGTGTAGAAGCAGGGAAATCAAGAAGATTGTTGGAATAATCTTGGAAGCTGCTAAGGGATGAACTAGCTTGTCCCCATGTCCTTCTCTTGTTGCAGTTGTGCCACAGCTCTTCAAGGCTTTCCCGGAGCCTGGGGAAAACAAAAGAGTAGGGACTGGATCCCTCAAACCCTCTGCCCGCTCACTGACTGTGGTCTTTGCCCCAGTTGTTAGCCTTGAGTTCCCTTTATGTGGCTCGCTCTTTCTTCTTCACACATTACAAGGCTTTGACCCATAACTCAAAATCTCTTCTCTTTTCCCTTTTCGCCCTCCGTGGACCCGCTGGGATGAAAATGGACGTCGCCCACAGGAGCTCAAGTGACATCTCCAGCGCTTGCTGTGGGGCCTCCTCAGTGAGGCCCCATATGATGGCAATCTGGTACTGCTACTGAATGTAAGAGTCCTAATGGCTTCGGGGATTGTTAAGGACTTCCACCCCCACCCTCCAAGAGGCTCCCAAAGCAACTAATGCAAATAATGTGGCATGTCCCAACACCCTGGGTGTCAGGATGATTCCAGAGGCATGTCCGGCCCTCTTCCCTGGTGCTGCCCTTCCACCTCTGCCCAGGAGGCTGCAGGGCCCATGGAGGTCCTGTGGGGCAAAGGATTGGGCCCAAGCCTGAGGGAGGCCAGTCTTTCCTGGCTTGGGCCTGCTTGTGGGCTCTCTTGCACCTGTTAATGGTGGGTTTTGTAGTGTCACAAAAGGCGTCTGACCCAGCTTTCTCTTTCCTCTGCAGAAGGCAATAGTCCAACGACAGCTGCCACGCATGTGGCCAGCACCCGAAGAAGGTAACTGAATCTCCACACCTTGCAGATGCAGAGTGTGTCCACGGAGCTGACGTTTCACTATTAGCTTTATTGTTCGTGCCCGAGAAAGACATCCCAGGCCTTCTTGCTGTATTTGCTGTGCCTTGCAGGCCTTTTCCACTTGGCCTGAGAAGGCAGGGCCCTGACTGGCAGCCAGCAGCGTATCTTCACTGCTGGCCTATGCCAAAAGGTTCCCCGACCTCAAAGTAAGTAGCTCACTTTCGTTTACTCATTTCTTTGAATACTTCCACTGATGCATGTAGAAACCTCCAGGCCATCCTTACCTTGTGCTAGGAGCAGCTTTACTCCCAAGGTTGTAAACATATTCCTAAGTGTCTGCATTTGAAAAGGAGACGTTCAGCAGGGGTTGCTTAGAAAGATTCCTTTGTTTTGAGACTAATGAATAGGTAATGAAGGGAAGACCATACATGGTATAATTAGTATTGCGGACACACGCGCGAAACCCTGTCTGTAGTGCCCACCCCTTTCCCCCAAGAACAAGACACGAGACCAGAGTATGGGATCAAATTGGCCACAACTTTATTGAACTGCGGAAGTGGGAAACTTGGCATAGGCCTTGGCAGGCAACCCTCTCAGCCCTTGTGGCTGAGGATATTGCAGGGTGAAGAGGTGCAGAGGGAGGGGACTGCAAAGTGCACACTTACACAGCATGCCCTCCCACTCACCTCGGTCCGGGAGTTTGACCTACATGCCGCCGCTCTAGGGCCAGGAACTCCCGGTTTGCCCTTTAACGGGCCCTGCAAGCGCCGCCGCATGGGAAGGGAGCATGCAAGCATCCCGCCCAACCTGATGATAGACTAAAGACTACCTTGCCAAGGCCTAAAACCGCCAAAGCTGTGACGAAATGCTGCAGGGAGGGCGAAACCTGCCAATGCAGGGAAAATTCCTTCCCGGTTCCGAATACGGCAACCATCATAAGACCACAGCAGCGCCCGCTGACCTGTAACGCAAAATGTTAAACTGTAAGGAAAGCATTGTTAGCTCGATGACCGCTGCCTTCAGATGAAACTATACGGAGAGAAGAATTATTATTAATTTGAGGGAGGGGGGGCGGGTGAACCTGGAAGGAAAAGAACCAAAGAGGCCTGGCTGGACGCCTCAGCCTCTTTTATTTTGCCCCTTGACCCCACCCCCGGCCGACTGTCCATTTGTCCACCTGGCCGAGGGTGGGTCAAAGGGCCAGCCTATGCAGGTGGGGTGGGGCACCCGCCCAGGTGACCCCCGCTCGGTGCCGCAAACCTCGCCCACCTGTGGGGAGGGCGGAAATTGTGTTGTAACTTTAGATTGGAGGAAGTTTATCCATATGTATTGCTTTAACAGATAACAGCTATGTATATTAAGGAGGCCCCACCCTTTTGGGGCTTGCTCAGCTTTTGGAGCGTAATGCCACTGAGCCTTTATTGCTAGCAATAAACACCCTTTGTTTTCTCACCGCTGCGTGGAGATTTCCTTCAGCCTCAAACATTGATTTTTGCAACAGCACCTCCACCCTCCAGGAGGCTCCCAAAGCAACTAATGCAAATAATGTGACGTGTCCCTGGGGTGTCAGGATGATGCCAGAGGCATGTCCGGCCCTCTTCCCTGGTGCTGCCCTTCCACCTCTGCCCAGGAGGCTGCAGGGCCCATAGAGGTCCTGTGGGGCAAGGGATTGGGCCCAAGCCTGAGGGAGGCCATTCTTTCCTAGCTTGGGCCTGCTTGTGCGCTCTCTTGCACCTGTTAATGGTGGGTTTTGTAGTGTCACAAAAGACGTGTGATCCAGCTTTCTCTTTCCTCTGCAGAAGGCAGACAGACTTCCTTCCTTCCTTCCTCAGACAGAAGGCAGCTGTCACGCATGTGGCCAGCACCCGAAGAAGGTAGCCGAATCTCCACATCTTGGGGATGCAGTGTGTGTTCACAGAGCTGACTTTTCACATATTAGCTTTATTGTTCGTGCCCAAGAAAGACATCCCAGGCCTTCTTGCTGTATTTGCTGTGCCTTGCAGGCCTTTTCCACTTGGCCCGAGACTCCAGCTACAAAAATGGCAATGTCTCTCCCATTCTGGTACCAGACTCAGACGGAGGGGAGGGGGTTACCTGAGGCTGTAAAACCCTCCGAAAACCCCTGAAGGCAGTCAGGGTACAAGGGCACCTGTAGACATCTTTGTGCCTACTCCTGCTGCTGAAGAAAGGGGGTTAAGATGCCGGGTCTCAAGCCCTCTGCCGCTGAGGCAGTCTCCAAGTCCGCCATTGCAAGAGGCAGAGCTCCTTCACAATTTGGAATATTGGATCAAAATTAAAGGTGCCTCCAGAGATGTGGACAGTGAGCTGTAATCTGAATCAGACTATCGAGATTGAGGGATGAAATTTGAGTGTCCTGCCTTGATTAAAAATGGAGAGAAGAGAGAACTTTTTATTATTAATTTTATTTTTATTTTTATTATTTAAAGTCTGCAAGGGCTTAACACCTACCCCATCTGGATTAAAGAAATGAAAGTATCGCAAGTGAGGTCTGTTAAAGGACAGCTGGAAGTTTGTGAAATGCTTGAAATTCCTTTTCTAAAATGGATTAGAGACTATGAGAGGACTGGACATAAATTTCCAACTGAGTGAACTGTGCTGATATCAGACTATAGACATTACAATAAACTAGGGGTCGGCAAGGTTTACCAGCCATGGGCCGGATCACTCCCACGGAGATCATCCGTGGGCTGGACTGGCGCAGCTTGACACCAGAAATCGCGTCTGCGTATGTCCACGGCATCGAAAATTGCTTCTGCGGCTGCCCAGATGCTGAAAACCACGCCTACACAGAAGTGATTTTCAGCGTCTGGACATGCGCAGACACGATTTCCAGTATCTGCGCGTGTGCAGACGCAATTTCCGGCACCACTAGGCGAGTCCCTGTACCGCGCTGCGCCAATTTAACGCAGCGCGCGGGGACTCGCTGAGCGGGCAACTCGGTTCAGGGGCGGCTCGTGGGCCAGTAAAATGGTCTCCATGGGCCGGAGGTTGCCGACCCCCCACAATAGACTATAAGCGATGAGAGGGGAACGATGGTCTGGAAAATAAAGATTGTACAGGAAGATTTTTGGATAAATTGATCTGGCATGCTAGCAGGTTTTAAGGTTAACCGTCAGAAAACCAAAATGACTATAGAAGAGCAAAAGACTCTGATGGAGAAAACTGGATTTAAAAGTGAAAAAAATAAAGTATTTAGGTTTTACTATGACAAATATGAACTGTATGTTATTTCAAAATAATTTTGTTAAGACATGAATGGAAATCCAAAAGGATATGTTAAGATGAGGAAACTAAAACTGTCCTTGCTGTGTAGAATTTATGTGATAAAGAAGATAACCGGGAGGGAGAAAGTATAAAGGAAATCCAGGCAACTGTTCCCAGAGTGGTTTAATCATCAATCCCTCCTCCCAGGGAATTGTAGCTGTGTGGAGAGTATAGGGGGTCTCCTAACAACTCTTGGCACCCTTAACAAACTACGGGTCCCAGAATTATTTGCGTGGAGCGGTGGCTGTTGAAAGTGGTATCCTGGAACTTTAAATGCATGGTGTGAATGAGGCCTCAGAATCTGTACTCTAGTTCTGCCAAACCAATTTCAATGTTTTAAAAAGCCCCAGTTCCCCTTTATCTCCGCCTTTTCTTCTTGGTGCTTCCCAAATTGCCATTATTAAGCAGATACGTGTCTCATGCTTCTCCAGTCTGTGTTACAGGTTTATGATTTTGTCTCAGCCTCCTCTGGGGGACTGCTTCTTGCCAGCCAAGGTGACTCTGATCGATGACAGTCGAGAGTCTTTTATGCTTGGTGAACGATAGGGAAGGCTGCTCTAGAGTTGGGCATCTTCCCTCCCCCTGCCCTGCATCACTGACACCAACCAGGAAGAAATGGAGAAAAAGCGAGATTGTCCTTCCTCAGTGACTTCTCTCATGCTGAGTTAGGCCTGATGACATGAGGAGGGCATGGCAAACATCTGAGAGGCTGGCACACAGAAAACAGAGGCTTCTGAGGCTGGTGTCAGGGACGGGCATCTGCTGAAGTGTGGGTCCCCGTAGGCAGACTCCTGCAGCATCTACTTCTCATCCTTGCCTGTCCACTTCCCCTGTCTAGGAACACATTAAGAGCCTGCCTGCTGAATCAGGCCAATCCCCCATCTCTGGTCCAGCATCCTGCTCTCTCTGTGTTAACTGGGTATGTCTACCCTGGTAAGGAGGAGACCGAGAGGAGGTATAATAGCCATCTTCAAATATCATAAGGGCTGTCACATGGAAGATGAAGCAAGCTTGTTTTCTTCTGCTCCGGAGGGTAGGACCTGAACCAATGGCTTCAAGTTACAGGGAGATTCCGACTAACCCTCAGGAAGAGCTTTCCGACAGCAGAACAGACTCTCCTTGCTTGGAGAGGTTGGATGGCCATCTCACTTTATGATCAAGTTGAGATTCCTGCATTGGAGGAGGTTGGACTAGACCCTCGGGGGTCCCCATCCAACTCTACAATTCTATAAACCTCAGAATGAATCATAAATTGGTATCGTAGTGGCTTTATGAAGTGAAGAGGGTCTTAGTATCTCATTGCCGAATTTCAACCACCATATAAACAAGCAGGGAAAGAATCTGAATTCCAGGGACAGCATGACACCTACAGGCAGAACCAGCAGATTCAGGTGCTGGAGGAAGTATTTGCAGACTATTCCCCTCCAAGCTGCTGGTGGTCACAACTTTACAGACCCTGCCCTCCGGTAAAACTCCTTGAATATACAAGAGCGCAAAAGGGAAAGTGTTTTGCTATCTTCTTGTCAGACATGTTCCATGTGTTAAGTATTCAAACATCTAGCCTTTCTACCTATAGTCTGTACAACACACTGCCAGACCTTCCAAGTGTCCCACTTTTCCTTAGGATGTCCCTATTTTCATTGGAGAAATGTTGGAGGCTATGGAGTTATCTGACCCCCGAGCCGTCTGCAGACAATTCTGTTTAGGGAAGTTTTTTAAATGTTTAATGTTTTATTATGTTTTTATATAGTGATCCCTCGACTTCCGAATGACCCGACTTACGAGTTTTTCGAGTTACGAGGGATCAAAGCGGCCGCTGCTTCAGATTTTTTCCGACTTCCAATCGGAAGTCGCGGCCGTTTTAGATGCGGTTTCCTCGACTTACGAGGCTTTTTTCGACCTACGAATGCGTTCTCCCAACGCATTCCTATGGGGACTCGAGTTACGATGATTTCGACCTACAAAGATTCCGTCGGAACGGATTATCTTCGTAAGTCGAGGGTCCACTGTATGTTGGAATCTGCCCAGAGTGGCTGGGGCAACCTAGTAAGGTTTGCGAGGTATAAATAGTAAGATTATCATTACTGAATCTCTACATTACTGTCTCTATTTCCATTGGATAAATGTTGGAGGCTATGCACTGCTCTATCAGGCATGGGGAACCTGATTCCCATCAAGAAGTGTATGTGCAGAAACATCAGATGGGCCACAGGGCTGAAAGGATAACAATCTGCTCACACAAAAGCAAAGCTATCTTAGGACTCCCTACCAACCACCTCAACATCTGCCCAAAGAGGTATGTGGGGATAACCCTACTACGACCCCAAAACTTCCTTGCGGAAAAGCTCTCGAGTCTCAAAGCACTGATCTTGGGGCGCCTCTTTTAGGGAACAGGCCCAGAAAAACACACACACACACACACACACACACTCAGATCACCACACACTGGTTACACCCAGGGAACACATTGGGAAAAAATAAACAGGTTGTTTTTTAATTGAGGAACAGAATTCCAATCAACAGATTTAAAGGGCAGGGCTAACATCAAGGCCTGGAAGCAGAACTCAATGATTTGCTCCGGGAGCCTTTAAAGTGACATGATGCACCTTAAAATAAATTAAGGGGGCTGCAGTTCTCTTCTTTTGTCATCAACAGATCTTCACTTCATGCTCTTGGCAAACTCTTCCCCTTTCTTGATGGAAGCTTTCAGCTCTGAAACCGCCTCTGCCACCATCTTCTCTTCGAAAGGAGAAATCTTGCCAATGCCTAGGTTCTTCTCAATGCCGTTTTTCTAAAAGGGAAGGAAGGGGGAAGTGAGGGGTGGGGAGATTAGCACAACGAAGCAGACACTAGAGAGACAAATGTTGCTTTAGCTGGAAAAAGTCTCTGTTACAAAGGCCACATTCACACCACATGTTTAAAACACTATGATGACAACTCCCATCAGCCCTAGCAAGAAAAACACATGGAGATTGGGGAAGGCTTCCCTAAACTACCTACCGTCTTTCCCCCTTTTTAAGACACCGTCTTATAATTTTTTTTCCTCAAAAAAGCACAGGGTGGCTTATTTTCGGGGGGATGTCTTATTTTTATTACGTCAGTATGGTACGGTACAGCCTTCCCCTGTGGCGACACCACGGCTTACTTTTGGGGTACGTCTTACTTCTCACAAAGATTAAAAAACCCTGCCATGGCTTACTTTATGACTACGTATTAAAAAGGGTAGGGCCAGATAATGCTGAAGACCTCCTTTGCAAAATCTGACCGGCGTAAAACCCTTGCCCTGAGCTCTGCTCTCTCTGTCCAAGCAAGGTCACCCAGCCTGGCCCCAGAGGGATTTCAATGCCCGTTCACAACCCACCACTTTCTTCTGGCATTGTCAAAGTTACCTCCCTCCTCTACCCTTTTTCCTTCCACTTCCCCTTCCCCCAGTTTGGGTATCTTGTCTTTTTAGGTCTATGAGCCTGAAACCAAGGCTTCTCCAACGCAATGCCAGTGACAGGCATATGCCTGGAAAAAAATGGGATAAAAAGATGAGGCAAAATTCCGAGAATCAAGTGGTCGGAAGGTGGTCTACACATATATTCAAAAAGAGACAAGTGTCATCACAGCTCCGTACCCCAAACAGCAGTGGCGTGGAGAAATATGGGCACTCAGTTTCCTCTGACCGGACGAAAGAGCACTCGATGACCCCCTCCTTCCCATTCATCGCATCCAGGACGGAGAAAACAAACCGGGCACCAGCATAAGCCATAGAGAGCGTGGCTGATCCTGTTGGGGGGAAATGGGAAAGGATTCAACAGTGTGGAGGAACACGGACAAGGGGTCTGCTTACCTAACGTGCCAGCAAAATTCTGAAGCCATCATCAGGAGTGATGTGGGAAATGTTCCAGTGGTGAACCCTGCCCCCCATAGGCCAACTGTAAAAAAGCTTCCCAGCACACAGCATGCCTCAAAAGATGTATGCTGGTGCAGCGTACTAGCTAACACGAGCTAATAATCAAGGGGTCCTGCATTTGAATCTCACTTTTGCCATGGACCAGCTATTCTCTCTCAGCCTCAGCTGCCCTTCTGTAATAGCCGACATGGTGCCCTCTAGATTATTATTTTTTTACTCCTAATGCCTACCATCCCCAACCACTGACCGCATTGGGTGGGGCTGATGGGAGTTGGGAGTCCAACAACATCTGGACGGCACCACGTTGGGTACCCCGATCTGCAATACAAGGACAGTAATACTGCTCCTCCATTTAACAGGGTTGCTTTAAGACGAGAGAAACATCTGTGGCCCTCCTCTAGTTGCAGTTGGACTCCCAACTCCCAGCAGCCAGTATGGTCAATAGCCAGGGATTTTTTTGGGGGGGAGGTACAGTCTGATAACACCTGGAGGACCACAGGTTACCCACCCCCTTTAAAGATTACAAAATAATGAATTCATCTGCAGCAATGGGAGATGAGATAGTAGAAACCCACACTCATCAGCTGAGCTACATACCAGCCACTATATGGCTCCTCTTCCTCCTGAACCATTTTTTCCATTTCAGTTGGCCCTTATAGGAACTATGTTCCTTTTACTCCTTGCTCCTTTTCCTCTTCCCTCCTTCTCCTTTTTCCTTTCATGCCATTTCTTAAAATCTGGACTGTCACCTTCATGGCAATAACCATCTCATACAGCCCTTTATGAAGTGTCTAAAGTTTCATTGAATGGGAACAAGGGTCACTGGGACACTGCACCACTTTGTCTCTCAGGAAGAATATGAAGGCGTGGGGGGGACCCCAGCCTAAACTCTATCCACTGGTCAGAGAAATAAACTGTAGGGACCTTGTTTCCACTGGCCCTGCCACAAAGAACACTCCCAGCTGCCAGCTATTCTGGGACTGCAGAGCTGAAGGGAAGCTCAACACTCTGGCCTCAGCTGGAGCATTTTCACCTGCTTCCTTCGTGGTTGCTGGAATGGGAGAGGGATCAGTCCAGCTGGACAAGAAAAACAAGCTGCACTGCTGGCTGGCAAAACACCTGGTGAGGAAGGGGCACAAGGGGGACGTCTGCGGCAGATAACTCACTAAGCCCCACTGGTAGCACGGCCCAACTTAAAGATACTACATGGGAATCCAGAGGGGGAACATTTCCATGAGTCAACCTACCTGCACCTGCTTTTGCCTTGACAACCTCCGTCCCAGCCTCCTGAATCCTTCCAGTAAGGGCTGTCAACTGGTCCTGAGGGAAATCTACTTTGGGCGTACACTGTAAGAGGAAGAGGAATAGATTTATGATTCACCCATGTATGAGTCATATATTAAGTTTTGTTTATTTTATTAAAATTATTTTAACGAGTGTTACATGTACCCTGCTTAAGCATTTATAAGATTAAGGGTTGTATCCAACATGTGTCACATTCAGAGGAGACCCACTGAAATTAAATGACATAACTCAGGTTTGCTGGTATCAATGGGTTGACTCCCAAGTAGAGTTTGGCTGGATACAACAACATGGGTGGGGAATCTCTAGCCTGCAGATCGAATGAGGCTCGACAGAGAATTCCTATATGGCCCACAAGGGTGTTTCCTCCAAATCACACTCACTTGCCCCCATGGGGAAATCAATAGCACACCCAACCCTTGCAGGAAGTAGAGCCGGAAGGAAGTGCCTATCAGCTGGCAGCCACTGACTTCAAGCTTCTGGCATTGACTGCGCCACTGAGCTCCCCACGCAGAATTTTGTCATTGGTCAATCAGGAGAATTTTAACGTGCAAGAACAAAAGAGCCTGCTGGAGCACACCAATGCTCCAGCTAGTCTACCGGTAGCACCCTGTTCTCAGTGTGGCCAAACAGTAGCTTGTGGGAAACCAGCAAGCAGGATCTGAGCGCAAGAGCACTCTCCCCTTCCTGTGGTTTCCAGAAACTGCTATTCAGAAGCATGGCTGCCTCCAACTGTGGAGGCAGAGCATAGTCATCAAGGCTAGTAGCCATCAATAGCCCTCTCCTCCATTAATTTATCCAATTCTCTTTTAAAGCCATCCAAGTAGCCACCACTGCCTCCTGTGCAAGCCCCCTCTGAACCCACTATCACATGGGTAGGCAAACTAAGGCCCGGGGGCCAGATCCGGCCCAATCGCCTTCTAAATCCAGCCCGCGGATTTTTACATGAGTAGAAAGTGTGCTTTTATTTAAAATGCATCTCTGGGTTATTTGTGGGGCATGGGAATTTGTTCTTCTTCTTTCTTTCTTTTTTCAAAATATAATCCGGCCCCCCACAAGGTCTGAGGGACAGTGGACCGGCCCCCTGCTGAAAAAGTTTGCTGACCCCTGCACTATCGCATGCTCTAAGATGAGATTGACTGTACTGCTTTCAGTTTCTCTTTCCAATTGGTCACAAAAGCCTTTCCCTTCCCATTCATAGCCAAACTCTCCTGGAAGGCTCTGTAGCTATACTTCCGATAACAGACACTTTTCTCACATATACACACAGGCAACTTTTCCAGAGACAGAGCTATCATGAAACTCTGGAACAGTTAGGACTCTAACACAGACCTGAGAAATCAGAGGGATGATGGTCTTTCCTGCATGGCCGCCGATCACAGGGACGTTTACACGAGCTGGATCCAAGCCCTGTAGAAGAGAGGAAGGTTTCAGCAAGAATCTGTAGTCAACACCTGCAACAAGCTGGATGGGCTCATTGAGAAGTAGGAATTGGCACACTGTCTCTGCCACAATTAGCAGCAATCATATGAACTTAAAAGGCCAGCAGACCCAACTGTATTGCAAGTACACCAGCCATTTAAACTTGTGCCTAGCGATGGACTGGTATGAGTTTAAGGACTTATAAAGGCCACAATAACACCATACATTTAAAACACTATGACCATCATGGCTTCCCTCAAAGAATTCTGGGAGTTGTAGGGTTTTTTTTGAGGTTGACGAGATTTGTTATGGAAACTCCTATTCCCTTCACAGAACTAAACTTCCCAGTGGTTTAAAAGCCAATCCTGTTCCCATGGAACTCTGGGAATTGTAGTCTGAGAAGAGGAATAGGGAGCCTCCTAACAACAGTCAGCACCATTAAAAAACTACATCTGTCAGGATTCCTTGGGGGAGGTCATGCTGGCTTAAAGTGGTATCACAGTGCTTTACATATATGGTGTGAACACGGCCAAAGATTGGTACATCCACTTCCAATCTGGAAATGATCTGATGCATGTTGTTGTTATTATTATTAAAGTGTAAAACTGAACTGTTGAATTGAAAGGAAGGTTTTGGGCACCAATCCCCAAAATACATGTATTATGTACTTTTGCATGACTGAACAAACTTTTCTTAATTTTTTTAAAAAAAGATATGTACAATTGCTCTTTGCACCTGCAGATGGATTGTGATGACACAGAACCAATATTCCCAAGATCCTGACTTTCATTTTATGATTGGGGGGTGGGGAGTTCCTATCCCTCATGGAACTGAGAAACACTCAAATTAGTGGGAAATGTCCGGTTAAGACTTGGGCCCTTCCAGGGCATGGTAAGAAGTGAGGCTCTAGCACCTCTGCCATTCTGTCTCTCCTAATTCCCATGCCTATCTTTCCTTCCCAAAAATAAGTGGTAAAAGGTAAAAACCTTTGTAAGGTATAGAGATGTTCAATTTAATTTGCAAAACGCAAATGAACTGCAGGTGGGGGCAGAACGGAAACATCAAGGTAACCCAACACTGCAACCCTGGGAAAAAGCAGGTATTTAAAGTGCCCTGGCTGCAAAAGAGCAATGAGCACAGATTTGAGAGGCCTGATTTCTGGAAATTCTGGAGCACTTTTCCCCACTATCTGTGCAACTGAACTGCGCTCAGAGGTTCTTCAGCCACCGCTTCTTCCCAACCCCAAGAGCAGGCTAATAATATGCGGAAGATAGATCTGGAAATGTTTTGGCCTGCAGCCGAAGTGCAAAGGAGTAAATCAAAACCACATCATGGGATTTCTATTTATTATCACTGCAACCTTATGCCAAGGTGAAGGGAGGACATGCTGTTCTGTTTCAGCGGACAGCAGCTGGCCAGAGATCAGTTTTTCTTTGGCCCAGGACAATAGGCTTTCCATGTCTTTCACAAAGTGTGCCTAGCTGGCAAAGAGATCACAGGGTGTTGAAACGTCAAGCTGCCTTCTGATTTGTGACTGGACAGGCAGAGAACAGGACCCGCAGAGTCTAAGGAGGTTAGGGCGTTGATCATCCTAGCAGACCTTGAGGCAGCAACCGGGCTGTTGAACGCCAAACCACCCAAGTAACAGCTAATGTGTCACCCACGGCAGGGTGTCTGCCACCCAGTCAACAGCCTGCTGGGCATGGCAGCTTGTAATTTTTATAGGTTTGATTCAGCCCTCTGTAGTTGCAGAGGAAAGATTAAAGGGTACAAGGAATCCAGCTGTTGTTCAACAACAATTCAACAATATTCAGAGGGCACCACATTGGCTGCCCTTGCTTAGGTGCAATATGATTTGCTCTCTCGACTGGCTACTTCCTCCTGCAGCTGCTACTCTCTGAACCAGGATTCTGTTCACAGTCCCTTGTTTAGATTATTCACATGCTGTAAGACAAGATTGTTTTGTACGTGCAAACCTGTTGTACAATGTTTGCTCTGAAATCGTCTGGTTTGTTATGCCTAATAGAGTCAGTGTGGTGCAGTGTGGTGTAGTGGTTAAGTGCGGTAGACTAGTAATCTGGTGAACCGGGTTCGCGTCTCCGCTCCTCCACATGCAGCTGCTGGGTGACCTTGGGCTAGTCACACTTCTCTGAAGTCTCTCAGCCCCACTCACCTCACAGAGTGTTTGTTGTGGAGGAGGAAGGGAAAGGAGAATGTTAGCCGCTTTGAGACTCCTTCGGGTAGTGATAAAGCGGGATATCAAATCCAAACTCTCTCTCTCTCTTCTCTCTCTCTAATAAAGGTTACTGAATTGAATTGAATTGTAACCAAGTTTGTAGCATTAAACACCGGCTTAAGAAAATTAAAATCCAGGTACCTTTTCTACAGTAGAGCCATTTCTGGCAGGGGTGGAGGCAGCTCAAGGACAGAGCCAAAAATTCATTTTCTCATTGGACCTGTACCACAGACATGAATCTGGGGAAGTCCCATCACCACAAATCCTTATGCTATAGTGAGACCTAAGGACATTAATGGAGTCCTGAATGCCAAATGTGAGCCCAGACTGCAACAACATACCTTCAGTTCAGCCACAAAAGTGTTTGCTCGGACAATGTCCAGTGTTGTGACGCCGAAAATTTTGTTGGGGTTGTATACGCCATGCTTCTTAAAGACCTCAGAAGTAATTGGGATGGTAGAATTGACCTGAAATGAAAAAGAAAAAATCATTGCCCCTTTAAATGCACAAAAGCTCCCGCTATATCAGGGGAGAAGAGAGAAAAAGGCACACACCTGTCCCCCAATCCGGCTACTGTCAGACACACTGCACTCTTTTACTCACAGGCAAAGGGAGGCTGGAATTTGCTTACCGGATTTGCAATCACACAGATCATGGCTTCAGGGCAGTGCTGGGCACAAGCAGTTGCCAGGTTAGCAACAATGGTGGCATTCGTGTTGAAAAGGTCATCACGGGTCATGCCTACAGAGCACAGTGGAGAAACTTATTAGCCGCTTTCCAGTATCTATCTAACCCCCATTCAGATAGAGAGAAATATCATCATAGGTACACTCATAGGTAAGTCCCCAGCTGGGCACTACACACCAGAGGCAGGGGACCTGAGGGCCTGGGGGATGAATGCGGCCCTCCATGGCTCTCTGGCCCTCAGGGCACTCCCTAGGCCATGCCTCTCTCTGCTCCTGCTACACACCCACCACGAGTGCCTTTGAACTGTGCTAATGCCTCTTGTTTGTCTGGAAGGGCAATGGAGAGATGTGAAGACTTTTGCATGGCTGGAATGTAGTCTACCACACCAAAGCAAGAGTTGTATATCCATTGCCCTGCCCATCACTGACTGGCAGAAGGCTGCCCATGAGGGAATGCAGTCCCTGGACTGAAAAAGAGGCTCCACTTGTGCTGTCGACATACATGCCCCAGGAAAAGGCAGGTGCCTCCCTTGTCTGCAACACCACTGCACTTCAACCATCTCTGGTTGCCAGCATGGAACAGAGTAGGCTGAAGCACTCCCTCTGGCGGCAGCAGGCAGCGGAAATTTCGGCTCTTCCTGATCCCCTCCAGAGTGGAGGGAGGAATGACACCCCTGGTGGCAACTTCACACTGAGCGCTCCAAGTACCTCTGAGGCCCAGTGTAATTGTGCAGACGGTCTCTGCCTTTCTTCCCAACTGCAAGCTGGCTTGAAAGTCAAGATTCAGCTGCATTGCACTGAACCACTTTGAAGGCCAAACAAAGAATACCTCCCCCAAAGCTGACGAAAGAGCAGGGTCTCCCCCCAAGGCCTCACACTGATTTCCCCCTCAGGTTTGAGAGGAGGGCAGGAGCTCTGGACAAATTTAAATTAAAAGGCATGGTTGCCAGAAGTTGGCAAGCGTGTCTGTGGATGCCTGCAGCACTGGGTAGCCCATGAGCAAAGTTCTCAAGTGTCAGATGGAGACAGTGGCAGGTGGCACAACCAGTGGGTAAGTATTTCAAGGAAAAACAGACTTTGCATTGTCTAAAAGGGCTCCAGCCTACCTCTCTCCTCCCCCCAAACATTCTTGGAGTGGGGGATTAGAAGCACTGAAGGTCTGCAGGAAGGAATTCAGGCCAGCAAATGTTGGACAAGGCAGCAAATTAAGGGAACATAGGAAACTGCCTTACACTGAGAGCTGAACCAGTCTAGCTCAGTGTTATCTACACCTTGACTAGTGGTGGCTCTTCAGGGTTTCAGGCATCGATCTTTCCCAGTCTTAGATATGCCAAGGATTGAACAATGGGTCTTCTGCATGCAAAGCAGGTGCTCTACCACTGAGCAATGGGCCTTCCCCTGGATTTAAAGGAAAAGGGAAGGTTGCCAGAGGACAGAAGAGCCTACACTGGGAGAAGCCTGGAGAATAGAGAGAGAGGGAATTAATAAAATATTACAAGCTATTTTAAGTTTGCTGGATGGGTCTGCTCAGAGCTTTCTCCTCAGGCCATTCTGGTGCCAACCGCCCTGTGGGAAGACTCCCAGTTGTGGTCTATGCATGCTGACATTGTTTACTGTGGTTTCTAAAAATGCAGTTTAATGTTTCCTGTAAGCTGCCTCAGAAAGCAGGATATAAATAATTGTACACAATAAATAAAAAGAAAACACTAGGTGTCAAGTGCTTTATTCCAGCTTCACTGAACAGCCACCAAGAGAAGACTTATGCACAGCCCTTTGAGTCTAATAGAAGCTCAAGCAGGAAGTGTTTTGATCAATAGCCCACAAGGAGCGTTACGAGTTGTCCCAGAATCCTATCCCTCCGGCACAAAGTTGAGTGCCTCAACAGGGGCACCAGGAGATGCCAGGTGCACTCACCCAACAATCCCACATGACTTGGCACCCCTTTAGAATTTCCGTAGATTAAAAGACTTACCCGGCTTTCTAGGAACACCGGCTGGAATAACAACAACTTCGCAGCCCTTCAGAGACTCTGGCAACTGCTCAGGTCCCAGGAAACCTGAAGTGAAAAAAGAGATAGCTGCATTTACACTTTTCTATTGGCAGATCATTCATCCAGATGAATTCAACATGCTGAATTATGTGTGTGCAGGAACTGAAGACACATTTAGACCACGTCATGAGCGGTGCTTAGGAATTTGCTGTTTGTGAACCTAATTTTTTCTATTGTTTATTTTAAAAGTAGCATCCTGAAGCAGTATTCCATTGCATCAAGATGCAGCACCTTGCAGCTTCCAGTCAATACTTAACACATTTCTATACCACCCTTCATCTAAACAGATTTTGACAATATAGACAATACATTAACTAAAACCCAATACATCATTTATAATTAAAACTTAAGACAACGCATGCTAACATCAGGAATCAACATTGAAATATTGACCCTGAAGATTACACAAATTAAAATATTTGGATAAATAAAAACGTCTTAACCTTCATCTTAAGACATGGGCCGGCCAAGATGCCTCTTCAGGTAAGTGGGCTTTATTAACAGCACTATGCACTGATCCTCAATGGGGCACAAATATAGGCACATTAAGAGCTTCATGGAGCAGCAGCAGATAGCATGCCAAGCAAGCTAGCCAGCCAAGTTCACTTACTCAAACTGGGAAGGCATATTCAGATAGGGGGATGAAATCTACAAACAGAGCTCTGAGCTGAGCAATCTTAAGCACCAACCAACAGAAGTCTCTCCATAAGCTTTATATCATTTTTAATTAAACCTGCAGTTGAGTGTGACTGAAGCTTTGTGCTTCTCAACACAGAGATAGGGTTACTGTGGAGGACAAACAACGGGCCACCCTTTGCTGCTTGCTCAATTCAGAGTGAGGGATGTGCAAATGGGAATGTGTTTCTCTCTAGGCAACCTTCCAACAAGGAAAGAGGAACTCATGGAGAGATTCATAGCCACTGCAGCCGCACACACACAAACTTGCATTTCTTACAATGTCCTCCAGGAACAAGAGGGCAGAGGTAGATCAGGAGAGGTAGATAAGCAGAGATTCTCTGTCACTGTAGTTCCACCTCCCACCAACATGATTCATGGTGGGAAATGGAAGGATGAGGCCAAACCATCAACTCTGCTAACAGCCACAACACAAATAGGAACCACCCTGCTCTCCCTTGTTCTACACTCCAGAGCATTCATGGGTTTGCACTTTAGCACACAGATATGCCTTTGCAATAAACACAAATCACACTGATGCCACACCACCAGCCTGAACACCCTTTGCCCAACTGCAATTATGACAAGCATCTCCACCTTTTCCAAAGCAGAGAAGAACAGGAATTTTTCCAAGACCTCACACACACTTTTCCACTGGGCAAGTACATTTGTGGGAAGCCTGTAGTGGTAGGTAGCCAAATACTTTTCTAGTTTTTTCAGCACAGCAACCAGTCCGTTCTGCAAACAATTTGAGTCTGTGTGCAAAGCTCTGATAAACCTTGTGGGGATAGTTAAGATCTACCACATTTGTCTGTCTTTGGATGACACAATAAGCAGCAAGATGACACAATCCAAAACAGAAGCAAATGCTTCTTAATCCCTTTCTACAGCCACAGAAGAGAAGAGAAGACTCCCTAGAAAAGACCCTGATGTTGGGAAAGATTGAGGGCACAAGGAGAAGGGGACGACAGAGGATGAGATGGTTGGACAGTGTTCTCGAAGCTACTAACATGAGTTTGGCCAAACTGCGAGAGGCAGTGAAGGATAGGCGTGCCTGGCGTGCTCTGGTCCATGGGGTCACGAAGAGTCGGACACAACTGAACGACTGAACAACAACAACAGCCACACCAGAGAAGCGCCCAAGCCAATGACTCACAGCAGCTCATTCTTGCAATGCTAAACTATGGTTTAGTGTAGGGGTGGGGAACATTTCTCAGCCTAAAGTTCATATTTGGTCCTACCTGGCTGTGCTCACTTGGGTACTCTGTGCAGCACCAGGGCAGACTTGAGGGTTGGAGAAGATGAGTTGCTGTATATAGAGATTCTCTCCCCCTCCAGGCTCTCTGTCCAGTTTTGCAGGGTGGGGAGAATCTAAAGTGTGTATTCCTTGCATTGGGCAATATGCTGATGACACACAGCTCTACTCCTTTATATCGGCAGGTGTGGCGGTGGATGTGCTAGACTGTTGTCATGCTTCAGTAACGTACTGGATGAGAGCCAACAAACTGAAGCTCAATCCAGATAAGACTGAGGCACAGTTAGTGGGCGGTTCCCTAGACCGGATGGATGGGAAGTTGGCTACGAATCAGAGGTGGGAACCCAGGATCCTCTAGTTGCTGCTGTACTACAAATTCCCATCAATTTCTGACCACTGGCCATAGTGGCTATGGCACTGGGAGTCCAAGTTAATCCACATCTGGTAGGCCACAGGTTCCCTGCTCCTGTTATAAATGATTATTACAATCATTTAGAGAAAGCAATGGACTGGATAATCTGAAGCTCAATCTGGATAAGACTGAAACACGGTTAGTGGGTGGTTCCCTGGACCGGATGTACCCGCATAGGGGTACTTCTGAATCCATCAATGTTGCTTGAGGCTCAGGTGGCACGAAGTGCCTTCTGTCAGCTTCGGCTAGTGGCCCAGCTCTCTCTAGTTCTGGGGAAAGCGTATCCATTATGCATTCTTACAACCAACCACATCCCTTAATAAATGCTGTGGACTAGGAACACACAAATTATATATAAACACAGAGTGCTAGGCCAGAAGTTTAACCGGCAACTCCTACCTTTCACTTCAGCTCTTGTTTCGATGTGGCTGAGGTCAGCTGCTACACCAGGAGTGTGGGCGATATCATAGAGGTTGAGGCGACTGATTAAGGGGCTGTTCTTCAGTAGGAGAGAGAGAGGTTGGCCAATCCCACCAGAAGCACCAAGCACAGCCACCTTAGCATTGTTCTAAGAGCAGGCAAAGAGAAGAAAATGATTTAAAATGGAATATTCTCAGGCACTAACCAGAAGTGGTCAAGTGATGCTCTTGTGCAGAGCTTCCCAAAGCTTTACATGGTCACATCACATCCTTCATCATAACACAAAGAACATCTGAAGTTTGCATGACAGCCTGGATGCCCTGCGCTGGCTGTAGTGCAAACCTTCTGGAGGGTACCAGCTTGGCAAACGCTGCCATATAGCATAAGTCCAAATCTTGCTTCATCACCCAACAGTTCCTGTCTCACTTCCAGAAACACAAAACAGCACCCCCGGTTGTCCCAAACACCAGAGGCCTAAGTATTTTCCCCATCCAAGGAAGAGTTTTTGAACATACACCAGAGATCAGTATACAAATTACTTTACAGTGGTACCTCGGGTTAAGAACTTAATTCGTTCCGGAGGTCCGTTCTTAACCTGAAACTGTTCTTAACCTGAGGTACCACTTTAGCTAATGGGGCCTCCCGCTGCCGCCGCCACCGCGTGATTTCTGTTCTCATCCTGAAGCAAAGTTCTTAACCCGAGGTACTATTCCTGGATTAGTGGAGTCTGTAACCTGAAGCGTCTGTAACCTGAAGCATCTGTAATCCGAGGTACCACTGTATATGTTTACAGCAATAGCCAAACAAATTGGTATTCTCTGGTTAGAATTTGTAACCTTCCTGGAACTAAAGATCTCAAATTTGAAAGAGCACCCTATATCCTATACAGGAGTTTCTGTAAAAAAAATTCTGCAGCTTACTAAATCAACCTTCATTCAAATCCTTCCTTAAGCCCCACTTTTTCAGCACAGACTCTGGCTTGGCTGGAAAGTGAGCACCAAACCCTTCTCCTTCATTTCTTTAAGAATTCCCCACTATATATTAGCAGTAATTGATTAGGGACCATAGGAGACTTGTAAGCAGCTTTGCTGATAGACAAGAGAGACTTCTATCCTCTGGCCAAGGAGAAGTTAAGCCACTGCCAAGTTCTCCAATTACTTCCATGGCAGACTGATGCTGCTGACAGTGCAGTTTTGAAAGAAGGAAACTGCCAAGACTACTGAACCAAGCAAAGGTGATCCCAATGCCTGCATTACAGGTGGCTAATAGCCCAAGGAGGAGGAAAATGAAAAACATTGAGGATAATATTGGCTGATCTGCTCCCCCTGCTTTTGGAGGCACTCTTGACTTTAACCTCAGGCCTTTGAGACTCAAAATGGAGGATTTTTCAAGGTCAGCAGGGACAAGAGGATTCACAGGCCAAATTAACAAACTGGGCAACTTTATCAGGGCTTGTATTAACAATTGACAAGAAACAGAATAAAGCTGCCTGCCAAGTCACACATTTTATTCCTTAGGTGGAATTCTCTGGTGAACAGAAAGCCCTGTCTCATCAAGTCAGCTCACTGCACCCACAAAAGTGCTTGTCACAATAAGCTAGTTAGATCAAGGATGGGCAACCTGCACCCCTGGCATCTCTGTGTGTGTGTGTGTGTGCAGGCAAGGATGGAAAAATAAAGGGGAAAGGCAGAGAGAAATAGAAAGAAGGGTTGGCACGCAGTCCTCCCCCCATAGGTTGTCCTGTGGGAATGTAGCCTCTCCCCTACCCAAAGTAAATGCTTAAAGTGACACAGTCACTGCCTTTCACCTCCAAAGATCTGCACATACTTTAATCCCCCCATTCTCCATTACTTCTAGAGTTCAGAAGACGGGAGGGGGAATTTCATTCTGAACAAGCCAACCAGACACATAAAGCTGATGTGTATTTTAATCCATAATTTTAGCTTAGAATACAATTTTAAACTGTTGATATTATTCATTTTGCTTTTTATAAACTTGTATTTTAAATATTTTGGTTCACAATTTTAATGTGCATTTTATATTGTTTGCAAACCACTAAGAGATTTAATTTTCAGTTAAGCAGTATACAATTTTTGTTAAATAATTCAAAAAAAGTGGATCCAGTTTTTTAGAATATTTGGGTTTGCCCAGAAATGAAGCTTAGGCCCTCACTGGTGCAGATCAGACTCACTGGATAGACAAGTTTAGATTAGCATTTCAAATAGAGAACACTTAAGCTACAAATATTTTACAGTGTCCCATTTACTGTTAAAATACACTGAGGAAGCCTCCCCCTCTAATGAGCTTTGAGCTCCATGCCACTTTCTCAGCCAAATCAGGATAACCTTCTGCTTATGTATCTTGATAAATGCAGCTGTGCAAAACTATTAGAATCATGTAATTGTATAGTTGGAAGGGACCCTGAGGATCCTCTAATTCAGCAATGCGGGAATCTCAACTAAAGCATCCATGACAGATGGTCAACCAACCTCTGCTTAAAAAACCTTCAATCAAGGAGAGCCACTGTCTTCATAGGGAGTCCATTCTCTTGTCAAACAGCTTTGAGTTCAAAGAGTTGCTAGACTTTTTCACAGCTCTGGCCACTGACCCATCCACAGGGGTAAAATATAGCCAGCTGCAACACAGCTCTTTGCTACACAGAACTGCCTTCATCCACAGCAGTTCCACCAGGCTACATCTGTGGGAAGCAAGGCAGCAATCCCACCACTACTACCAGTGTGCCTAGAACCAGCTGCAATCTGGCTCCTGCCCCTCCTAGACCTGTATCGTGCCATGTCTGGGGCTGACGGGGAGTTTTAGTCCAAAACACCTGGGCAGAAGCAGGTTGGAGAAGATGACTCCCCTAAAGACACAAGCAGGTCACCACAACAATAACGTTCCACCAACTGGCTAAAACATTCAAGGGAGCACTCGTACCGGTTCCACTGGAAACTCTGGACATCTCTAGTATTTGTGCTTCTTTGTTTTTTACTTGTTTATTGTACTGATTTTATCCTATTAACTGTCTTGTTATTTTATTTAATGATTCAGAAGGGAGTGTTCTTGCCCCAGTGGGAAGTAGCAGCAATTGTGCAAGAGCAGGAGAGCCCCAACCCTGAAAAGAAATGAGCAGAAATGTTACCGTTAATAGGTGGGAGTTGCAAAAGGCCCTGACTAAGAAGGGTGAAAGGTCTGGAAAGTGGCCGGGTTGAGGGATGTTGCAAGACATTTGTACAAATTAAATGCAAGGCCTGAACTCGTTAATGAAGTGCTTTCCTGGCAAACAACCAAGAAGCAGAGCACTAGTCAGGGACAAAGCAAAAAAAGTAACAGGATGGGAGTTCTTTAGCATAAAGCTAAAAGGAACTGGTGCAGACAATGCCATGCAACTTTATTTATTGACCACAAGGTCAT
Organism: Darevskia mixta; assembly: GCA_034641385.1. NCBI lineage: Eukaryota > Metazoa > Chordata > Lepidosauria > Squamata > Lacertidae > Darevskia > Darevskia mixta. The sequence goes on from JAWWNH010000059.1 coordinate 4,629,425, forward strand.
CTGCCACCAGGAAGCTGCCCTTCCACCAACACACACCTCCAAGTCTTGCTGCTTCCATCCTGTTCCCCTGCAAACCTTCCAACAGGGTGGATAAAAATCAATGATTTTTTTTTTTTAAATCAAAAAAATCAGATTTTTTTTTATTTAAATCGGATTTTTTTGATTTAAATTGGATTTTTAAAATAAAATGCTTTTGGAGGAAAAATCTAAATATAGTCTTCTATTTAAGTTACATTGTAGTACAAAGGCTATTCATCAGGAAATAAGGATTTTTTTAAAGTTTATCAAGTGTGCTGAAACTCAGTCTAAGTTTTTTTTTATGTTTAACCACATCAGTTAACAAACATGGATACATATGCTATCATGTTATTGTTTTAGTTAAATAAATTGTTTAAATGGTTATTAAGGAAATGATTATTTTTCTCCTTCCAATAAAGTACAGCAGAAAAGTTGTCCAAATATAAACAGTTAACTTATTAAACCTCACCATAATTTCATAATTATCTGTCTATGTATTTCTAGTAGTATAACCAAATCAGTAATTTTTGATATAACTGTAAAAACTACTCTGAAAGTTAACTATTCCAAAAATGAAACCTTCATATGGTTGTAAATATTAAGATTATACCAGCAAGAATGAGTCTTTCTGTAAAAAAAAATTTAAATCAAGTGTTACTGACTAGTGATTTAAATCAAGCCTTACTGACTAGTGATTTAAATCGTGATTTAAATCAAATCCACCCTGCCTTCCAACCATGCTAGCCTGACTTGTGCTCCTCCATCACTAGTTTGATTCTTCACACCTCATTCTGGCACTGCCAATGCATGTTCCTCCACATCTCTTTTTCAATCTAGCCTCTGCTCAGTCATCTGCAAAAGGGACTTCTAAATGGGACTTAGCCCCAATCTTTATCTGAACTGGCTTTTCACATCTTCCTGGGCTAATAGGCAGCTATTCATACTAAGCAATTTACTGAAGATCCTTTCAGTGGACTTTCAACAAGCAGTTCTCTTCCTCTACCCCAGAAGCACATTCATTCCCAATAGTTTACTCACCAAGACTTCTAGAGCCTTAGTTAAGAGACCAGATCAATTAAAAAACATTTTGGTCAACAAACATCATTTGTCAGAGACCATAGATTCCTTCTGGAAGTAAGATTTAATTTATTTATTGCATTTATACCCCGCCTTTTTTCTCATAAGAGCTTGAGGTGGCATATATTATCCTCCCCTTCTCAATTTAATTCCCACAACAAGTCTGTGAGGCAAGTTAAGCTGAGAGGCAGTGACTGGCCCAAGGTCATGGCTTTATGGCTGTGGACATTTGAACCCTGGTCTCTCCCAGGTCCTGGTCTGACACTCTAACCACTACACCACACTGGCTCTTGGTGTGAATAAATAAAATGAATTATTCTAAAATGAATAAAGAAAACGACCACATTTACCAAGGGGATGAACAAAATAAGTCAAAATGTTTTGATTATAATGGTCTCATCCAGGACACTCAGCAATTTTTCATGCAACTTTTCTCCTTGTAGAGAGACACAATCAAGTAAGAGCAAAGACTGCAAAATTCCCAGCAACTGCTATTTAAAATAAGGAGCATCATGGGCACCATGGGAATCTTACCTTTGTATAATTCTTAATCTGAGAATGTTACCCACTCAGTTGTGTTTGTATATGCTAAATGCATTTCACATAAAAGCTGCAATGACTGGGAGCTGCAGCAAATAAACGCCTATTAAGACAAAATGCATCAGCTGCATATGCAGATGAATGGATTACACCTCCACTCAACATCAGGAAGTTTCTCTCTCATCTGCAAGTGTATGTGACTGACTGACTGAATTAACCAACTCAAAGGGAAAAGATGAAGTCACCTATAACCTTCAACACCGAGCCAGTAGGGTGTTAAATACCTGGGGGAGACCAGTCCCCGCATTAAGCTCTCTGGGTGACCTTGAGGGGCAGTCACTGCCTCTAAGCCTAGCCTACCTCACAGGGTTGTTTTGAGGATGAAATGGAGAGGGAGAACCATGTGCACCACCTCGAGCTCCTTGGATTAAAATGCAGCAGAGTAATAATAAAAATAATCAAGTGGGCAACAGCCGACCAGCCCTCGTAACCAAAAGAGGTGCAGCGCCACCGAAACTGGCTGCCTTGCACAGCGCCGAGCACAGAACACCCCAAACGCATGCGCACTAACTCATTCAAGCAGGCCCAAGCCACTCGCTGCCGCCGCTGCCTCGTCCCACGTCAGGTAACCCTCGCGGGCCCCCGTAGTAACCTCCCCGCTTCAACTACCTGGGAGGAGGTGGCGAACCCTCTGAGGAGCGCGGCGGAGGCGGGCCGGGTGATGCGGGAGAACATGGTCGTCGGCTGCGAAAGGCGTGGGGAGAGTCGGCGGCTTCTTTCTCCTTCGGGAACGACCTCCAGGCAGCGAGGGCACCGCGAGACTTCGTTGTCGTTGTCTCGCGAGAGCTCGGTCTCTTGCCGCTTTGGGCTTTCCGTTTTCTCGCTCGCCGCGCCCACCCCGTTTAAGCCCCTCTCGCGTTTTCTCGCGATGTTTTTGCACACTGCCTCACAAGTTATGTAGCTATCTGGGAATTTGATTCATTTTTATATATATATATTAAAAATATTTTTATACATTTTATATGCTGTATGTGTTAATACAGTAATCAAAAATACATTTTGGCGGTGGTGGAAGAATCTTACACACGTACACACACATATATAAAATATACAGTGAGTTGCAAACTCAGAGTAAATCCATTTAAATTAATGGATTTAAATGTGGATGCAATTCTAACCCCATTTTCATGGAAGTAACGCCCCACTGAATTCAATTGGACTCATTTCTGCATATACTGGTTAGGAATGCGCTATTAAATCATGTCCCTTAATTTGGATTGGTCTGAGTCTGAGTCTGGCGAGCACTCGATACACAAAGGCTTTATTTCAAAGACCTGTAACTTTCAAATTTACATTTATCCATTTTCCCTGTGCAGATACAGCGAGGGAGCATAAACTAAAGCCAATACTGTATACAGAATACTGTACATCAGCTTATTTATCTTTCCTTAGCCTTTAAACTACCCTGGGAAGGGGATGAATGGGGATGAAGCTAATTTAAAACAACAATCCTTTTTACATTTAAAACCGAAAAAAAGGTACTTTTGATGCCCTACGAATAGAACAGAGCAAGCTGCGAGGGGGGAGCATAGAGGTTTTTGCAACTCTCGCGAGAGTTTGTTGCGTCTAGGACCCCCGTGCCCTATCTGCAGACGTTGCGCCAAAGCATCGCGATAATCAGCGAGCGTGAGAAGACCGGCAATGGCGTCAGCCCTTGGGTACCATGAAGCCTCGCTCCACAGCAACAGCAAGAGCGAGATGATGGGCCTAACGAGAGTGAGGGAAGGGCGTGGGGCGGTGAGCCCGCGGATGTAAAGAAGCCGAGCCGATAACGAAGAGATAGATCCCGGTGTCCAGCTCGCCCGTCGATGGGTTCCTATAGCGCCCGGTGTGAGCCGCACTATCTGTCCAGCAGAGCAGTCGCTACGAAGCTGGGCGTGGCCTCCGTGACTATGACGTCGCAGCCGCCGGCATTGTGGAATACAAGGTACCATGGTTACCGTGGCAACAGTTGACAAACGCACCATGGCAACGGGAGCCACAGGTGTCATAGCAATGGGGACCAGAGGCCACTGAGGTTGGTGGGCTTCCATCATTCATCATCATCATCATGCTGTGATGATAATAATTCAGTCATTAATAATAACAATTATTAGTATTATTATTTGTTTTCATGAATTGGGTTGATTGATATTTGAGGAACATTTCATTGTTTCATTTTTTTAATAATTGCACCAGTTTGTGATGCAAGATGGAGTATATATTTATTACACAAAGCAACTAAATGGTCACAATCTGCCTGTTGTGGTCTGGACTCGCCTTATTTTTCAGAAGCATACAGTTAAAATCTTGCTATTGCGTTGATAACCCATCTTTCCTTAAAGGGTGATTTGCAGGCTTTATCCCATTGCACCCTTGCGTCACTCCTACAGTGGGCAGGTCCAATGGGCATGATTATTTTATTTTTTTAGTACATTTGTATCACCACTTTTTCTCCAAGCTGCTCAAGTTGGCATACATAGTTTCTTCTCCTCCCCATTTTATCTTCACAACAATGATGTGAGGTAGGTTAGGCTGTGTGAGGCAGTGACTGGCCCAAGGTCACCCAGTGAGCTTCATGGCTGATTGAGGATTTGAACCCTGGTACTGCAAGTACTGCAAGGGACGCGGGTGGTGCTGTGGGTTAAACCACAGAGCCTAGAGCTTGCCGATCAGAGGGTCGGCGGTTTGAATCCCCGCGACAGGGTGAGCTCCCGTTGCTCGGTCCTTGCTCCTGCCAGCCTAGCAATTTGAAAGCACGTCAGTAGATAAATAGGTACCACTCCGGTGGGAAGGTAAATGGCGTTTCCGTGTGCTGCTCTGGTTCACCAGAAGCGGCTTTGTCATGCTGGACACATGACCCGGAAGCTGTACACTGGCTCCCTCGGCCAATAAAGCGAGATGAGTGCCGCAACCCCAGAGTCGTCCGCAACTGGACCTAATGGTCAGGGGTCCCTTTACCTTTACTGCAAGTCCTAGTCTGACACTCTAACCGCTACACTACACTGACTTGATTGATTTCAGTGAGTATATTCTTAACTAGATGCATCCATGAACCTCCAGAGACAGAGAGAGGGTCTTTTTTTTTGCCAGCTGCAGGGGCAGCACATGGGAGGGCAGCACAAAGCATCACCCTCTCCTGCAGTTTCCAACAACTGGTATTCAGAAGCATTACCACCTCTGACTGTGGAGGCAGAACATAGGCATCGTGGCTAGCAGCCATTGATAGTCTCCTCCATGAATTGGTTCAATCCTTTTTAAATCCATCCAAGTTGGGGGCCATCACTGCTTCCTGTGGAAATGAGTACCAGAGTTTAACTAGGAACTGCATATCTCTATATGCATCTGTATTATTTATTTTATATTGTTGTTGGCGTCCCTCTGTCTTCAGTGACAATGGAGTCTAAGATGCTGGACTAGATGAGCCATTGTCCTGATGATGATGATGATGATGATGATTTGTATCCCGCCCATCTGGCTGGGTCTCCCCAGCCACTCTGGGCGGCTTCCAACAAAAATAAAAAATACATTAAAATATCACATATTAAAAGCTTCCTTAAACCAATTCTTAATTCATTAAAGGTGGTGTGATTTCTATAACTAGATGGAAGCCCTGGTTAACAATCCACATTTTCCCTTTGCTTTTTCAGTCGAACAGTATCCAGACACCCAGATTCCTGCACAGAACAAACTACCTGGATTTCCAGACTGCAAGCTGAGATACGAAGGGGCCTTTTTCTGTTTGTTGATGAACTACCTGAATGTGAAGTAGCCTACTTACAGGAGTTCAGTGTTTTGAGAATACAGTTGTGTCCTCAGTGTTGAATCATTCTTGTCTAGCATCATGGCTGGGGTGGCATTGTGTGAACCAACAGAACTGTATAATATGTTGAACCAGTCCACAAAAATCTCTAGACTAGCAGAACCAAACTATCTCTGTTTAATGGGTAAGTTATGTTCTTTCACACTGACGGACTACGTCTTCTATTTCTGTTCATTGAACATTTATGTGACTTCTATTATTTTTATTTTTATTATTTTTTTCAAATTTTTAAAAAGACTTTATTTTTCAACAAAAAAAATTACAAAACATTTTAAACATAGCCTATCCCATACATTCAGATCAATACATCCTCCATACATACTATGCATCTTATACATCACTTACATACCTTACATACCTTACATATCTACTTACATACATACTTACATACTTACATGCTCACTACTTCCCCTACCTCTCACTCTAACATATCTCTCTCCCCCTACCATCCCCCTCCCCCCGTGACTTCTATTATTTGTGACTCACTCTGATATATTTTCTTTCTATGTATTTTATATAAATACTTGTTAGCACATTACTAGGCGTGTGTTCAGTTCAGTCATTTGCTTTCCTTGTGTCTGTCTTTTCCACCCTGTTGCATTGCTTTCAGATGCTCGTACGAGGAGGGAGTACAATGAAAGCCACTTGATGACAGCGATACGAGTCAGAAAGGCGAGTGACATTTTGGGATGTCTTGGTTGTTTGTTTGCAGCCACCTCCTGTTGCTTGGACAGACCCTAGGTGAAGCATTAGATTCTCCCCTGCCGGAGCCCTTTCATTGTGAGGCAAAGGTCGGCGGGAGCAATTAAACCATTAAAATAAAATAAAAACCATGTTATGTATGTTGCTGCAATAGATCCTTGGATGCTGAGATCCAAATTTATTATTGGTGAGAGAACTCATGCAGAGATTTAACATCACAAAATAGGTAGTAAAGTACGGAAATGCAGGCTGTAAAACCTTTAAAATATGCTCTTTCAAGTGAGTTCCAAAATGTCCCCTGAAAATATTTTTATCCAAAGGTTCCCTCTTCTCCCAGCATAAGAAAAGACCCCAAATGGTTTATGTTCATGTGCTTCAGAGAAGTTGCACAGGCAGTCAAACTTAGGTTAGTTACAAAGTTGTCAAAGTTCCTAGATTATTGGTATAAGAACTCAAGAATGACTGATGAGAGCCTTGTGCTTGAGCTGGAGCAACCAGCTCAAACCTCTTCACACACTGAGCTTCCCAGGTGGACTAGAGGCGAACAAAGGCTTGACTACCTAATCTCTCCCAAGGTGAAGGGAATGGACATAGCTAAGTCTGGTAGAACATCTTGCTGCATGGTATTAATCCCTTCGTGCATTAATTAGACTTAAGCATGTTGGTTATATGAGGCTGGTTATTTCACAATACAAGTAGCAGATTAAAAATCCAACTAAAGCTATAATCATCAGCACAGTGGGACTTAATTGTGAGTAAATATGCATCCGATTGTGCTGTTTCACTGTACCATGAGGCTTGCCTGGCGCTCACATCAGTGCCAGGTTAAGACGTGTCTCAGAGTTAAGAGAAAGAACCTTTTTCAGACCAATAGCCACATTCTGAGCAAACTCCCAGAGGCCACATGCCAGCAGGGAACGGAACCAGAGAGGAAAGTGGGTGGAGATGTAAATTTTACCTTTATGCAATCAGTTTGACTCTCTTGACTCTCTCAGCCCGGACACTGAGATCTAGCGCCGAGGGCCTTCTGGTGGTTCCCTTACTGCGAGAAGCAAAGCTACAGGGAACCAGGCAGAGGGCCTTCTCGGTAGTGGCGCCCGCCCTGTGGAACACCCTCCCATCCCATGTCAAAGAGATAAATAACTACCTGACATTTAGAAAACACCTGAAGGCAGCCCTGTTTAGGGAAGTTTTTAATGTGTGATATTTTAATGTATTTTAGTGTTTATTGGAAGCCGCCCAGAGTGGCTGGGGGGACCCGGCCAGATGGGCGGGGTACAAATAATAAATTATTATTATTATATTATTATTATTATTATTATTATTATTGTGTGATGCCCCTCCATTCTCCAACCAGGCAATCAAGAAGCAATGTCAGATTCCAGCCAGGCAAAAACACTCAAGGAGAGTACAAAGTAGGGCCGGTGTGGGGCATGGCCTGAGGAAAAGAGAGGAGTTTTAGCCTGTGGAGAGTCCCAAGGGCCAATTAGAAAGTTCTAGAGACCACATTTGGCCCCCAATTCTGAGGTTCCCTCCCCTCGCATACCTCTTTTGCCAGGCTTTTGAGACAATCGGGTGTAATGCATTATTTGTTTAGGGCGGGGGACAGATATTTGTTTTAGCGTTAAACTTGCTGGCTGTTTTCTTTCATTCTTTAATTATTTATGTACAGTTAGTCACTGAGAGACTTTTGGAGCAGGCGACATAAATTGAACAAAGAATGCTAATGGTAATAAAACAACAGAAAGGTAATTGAAAGGGTCTCTGTACCTACAGTTCCATTGATGCGAAAGGTACAAGATTTGACCTGGGCCTAAGCGGTACCGGTAACAGGGCTCCAAGCACACACGTCTTTCAGAATGCAAGTATCTTTCATGCAACACAGTAAGAAGTATATTCCTTTTCACAAAGTCATTAATCCAGCCCCCCACCCTTCTTTCTTTCTAAAGAATCCATTGGGTAAATTCATAGTTCCTTCGTCCGTCAATCTGGAGTGTGTTCGATACTGTGTGGTATACGATGGCAAATCTACCTCGGTGGAGGCTGCTTACGACATGGATTATGATTTGTATGAAGTGGATAAAGAACTAACCCGTAAGTCTTCCTCTTTCTGCTGCAGGTTGCGCAGCCTTGTTGTTTTGATCTCATAATCCTAGCTCACGCAAGAGCGAAGCTTAAAAAGAGCTGGGACACATCTTGAAGTAAAAGCTCTTAATAATCTGTTACAAATTTCCTAATTTTCTCTCTCCTCCACCCAGCATATGACAAGGGAGAGGACATCAACAAATTAAGAACCAAGCAATCTTCTGAAGAGAGTAAGTTCTATCTGTAATCACGATGGTGGCAGTCTAGAGGTTGTTAAAACAAGCCAGGGAGCTACGAGCGAAACAGACAGACACTAACTATGTCAAGCCAAAGGGTCTGGTTTTGAAGTGTCCTCCTCACTGCACTTGGTGTGAACAAAACACATTATTGAGATCCGAGGGCAAAAGAAAGTGGCTCTGCAGGTTTTGATCAAAAAGCCCCCTGTGGATGTCAGCATGGATGGGCGGTTAGTTGGTTGGCAGAGCACCTGATTTGGATGCAGAAGGTCCCATGTTCAGTTCCAGGCATATCCAGGGTGGGGCTGGAGAAAGACTCCTGGCAAGCCACTGCTGGTCATGGTAGACCAGGGTTTCCAAAACTTGGGTCTTCAGCTACTTTTGGACTACAGTAGTACCTTGGTTCTCAAACACCTTGGTACTCAAACGCCTTGGTTCCCAAACACTGAAAACTTGGAAGTAAGTGTTCTGGTTTTCAAGCTTTTTTGGAAGCTGAACGTCCGATGCGGCTGTTGGCTATTGTTTCCAGGGAGCCTGCACCAATCAGAAGCTGCGTCAAATAGACTTCTGGAATGGATTAAATTTGGCACTTTTGTTTTTGCTATTTATTTTGCGTTTTTGCTTTTGAGGCTTTTTTGGTTAATTTGTTTTTGTCACTGTGTGGAACCCGGTTCAGCAACTGATGGATTGATTGATTGATTGATTGAGTGTGTGTGGAAATGGATAAAGGCCCCCCCCCATCCAAACAATGACTATCTTCAGTGCAGGTAAGAACTTTTTATTTATTTTTATCATCTACAATACTATCTTATTTATTTTATAGTACAGGACATTGATTATTGCTTTCATTTTATGGATCAATGGTCTCGTTAGATTGTAAGATTCATGTTAAATTGCTGTTTTAGGGGTTGTTTTTAAAAGTCTGGAACAGATTAATCCATTTTTCATTACTCTCTATGGGAAAGCGTGCCTTGGTTTTGGAACGGACCTCCGGAACGGATTAAGTTTGAGAACCGAGGTACCACTATACAGTTCCCATCATGACTGACCGCTGGTCCTGCTAGCTAGGGATGATGGGAGTTGTAGTGCAACAACAGCTGGAGACCCAAGTTTGGGAAACTGTGGTGTAGACAGTACTCAGCTAGGTTGACACAGCTTCCTATGTCTCTATGTGATATCACCAAACACACTACAAGTCCCCCTCCCACGGGAGGGAGTACAGTGGTACCTCGGGTTACATACGCTTCAGGTTACAGACACTGCTAACCCAGAAATATTACCTCGGGTTAAGAACTTTGCTTCAGGATGAGAACAGAAATCGGGCAGCAGCGGCGCAGCGGCAGCTGGAGGCCCCATTAGCTAAAGTGGTGCTTCAGGTTAAGAACGTTTTCAGGTTAAGAACGGACCTCCAGAACGAATTAAGTACGTAACCAGAGGTACCACTGTATATGGGAAGAGGCATGCCTTCAGAGGCAGATGGTCTTGAACAGTGGGAGGAAAAGGTAACAGATTGTCATCCAATTGTTTTGAACGGTGGGCTAAAAGAGTAATGGGAGAAATGCAATAGATAGCAAATCCAATGGTTCGCTGGTGACAAGGCCAGAAGCGGGTGCCTCTGGAGTGCTTTTCTTTTCAAACACATGCCTCTCACAATTTATCTAGATGCCCCAGTGGGATCCGCAGCTCGCTGTGCCAGGATTATGCAGCAGTACACCAGTAGTCCAGTCCTGGTCCTGAGGGGCGGGTACGAATTGTTCACAGCGACTTACCATTACCTGCGGACCCAGAAGTTATTCTGGATGCCTCAGGTGAGAGGGAGACTTCAGAGAGCAGCCTTTCAACTTCTTAGTGAGGTTATAATAATAATAATAATAATTTATTATTTGTACCCCACCCATCTGGCCGAGTTTCCCCAGCCACTCTGGGCGGCTTCCAATCAAATATTAAAACAATACAGCATTAAATATTAAAAACTTCCCTAAACAGGGCTGCCTTAGATGTCTTTTAAAAATAGGATAGCTGCTTATTTCCTTGACCTCTGTTGGGAGGGCGTTCCACAGGGCGGGTGCCACTACCGAGAAGGCCCTCTGCCTGGTTCCCTGTAGCTTTGCTTCTTGCAGTGAGGGAACCGCCAGAAGGCCCTCGGCGCTGGATCTCAGTGTCCGGGCTGAGCGATGGGGGTGGAGACGCTCCTTCAGGTATACAGGACCGAGGCCGTTTAGGGCTTTAAAGGTCAGCACCAACACTTTGAATTGTGCTCGGAAACGTTGGGCTGCTGGGTCCTCCTCAGGTTGGGCTGCTGCTCTCAGAGTGCATATTTTTGGCAGGGTATGGGGTGTTGGTGTACCTCGGGTGCATGCCCCCCTTTTGATTGGACCTTCAGAACAGGGTGGGGGGCTGCATTCCATAAAACACAACCTTTCAGGGGCCACATGGCAGTGGGCAGGTCCAGAGGAAAGAGTGGGCAGACCAATGAAAGTATACCTTTGTGCAGTAGGCTGGTTTCTACATAAGGCCATTACCCCTCTACCCTCCAGTCATTTGAGGCCTTATCGGAGCTCAGGGATTCCTTCCAGCTGGGCTAAAACACCCTGGTGTGAAGCACCACCAGTGAGGATGGCCTGGGGAGAGTTCCAAGTGCCAGATAGAGTAGCTGTCAAAAGCTGGAGTCAGGAGCAGGTCAGCAATGAAACACCAGTGTCAGTGAAGTTAACTCTTTAGTCAAGGAAACCCAAACAGCACAGGCCTAGTGATCCCAGCAACTCTTCCCAGTAGGTCTTGCCCTAATGATGCAGTTGCAAGGACTAAAGGACCCCTGCTTTCCACTGCTCTCCCAAGATTCCTCCTCCAGGTCCACCCCAAGCAACCTGGGGCTCCTTCATCATGTCTCTCCTTGCTTCACCTTCTTCATTCCTCTCTGTTACGGGGGACCAGGGGAGAGAGGAGCTTGTTGAAGGAGGAGGGGGGGGGACTCTCTGGATTCTTCAGCAGCCTGCTTCATCTCTGTCTCCTGGCTCCCCCTCCACTCCTGCCTCCGATTCTGGACTGCTCTCTTCCCCAGCCTATTCCTGCTCACTAAACCCTGTTGCCCCTTCAGACGTCATGTCTGCCTTATAGTCACTTCTCGGTGATCTAGGGTTGCCATATTTCAAAAAGTGAAAATCCGGACACAAAAGTTGCTGAGCTCTTGCCGACATGGATTTTCCCGGACATGTTGGCGATTTCCGCCCGGACACTGCTTCCGACTGCAGTATTCCAGCTGCGTCCAGGAAAATCTGGACGTAGGGCAACCCTGTGTGGATCCCTTAGCCAGGTGCTTGAAGAGGAAACCAGGCTGGCAGTCCCTTGGACTTCTTTGCCTCCAGAGAAGCTCAGGAGACCTATCCTCCGCTGGTCCACTCGTTATTTCTGCATGTTCTAGGCCACTCTCCACAACTCACCTAGGCCTGATTCACCACATTTGGCTTCCCCCAAAGAATCCTGGGAGCTGTAGTATGTTGACGGTGTTGAGAGTTGTTCAGAGGCCCCTGTTCCCCTCACAGAGCTAAAATTCTCAGAGGTCCATGTGAAGAGGGAAGCTTGTTAAACTACTCCAAGAATGCTTTCGGGATCAGCCCTATTATTGTGAACTAGTGAATTTAGCCCGTTAAAAACGGGCGCTAGATACCGACGCGAGGGCTGAGAGGGTGCCCGGCCTCCCGCCGAGGCAGGCGGCCTGGCTCAGGCCGGCGTGCCCCCCTCCACCGGCCGCGCCCCTTCTGGCGGGCAGGGAGCATTTGCAAACTCCTGCACGTGAGGGTGGGGCAGACCCGGCGACTTCTCCCGATCCCCCGGGGAAGCGCGCGGGCCTTCGCTTTCCCCTGTTTTTAGCAACAACCCCCTAATTAGCGCCTTTCCCCCGCCCCGTGGAGGAGGGGAGCGGGAGCCATGTCGGACGCGCAGGTATAAGTTTCCCGCGTGCAGCGCTCGCGCGGGGTTTCCGAGAGGTTTGCCTTGCGATGGCTTTTACAGTCCCGGTGAGTCCGAGGCTGGACCGAGACAGGAGGGGGGAAAGGAGGGCGAAGCAACGGCGGCGCAGCGAGAGGCTCAAAGCATGGGCTGCAAAAACCCCTCGGCGACCACAGCGGGTGGGCAGAGAGCTGCGGAGGGCGGTGGCCCCCAAGGGCTTTGCAGCGCGGGAGGATGCGGCCTCCTTGCGTCACCTGCCTAGGAAGGGGGCCGGGGCGGGTCTGGGTTCCCCAGCTGCAGCTTTCTCGCGGAGCCTCCAGTAAAGGCGGCGGCGGGAGCGGCGCTTTGCCCCGCTTCCCCCGCACTTTGGCGAGGCTGGTGTGCGGGTGGCTTCCCCGCCGCTGGTGCCGGGCCTTGCAAAGCGCCCATGCTGCTGCTGCGGAAGCTGCCGGCCATGGCGGGAGCCTCCAGTAAAGGCGGCGGCGGAAGTGGTCTCTGCTATCCAATCCCTGCGTCCCTGTGTGACATGCGCAGTAGCGCACTTCCATGACACACGGAAAGTGGATGCAGGGACATAGCAAGATTATTATATAGGATGTATTATGTTTTAACTGTTTTTAAATCTGGACATGCCGTGGTCCTGCTGGTGATGGGTGAGTAATAAATGTGATGATGATGATGAAGATGATGATGATATGTCCTTCCCCTAAAGGAGCTAGAGGCCTTTAAGCCCTACCCAGTGGAGATCCTGCCTGCTAGCTTGTACATGGGAAATTACGCCCAGGCCTGTGACAGCCAAATACAGAAGGATCTGAAAATCAAAGCCCATCTCAATATCTGCGAAGAAGCTGGCACATTGTAAGTCCCAGTGACAACCGGCTGAGCAGTAGTTGGCTGTCCGTTCTTTTCCAGGCTTGCAAGGAAGGCCACAAAAGTTACGAGCCCATAAATAATCTTTAGGCCAGAGTTGTGTATAAAGGTTAGGGCAGTGGTTCCCAAACTTTTTTGGGTCTCCACCCCCTTGGTCCCCAAAACTCATCCCCATTGCTCCCTACCCTTAAAAAAGCATTGCAGCGGTTTGCACAACCGACGAAGGAATATAATAACACAATACAATTCAAAACAGTAATAATTAATTACATATTTATTCAAAATCCAATTAATTTTAGCTTAATTAATTCAACAAAATGGATGAACTTGTCTATGGAGAGGACTAATTAATCAGCGAACCTATTAAGTATGTACCTTAACGTTATACGTTTCGTCAGTGCTTTTTTTCTTTAAAAAATGCTTAGGGGTACTCTCATTTACCTACTCATATTGAAATACTGCCCCTCAATGAGGCCAAACTTAGATTCACAAAATGTTTAGGGGTATAGGTACCCCTGAGTCCCCCCAGAAAAAAGCACTGCATTTTGTAACTGAGAATCCAATAGCATGTACTACCGAAAAAGGGCAAACTTGATCCAGTAGTGCCAGCTTTTCAAAGCCTGATAGTCATTCGTACCTCCAGCGCCCTCCTGCTGCCCCCTTGCCTACTGATGATGATTTTTTATTATATCTAGGCTGCCCATCTGATTCGGTTGCCCCAGCCACTCTGGGCAGCTTCCAACAAATTATAAAACCACAGTAAAACATCAAACATCAAAAACTTCCCTATACAGGGTTGCCTTCAGATGTCTTCTGAAAGTCAAATCGTTTCTCTGTTTGACATTGGCTGGGAGGGCGTTCCACAGGGTGGGCACGACTGCCGAGAAGGCCCTTTGCCTGGTTCCCTGTAACCTCACTTTGCGCAAAGAGGGAACCGCCAGAAGTCCCTTGGAGGAGGACCTCAGTGTCTGGGCTGAATGAAGCGGGTGGAGACGCTGCCTCTTAGTGCCCCCTCCCGCAATCTCACTGTCCCTTGGGGTACCGCCCACTTTGGGAGCCGCTGGGTTAGTGTTGGGCTGGGATCAAAGGGATCCCAGTTCAAAGCCCCATTCAGCAATGAACCTCTTGGGGCTCGTCATTATCAACACTGTCCTTGGTGTCTGATTGTGGGCCCCTTGTCCTCCCCTTTATTTGTTGCCTTTTTATCCCCTTCCCTTCCCCCAGGGAGCTAACTTTCCAGAGTTTGCCCCACCCCACAAGGTAGGGTATGGTGAGAGAGAATGATTGGCTCAATGTCACCCTTTGGGCTTCCAGGTAGGCTGGGGAGTTGAACTAAACACTGGAATCTGTGACTTTCCAGATGTTGCTGGACTTCCAGCTCCCATCATTTCTGGTCATTTGGCAAAAGGGTTGGTGACTATACCTGCATCATTTGCCATTATTTGCTGGGCTGGTAGAGTTTTTTGCAAGTACCCCAGCAGGTCTTCTCTTTGCTGTTTGCCAGTTTCCTTGAAGACAGTGACAGACTGCTTCATATCCCCATTCCGGATTCTCCAGATGCAGATATCTTTTCCTTCTTTCCCAAGATGTGCCACTACATTGGTGAGTAGACCAAGGTGGCTTCTCCTCTTACCCCATGCCCTAAACATGGGGAAACGCCAAGGAGGTGCACCAAGCTCTTCAAATGGTAGGACAGGGGTGGGGAGCCTTTTCATCACTATCATACCCTTGCAGGCCAACTTCAACTGCAGGGTTGGGACAACTCACCTATCAGATGCCCAATTGATAGCTGGATTATCCCACCCGCTTTGTCAAAACCCCTTGTGTAGCGCTTCCCAAGCTGCCAGAACCCAGCTTGGACACTTGGAAAGCACAAGCCAAAGGAGCTTTGCCAGCCCTATGCTTTCTGCAGAATCACCTGCCTGCTTGAGTTCCCCATGGGGAGCTTGGTCACGCAGCTGATCCAGCTGTGTCTCTATCTCCCACCCACCCCCTGTGTCTGATGCACATATGATATCAGGCTACAGGGCAGGTGGGTGTGGGTTTTTTTGTGGGGGGAGGGGGGAACAGCCTTCCAGGCCAAATTAAGACCCATGCCGAGCTAAATCTGGCCTGCAGGCCAGAACTTCCCAAGCCCTGTAGAAAAATCTTATACACTTGACTTCCTGGTTGTGGAAATATTAATAATATTTATTAAATTTATTAGTTGCTTGTCACCCAAATGATCTCCAAGAGACTTATATTAAATATATATACTTTATACCATAGAAAAGTCAGGGGTGGTGGGGAATTAAGATTCCATATTGGGGAAACAAAGAAAAAACAACCCCACCAGCTCCTTCCCCCTATAACAGTTAACAAAAAACATTAGCAGTACACCAACAATAATCTGAACAATACCCCCACCCACCAACAGAGAAACATAAAAATTCAACACACCAATACTCCTCTTCCCAGTCCAAAAATATTCCCATCAACCCAGAATTTTCTTTTTTAATCTCCCCAGCTCACCATGAAGTCCAGTGTCAAAGTCAGTGAGGGTTTATGTGGCTCAGAGAGTTATACATCAGCCACTGCCAGTCTGGTGCCGACCAGATGCAGTGTGTACTACATGTCCCAACAGCCTGAGACCAAATTCCAGCCACGCAAAAGCCTGAGGTTTTTCTACATACAAACACACACACACACACACACACACACACACTTTTTCATCAGCACAAGCACAAGGGTTTATCACAGTTCAAGGACGCACTGCAGGCAGGCAGATGCACTTGAGGAAGGGGGGGCACCACAGTCATTTAGCAACCCAATGATGCGCTTGCCCCTTTGAAGCTGACTTGACAGCAGACAGGCACTGAAAATTCCTTCCACCCTGATGATGAGGCAATGTCTTCCACCACAAATGTGAGCAGTGGGCCATCTTAGGGGCTGCTGTCTCCCAGAATCTCCTGACTGGTCTGCCTGGATAGCTCAGTTGGTTAGAGCATGGTGTTGATAATTCCAAGGTTGCAGGTTTGATCCCTGTATGGGACAGCCGCATATTCCTGTATTGCAGGGGGTTGGACTAGATGATCCTCAGGGTGCCTTCCAACTCTACAACTCTATGATTCTATGACTAAGGTGGATGCTTCATTCTGCCTAATGGTAGGGCTGACCACATTTAGCCAGCAAACCTTACCCAAACCCTACAGCCTCTCCTGGTCACTTTCACCAACTCGACATCCACAGTGAAAGCTGAAAAGAGCCTTTTGCTTAGAATGTTCAATTACCATGCAGGCATTTATTTTTGTTCCTCTTTTCTAGACAGTCACGTCCGCAAGGAAAGAGTCCTGGTTTTCTCCACCATGGGGATAAGCAGGTGCAGCACAGTGGTCATAGCCTACCTCATGCATTCCTGCAGGCTTTACTTAAAGGTAAATGGAGGCAGGAGGGGGGCAGGCAGGATTGTTTCCTTACAATCCTTTTAACCATCCTTGGGCTGCTCATTTGTGGCTGCTAAAATCCAGAAGCACTACAGAAAATGACGTTGCCCTCGTTGTTTGTAAAGCTCCATGTATTTAGCAAAGGCAGATATAAAAAATCACAACAGTAGTGCATGCTTTGCACAAAGAATGTCACCAGGTAAGGCTGGGAAGAAAGGCCAAGGATGTCTCCCATCACCAGACTCTTGAGCTGGACATTGAACTTGGGACCTTCAGCATGCTAAGCTGCTTAGTTACCTGGCCAAGATGCTAGGGGGTGGGGTGGAGTATCCAGATCCCTCCTCTCCCTGTTGTTAGAAGACAGATTCCTACCCACTCTCCCTGCTACTACTGCTGTTTGCTTGCTTTTTTTGTAGAAGGCTTGGAACTACGTTCAGAAGTGCAAAATCAACATGCGGCCCAATCGAGGGTTTGTGCGACAGCTGTCAGAATGGGAGTCACGCATCTACCTGAGTGAGATCACTGATATCTCCGAACCGAATTACTGACCAAGAGCGGGTGACAGAGAAAGTCCCTGAATCACTGCTGGCTTCCTGCAGTGGAATTTCAGTGGCTTTCGAGTGGTGGTGATTGAAACAGAACTCTATATTTTTGGAAGTTGATTTTTAAAAAATAATAATATTTATTTTTCATTATCATTATCTCTATCCTGCCAGGTTTTTGACATATCTCACAGGTTCTCTTTACTCCTGTGCACAGAGCTGGGTGGTGTTAGGACCTTTTGTGTGCTTTATTCAGAAATAAATACCTTCCGCCTCTGTGTGTCTGAAACTTGTCTATCAAGATCATCAAGAACTTGCACCGGGGAGCTTTCTTGCTTGTCTTTATTTGTTTATGAACTTGAATGATTTCTGTCCCGCCTCTCAGCAAAAGCTTTTCAAAAGGCACCAAACAATAAAAGAGAAAAATGCAAGCATTAGCATGGAAAACAACAATAATGGGATATTAAAAACTGCAGAAAATTAAAAGGCCGTAAAAACACAAAGACAGGAATGATAAGAAATCACTTCCCTTGGAAACCTGGGAAGAATTAGGCCAGCAAGGCAAGTAAAGTAGACAAAAGCAGAGTATCTCTACAGAGAGCATCCCACAGCCAGGATACTGCCACTATCACTGAAGATTTCCTGTCTCCAGCCATGGTACAAGGGAAAGCACGACCTCATGCTGGATGGCAATATCACACCAAATAATCCAACACATTTGAAAAGGGCATTAGATGTCAGTCATCTCACCTGAGAGGTGCCAGAACTGAGTTCCAGAGAGAGAGAGCTCAGTTGTCAAGGGCCACGATAATAAATAGGTATGTCAGCATATGATGGAAGTTATACAGTCGTACCCTGGTTCCCAAATGCCTTGGTACTCGTACGTTTCGGCTCCAGAACGATCAAAACCTGGAAGTGAGTGTTCCGGTTTTTGAACATTTTTCGGAAGCTGAATGTCCAATGCGGCTTCCACTATTGTTTCTGGCGCGCCTGCGCTAATCGGAAGCCGTGCCTTGGTTTTCAAACGTTTCAGAAGTCAAACAGACTTTGAGAACGCATTCTGTTTGGGAACCAAGGTACCACTGTATACTCATGCTAGAGCAGGAGTGGAGAGCCTTTGGCCCTCCAGATATTGCTGAGCTACAACTATCAGTGGGCAACTCATTTTGTGGGTGGGTGGAGAAATGGGAGACAGGTTTTTCTATGTAAGAAACCTTTTCCAACCTGGCAACTTCCAGATGTTTGAGCTGAGACTCCCATCATCCTTCCCCATGAATCCAAGTTGATGGCCTTCACTGCCTCCTGTGGGGAGGAGTTCCACAATTTAACAATGCAACTGTGTCAAGAAAGCCGGACTTTCATCTCTCCCGAATCTTCCAACAGAAGCCCTGAAGTGGCTATTCATACTTGCATACACTTCCCTGGAGAAGGCTGTACAACAATTTTATTTTTCTATAAATATGCATACATCTGCATCATGTGTGCCTGAATTAATACAATATGATGCATGGCAAAGTCTCTCCTTGATCCTGCTTCTAGGACAAAAGGAAGCCTCAGAATCCCATAGGCCCCGCCCACTCCCTTGCCCCGCCCACAGCCCCTCACCTCTGCGTGCCCTCGCGACGACGGTTGCCCCTCGATACGTCCCGCCCCTTACTGCCTAGAGGCAGCGTCGATTGGCTGCGCCTACGCAGGGCGAGACGTGGGGCTCCGCCGCGGATTGGCTGGAGCTGCTTTCCGGAAGTGCCACTCTCTCTTCCTCCCCTTCTTATTCCTCGGCCCCCCAGTGCCGCTGAGGGGCTTCTTTCGCCGCTGTGCTTGCCGCCGCCATGAGCCGACGGGCCTCGGTCAGCGAATGCCTGCGGGACTGGGAGGAGCTGCAGGGTGGCTTCCAGCGCGTGCAGGTGCCGCACCCCCCCACACCTTCCAGGGGAGGGGAGGGCAGGATGGGGGGGGGAGGTGGCGGGAAGTGACATAGTGGGGAGGGGCATGACGTCACTCGTGCTGTGGGTGAGGTGGCGGGACCTGAGCCCGGGGACCATTTGCTAGGCGGGGTGGGGGTGGGGGTTCTAACTTTGTATAAAAAAGAGGTGTTCTGGGCATGTGCAGAGTACCTCTTTGTGTGGAGAGAAGGTACCTTTGGGCATGTGCAGAGTGCCTCCCCCCTTTCTCTCTGTGTAGCAAGAGTGCCTCTGGGGATGTGCTGAGTGACTTTGTGTGCTGAGTGCCTCTGGGCATGTGCAGAATGCCTCCCGTGTTTTATGTATAGCAGTGGGGCGAGAGCTCCTTGGGCATATGCATAGTCACTGAGTTGACAGAGAGTGCCTCTGGGCATGTCCAGAATGCCTCCCCCTGTGTGTTTATAGCAAAATGTCTCTGAGGGTGTGCTGAGTGACTGTGTGTGATGAGTGCTTCTGGGCATGTACAGAGTGCCTGTCTGGCTTGTGTGAAGAGGAAAGCAGCTTTGAGCATATCAGGACTCCTTTGTCTCACTTGAGACTTCAAAAAACAAGCTTTGGTTTGCATCCTGCTTTTCCTCCAATGAGTTCGGGGTGGCACGTCTTTTGCTCTTCAAAGTTATGGATGGGATAAGAAAGCACTCCACACATGCTCATAAATGTTGCTTACTTTTCACACACAGCAGAGGGAGGACGTAGTAGTTAAGAAGGTTCAGACAAGGACTCAGGAGACCCACTTGGCCATGAAGCTCAATTGGTTTCCCTGGACCAATCAAACACACTTCTTCTGCACACTCTACCTCAGGGTAGATGTGAAGATGAAACGGGTGGGCATGTGCAGAGTGCTTTCTAATTCTGCTCCCTCTGTGGGATGGAGTATTTCTGAGCATGTGCACAGTGCATTCCCTGGCAACATGGTTGAAGCTACCAAGGAGCACATACAGAGTATCCTCCCCAGTACATGTATTAAATAAAAACAGTTGAACAATAGGGCTTTTAATCAGTGGCTACTAGTCCTGGTGTTTAAATCATATTTCTAGTATCAGAAGCAGCATGACTCTGAACACAAAATTGCTGGGGGGGGGGGGGAGAGTTCTTGTAAGCTTTTCAGAGGCCTAAGAACCTAAGAAGAGCCTGGCGGCCGGATCAGGCCAATGGCCCACCTAATCCAGCATCCTGGCCAAGCAGTTTTCCCATTGAGAAGCCTGCAAGCAGGAGCTGAGCACAAAAGCCCTCTTCCCACTTGTGATTGCCAGCAACCGGCATTTAGAGGCAGGCTGCCTCAGATTGTGGAGGTAAACCATGGCTGTTGTTGTGGCTAGAAGCCACAGATAGCCTTTTCCCTCATGAAAATAGAGGGTCACTGTCAAAAACAAGATGATGGTCTTAATAGGCAGACTGTGCTAGACATATTATCTTCATTAATTAGTTCCGTCCCTCTTGGGACCCTTGAAGTAGCTATGCCCTCTTGTAGCTCGGTTGTTTATAATCCGTGCACACAATCCTGCCTTACAGTGTCCTGCTCAAATGTTTTATACAGCCAAAAAAAAAAAATGTCCTGCAGCAAGAACTGGGACAGAATTTGTAAACGATGCTGTATTGCAACATGATAGCATCTTCTGTGGTTTTTTGGGAGATGTACATAAGTTTGCAAAAGAGTAGATCATGCCATTTCTAAGACAGGGCTATCCACCAGCAATTCAGAACATTAAGGGCATAATGGATCTTCTAGATTCCTTCTCTAGGAAGCCAGCAAGAAGGACGTGAGCACAACTGGCATTCAGAAGCATTACTGCCCCCAGCCATGGAGACGGAGCATAGCCATTGATAGCCTTCTCCAATAATTTGTCTTATCCTTTTTTAGAGCCATCCAAGTTGGTGGCCATCCCTGCCTCCTGTGGGAGTGAGTTCCATAGTTTAACCATGTGCTGCGTGAAGCAGGACTTTTTTTTTTAACCTATCCTGAACCTTCCAACATTCAGCTTCATCGGATGTCCACCAGTTCTAGTGTTATGACAGGGAGAACAACTTTCCTCTATCCACTTGCTCCATGTAATGCATAATCGTATAAACTTCAAGTAGTGTTTTAAAAAACCTCATTAAAAAACCCTTCGACTTAAAAAAACATTTAGTTCATCCAGCTGGGGCTGGAGTTGTAGTCTAAAACATCTGGGTAAGACTAGGTCAGGGGAGGCTGCTTTCGCGGATCAAAATATTTCCAGATTGCTAACTGGTTGATCAGCTAAGCATCACAGCCATAATTGATGTTGTTTTGTTTGCATATGTGATCTCATGGCAGCACTGTCAGGGTAGCTATACGCTGTAGACATCTGGCTAGTGGCTGTCTTTGTGTGCCCTGTGAGTTAATGACTGAGGAGTGTGGCATTAAAGTCATTTTGCATGCTCACTACAGAGATGCAAGTGATCTCTGGATCACCCTGGAATCTGGAATAATTAGGACACACCTTTTTAATGATCACACTGAAACTTAAATAATGACAGAGTTCGTTTCTCTGCCTCTCTGATAAACATTTGCACCAGATGAAAGTTCTTCTCTGTTGCAAAATGCAACAGATTAAGCAATGCCTCCCCTTTTCCTCGGACCAAGAGGCTCAGTTCCGACAACTCCCTTTCCCCCTTCCTATGTGTGCAAGAGGAGGTGATTAGAAAATTCATTTTGTTCCATTCTCAAGTAGATGCTTTGGGGACTTTCAGACAGAAAGGGTAGATAGAAAGAAATGAGTTATGAACATCCAACTGTGGATGGGAAAGCAGCAAGCCTGTGTGTATAGATTCTAAGTGGGTAATGCAAGCAAACGCCTTTGCAAACACTGCCAAAAATTTCCTGGGAGTGATCATGATCCCAACCTAGGATGGCAGCTTTCAAAGCCCAGCTTGGGGATGCCCTTTGAGGGAGGCTGGAACTGGGACAAGAGCTTCAGCTGGAGGTGCTGCTAGGACAGGTGGCTGATCTCCAGGTATTTATACCAGGGTGACCCAGAAGCTTTGCACTGCTTCCTGATCACAGGAGCCAACACTGGGCAGTACTTGCTCCCCTGCTGTGCCCGAGACCCTCACATGGCCCCTCGCTGTTCTGAATCCCACCATTGGGCTGAGAGAGTCTTGGTTTGGTGCTCCAATGTCAAAGTGTGTGTGCATGTGTTGCCCTGAGTGGTTAACTGGCAATAATAATAATAATAATAATAATAATAATAATAGTAAATACCCTGCCCATCTGGCTGGGTTTCCCCAGCCACTCTGGGCGGCTCCCAGCAGAACAGTAAAAACACGATAAAACATCAAACATTAAAAACTTCCCTAAACAGGTTGTCTCCTGGGTCCTGACTCATTCAAGAGAAGAGAGAGAGAGCCTGTGTGGTGTAGCGGTTAGAGTTTCAAGACCAGGGTTCAAGTCCCCACTCAGCCACGAAGCTCAATGAGTGACCTTGGGGGTGGCAGTCTCTGCCTCTCAGCCCTAACCGACCTCACAGGGTTGTCGCGGGGATGAAGTGAGGAGCAGAGAACCATGAACACCACCTTGAGTGCCTTGGAGGAAAAGGTGGGATGTAAATGCAATAAATGATAAAATACATTGGAGCGATGGTGATGTAATAATGAAACATGTTCTTACCTCCCTTCCCCTTAAAGAGGTTTTAGGCTCCAGCCTTAGTTGACACCCTTTCTCTCCTTCCTGGCCAGGAGACTCACAGGCTGTACAAGCAGAAGCTGGAGGAGCTGACCAAACTCCAAGATGGGATTTCCAGCTCCATCAGCCGGCAGAAGAAGCAGCTGAAGGAGCTCTCCCTGGCCCTCAAAAAGTACGTTGAGGGCAGCTGCGGCAGCAGCGCCTGCTTCCCTGGGGGAGGTTGCCGTGGGTCAATTTGTGGCTTGGCTACCGGAGCCACCAGGACTGGCTGAGCATTGCTGAGTCAAGCATCACTTGAGCAATGTGGGTTTAGCAACCAGGTGGGCAGAGACTGCCATCTAGTCCTGCAGCTCGCAACCTTTTGGGTATGGTGACTAACAAGTCCAAATGTATTTGGTATGGTGACCTGTCAGTTGTTTATTGCCACGAGTGTCAACAAAGCCAGATTATAGGCCAACGAAACAAAAAGGTGCAGGAGGTATTCATCGTACAAGTTAAGGATTGCAAGCAACAATTATATTCTTTTTATAAATGACCATTGCTAACAACCCCACAGTGCAAAAGCAGGGTACAGTATTCTGTCGCACCATATACAAAGCAAGCAAACAATAATAAGAGGAAGAAGTGGTAACATACCAGCAAGAATCAAGGTATCCATTTTTCCTGAGCTGGCATGGAGGGTGAATGTTGGGCATCTAAGCCTGAAGCGTAAGAAATACTCACATTCTGAGTCCTCCGTCCCTCTAGTGACATGCGATTTATGTGTTATTTCTTCCACAACAGCCAAAGTCCATAAGGTCTTACACTGCAAAGAAAAATGCAGATTTTTCAAGGTTTTCCCTTTCTGGGCTACTGAAATTGTAGTTAACTGCCCTTCTAGCTCATCATGAGAGGGACACGGGGACTTAAATCCACCACCATCACTGAAAATCTTAGCCATCTATTATCCAATATTTAAGATTTCAACACCACGAGGACTGGAAGCTTTCATTAACAGAAGAGCGAATTACCGGTAATCAACTAGGTTAACTGGGTAATTAAATCAAGAGCACCTTTCCAAGCAATTAGGTCATGTTTCATTTACAATATATACAGTTTTAATGCAAGTACCTGGAGATCTTAGGAGAGGCCTTCATCCCATGTGTGAGAGAAGGGAAAGTGCTTTTTATACGATGGCGATTGATGAGACACATGGAGAAATATCCCTTTGAAAAAGCACATGTTTTCAGAACTATTGTGTATTTTTGTATGCAAAATTTTTCCAGGATTCATGAACGTAGATCAGGGGTGCCCAAACTTTTTTCAAGGAGGGCCAGGTTTTATGAAGTGAACATGCGTGAGGGCCAAGCCAAGTTGTTGCGTTTTTTTTAGGATTTTACCCCATGACATATAATGCCATGAAACGGACTTCGGAAATGCCTGACGTAGATGGATCTCTTTCTTGGTCCACGGCCAAATCCTAAATTAACTATTACAATAAACTATTGTATATTCTGACATCAGAGGGACTGGTAGATGGGGTGTTTCATCTCCTTTTCTGCCTGACCCTCTTTAAGTAATAGGATAGCAGCTGCACTTGGCTTCCAGCTACACTGCAAGAGCCTTCTCAGTTGTGGCTGTCCGCTCTCCCCAGTGAGGTCTTTGGCACAAGGCGTTTGATGGGTGATTATTTTGCTGTTTGTTTGTGGTGTGTTTCTGCTGCTGTTTCATTGTGCTTTGGGTGGTTGCATGACTTCTATTGTGCTGTTTTGCCCAGGTGCAAGTGCTCTCTTGCCGACAACAATGAGGAACCGAAGGAGTCCTTCCAGGAGCTCCAGAGCATGATCAAAGAGCGTCAGGATGTCTTCTTTGAAATGGAGGCCTACTTGCCCAAGAAGAATGGGTAAGGGCCCACGCCCTCGATTTATAAGAGCATCAGAACTCTGCTGTTCGACCAATGAACGCTTCCAGAGCGGTTGCATACAATCAAGCTGTAGTGCACAAGGAAAAAGGCACAGAGAGGGAAGAGGGGGAAGCAAAGCTCAGCTGCCAGTTCTTTCCAAGTTAAATAGTGCTTACAATGAACAGAGGTTAGCTCTGGAAGTCCAGCAGCTGGGAGGTTAATGGGACTCTGATGGCTCCCACCCAACACCCTTTTTCTCAAAAGTGGCCCACCAGAAGTAGCAGCCCTCCCTGGTTGGTTGGCTGGTTCTGAGTTTTTTATATTCTAAGGGAGACTTCCTTTAGAAAGAGAGGCTCCATTTTAGCCATTTGCAGCTAACTGCTGTCAAGAGAACATGAAGATGTTCCTCCTAGTGTGGTCCTACATCAGGGGGTGGGGAACCCCCCCCAGGTGCTGTTGGACTACAGTTCCCATCAGCCTCGGTGAGTGGTTGGGGGACAACGGGATTCCCAAATCTGGAGGGCCCCCTAATCCCTCAGTCCTGTCCTAATTATCCAGTGTTTGTAATGAGCGCACACACCCCTTTACAATTCTGTTTTTGACTGTTTTCATAGCTTAACATTTCATACCCTAAACACAAGCAGGCAGAAGAAGGCTATCAATGGCTCGGCTCTGCCTCCACAGTCAGAGGCGCTAATGCTTCTGAAGACCAGTTGCTGGAAACCACAGGAGGGGGGAGAGTTCTCTTGTGCTTGTATCCTGCTTGCGGGTTTCCCGCAGGCATTTGGTTGGCCACTGTGAGAACAAAATGCTGGGCTAGATGGGCCACTGGCCTCATCCAGCATTGCTCTTCTTAAGCTCTTAGGACTTTCATTTTTCGTGACTCCCGTGCAACACAGCAGACTGCCCTGCAGCCTGAGATGTTGAGTGCACTTGGCGTGTGGGAGCAGTTTGGCTTGGGGACATGTTGCAGAGGTGTATTTAATATCTCCTCTTTCTGTTGTGATCCAGGTTGTACCTGAGTCTCGTGCTGGGGAACGTGAATGTCACTCTGCTGAGCAAGCAGGCAAAGTAAATGCTGATCTCCTAATGCTTTGCTTCATTGCTTGCCTTGTGGTTTGCACTCATATGGACTATGAACTTGTTTTTTGGGCGGGTTTGTTTGTTTTGTTGAAGGCTGAGGTTCTTGGAATGCTTGGCGCCATACAGTGCTGCTTCCTTTCTTCCACCTTACAGTTGGATGGAATTGCAGAATGCTTGCAATCGGGGCTACAGGAAATGCTTGTAGCTGAAGGAGAATTTGGAGACTGGAGTGGGTGGGGGCAGAGAGATGGGATGGTCAGCTAGAATTCTGCACCAGCAGAAGCTGAATTCTGCGGTCTGCATAAATTATGCAAATAAGCAAATGCTTACATGATTTCTCATTTTGCATACTTCTGCCATATGTTACTATTTTGCATAACTTATGGTTTTGCTACTTATAAGAGGGGCACACACATTGAAACCCACCATCCCTGAAAATCTTAGTCATCCATTCAAGATTTAAGATTTCAACAGGCCTTGCTCACCTGCATTCCAGTGTGTTTTGCCACCATGAGGACTAGAAGCTTCATTAATATAATAGCTACAATGTTTAGCTGATTAATCAATCGGCATAACTGGGTGATTAAATCAAGAGCACCTTTCCACAAAATTAGAGAAGGGAAAGTGAGATGGTGATTGATGAGACACATGGAGAAATGTCCTTTTGAAAAAGCACCTGTTTTCAGAACTATTGTGCATTCTTGTATGCAGAATTTTTCCAGGCTTCATGAACGTAGATGGATCTCATTATTTGTCCACAGCCAAGTCCTGAATTCAGTTGCTTGCAAAGTCCTGCAGCTGATAGAGTTCACTGAGTTTTGAAGCCTGGCAATTTCCCAGCTTCTTCAGATGATCTCTTTCACTCGAATCCGCAGTTACAACAGATAGCCTTCAACAGTTCTTGCAATTCCTGAAACCTCCTACCACAGCCCAGACAGTTTGCTGTAACCTGAGCCCTTTTATACACAAAGTTATTTGCCAGATCTGCCCAATAACACAGATAACAGTCACAGGATGCCTTCAGGTGCAATGTGGGGAGTGAAGCATCTCTGCTGACTCATGGAGAATTAACCCAGTAACTGCATTCCTCAGCGTACATGGAGAAAGGCATCTTCCATGATCTTAATGCCTAGGCAGGTTCATTTGGGGGTTGGCCAAGCCTGGGTCGCAAGCCACAAAGAAAAGCTTAGGCTGAGTGCTGGGCCAAGCTGGGTGCTGGGCCAAGTCCATTCACTGCTCTGCCTCCCTGTTCTAGGTTCAGGTACAAGGATGAGTATGAGAAGTTCAAGCTGTACCTCACCATCATCCTGCTCATAATCTCCTTCACCTGCCGGTTCCTGCTTAACTCCAGGTGAGTCTGCGGCAGCCTTGGATTGGGACCGCACTGCTAAAAGTGAGCCATCATTCCTATCCCTGCTCGCTTGAATGACATCCCTCCGAAGCAGTGGTTTTTCTGTTTTCCTTAGAGCATGTGCACCTTGCTCTTTGGCCCCATGGGCTTCCGGAGAGCCTTGTGTACAATCAGTTATAAACAGGACAGTCCCTGCTTGCAGGCTTACAATCTAGAAACACCACCACCACACTAGGAAAAACAGGGAGGGGGAGAAGGGGGGGCAGAAATCAAGCTGAGGAGCCCATTCTTAGAGAGTTGTTCTATAAAGACAAGCCAGCGCCGTTCAGGGTTGGGAAGTTCCTGATGGAGCTGGTCTTTCGGCAAAGCTGATGGAGCGAATCCTGCTACTGCCCATCTCTCCCACTGACGCAGCCTGATGGGCTGGCTGCCCCTAGGCACCAGTTGAGGGGAGAAGAGGCCTGATAGGGCCAGCCTGTCACAGCAGAGCCGACGGAGGGAGCTGCCCATCTCTCCACTGAGGACCGTCTGATGGAGTGGCTGTAACAACCCGAGGTTGTTAAAGGTTTCAGGGTGCCCTGCAGGCGAAAGAAGGAAGACCAGTATGAACCCCTTCTCTTTCACCATGCACAGTAACGCTTTCCCTCTCTCACCGCTTGCTGCAGGGTGACGGATGCCGTCTTCAATTTCCTCCTGGTCTGGTACTACTGCACCCTCACCATCCGCGAGAGCATCCTGATCAACAACGGGTCCAAGTAAGTTGTCCAGACCCACTGAAAGCTCTGGAGGCCGAGCTGATAAGATGATGAGCCAGGGTGGTGTCCTCCGACCGGCTGAGCTTTCCAAGGCTTTCTCCAAGTCTTGCTTCTTGAGATCAACCTTAACCGGCAATGAAGGGAGCAAAACTAGGGACTCTTCTGCTTACAGAGACGGTGGTAGGATAAGAAGCTGCCAGCTGTGCCTGCTCTGATTGGCAGCATTGCTCCTGGATTCTGGGCAGACAGAAGCCATTCCTAGATCTTCCGTCTGACCCCTAACTAGAAGGGCTACAAGATGGAGCCTGGGATCTTTTCTATGGCCTCTCCTCGTACAGCTGTATATTTTGGATAGTTGCTGCTTCTCTATACATTTGGACACCTCTTAAGAGATCTTAAGCCCATTCATCTTGATAGTTCCTGAGATCAAGGAGCAGGTATCCTTCCATGATTGGATGCCATTTTGAATCAAGATAGCAGACTGAAGCTTTCAAAACTGCACTGAGTTTAACCACTGATTTCAAAACGGCACTGATTTTTTTTTTTTTTTTGTCACTTAGCATGCGCAAACAATGCCAGGCTGCTAACATTAATATAAAGGTTAACAGCCTGGTTGTTTGCCTATCTCCTCTAGGACCCTTTGTGACTCACACTACAGTGGTACCTCTGGTTACGTACTTAATTCGTTCCGGAGGTCCGTTCTTAACCTGAAAACGTTCTTAACCTGAAGCACCACTTATAGCTAATGGGGCCTCCCGCTGCCACTGCGCCGTCAGAGCACAATTTCTGTTCTCATCCTGAAGCAACGTTCTTAACCCGAGGTAATATTTCTGGGTTAGCAGAGTCTGTAACCTGAAGCGTATGTAACTTGAAGCGTCTGTAACCCGAGGTACCACTGTAATAGGCATGTTCTGGCAAGCTGACATTTCAAATACATTGCTTAGAACAGCACCTGCACTTTTTGCCCCTTAACTTTTCCTACAAGGCCTGGAGACTTCCTTTAAAAAATAAAATGAAATGAAAGCTGAGAGTCTGGGGCCCACAGGCACCTGCTTGGTCACCTCTGAGCCAAGGTGTTGCAGGTTGCCACTGGCTGTTGCATCTAGCAGCTTGATGGCCTTCCTTGGAGCCATGTTGCAACTGCCTGTTGTTGATGTTCCCTGGTCACCTTGAGGAGGAACTCCCAAGCAAATGTGCTGAGCTGCAGGGCTTAAAGTTAACACTCTCTAACGAAAGTCCCCCCACCCCCGGGCATCCTTTGTGTTTCCTCAGAATTAAAGGCTGGTGGGTTTTCCATCACTACATCTCTACCTTCCTCTCCGGCGTCATGCTGACTTGGTGAGTCCTCAACTAAGCATCCTCTCTGTTGCCGTTATGATGTCCTGGTGGCCATCAGGGGTCCCCTGTGGCTCAGAGGCCCAGCTCACATTCACCTGGATTTCTGCGTTCAGTATTGGGGGCCTAACTGTGCAGAACTCCCTCTTGGCTGGCTGGCCCCCTTCATTTTATTTGTTGCACTAATATTCCACCTGTTCCTCCAAAGAGCTCAGGTTGGCGTGCATCATTTGCCCCTACTCAGTTAATCCTCACAACAACCCTGTGAGGTGGGTTAGGCTGAGAGGTGGTGACTGGCCCAAGGTCACAACTAGTGAGCTTCGCGGCTAAGCAGGGATTTGAACCCTGGTCCAACACTCTAACCACCACATCACACAGGTTCTCAAGACATTCTTTTTTTTATTTTAGTAGTCATTTTAAATAAACATTTTCTGATTTTTGTAGTTAACTGACTTCATCTTCTGCAAGGTTTCTGTAACCTCGTGGCATGCTGCTTAGAAACCATGGCATTAAGTAGCATATGAATTGTCCCAATAAATAAGTACCGTATTTTTCGCTCTATAAGGCGCACCTGACCATAGGATGCACCTCGTTTTTAGAGGGGGAAAGCCCCATTTTTTGAGGATCAGCTCAAATTTCTGCAGCTTCTTTTGCAAAGGAGAAAAGCCCCATTTTTTGAGGATCAGCTCAAAGTTGTTGAGCTTACTTTGCAAAGGGGAAAAACCCTGTTTTATGGGGTTTAACTCACAGTTCTGCAGCTTCAGGAAGCCATTTCTACAGTTTCCAAACAGATAATCTAATCAGCCAGTCACATGTCGCTGGGGAAACAGCCTCCCTCTGCAAGGGGGCGGGACTGGAATCTCTCTCCCCGATCGTTTGCTGAGCAGCTGCTCAGCGGGCTTCCTTTCAACACCCCCTTCTCTCTCTGTTTTTTAAAAAAAGCACGATCTGCTTTTGCCCCTGGGCAGTTCAGCTCCAGGGACCACACATTCGCTCCATAAGACGCACAGACATTTCCACTTACTTTTTAGGAGGAAAAAAGTGCGTCTTATGGAGCGAAAAATACGGTAATAGCATAGGAAGCCGACTTTTACAGAGTCGGACCCTTGGAGATTTCGGTGATTGAACCTGGGACCTTATTGTATGCAAAGCACAAGATCTATGGCTCAGCTGCAAATTTTCCCCTGTGCTGAGAAAATGTACCGTAGGTTTGTGCTGTATATTTCAAAACTGTGTGTCTCTGTGAAGGTATGGTATGGTTACACTGTACAGCTCTGTGCGCTCCCCTTGTTAAAGCCATCACTGGTGGTGGAAATGATCATATCCTGCTTCAGTGAGTTCCCTAGGTTAAACATATGCACGTAGGAAGTTTGCCTACTCCAGCATTGTCAGAGGAAGCTCTCTTTAACCTTCTTTGAAGCTTTCATCTCCTGTGCCCATTCTTCATTTTCCTGTTGGCTTGTTTTGCTGCAAGCATTGCCATTAAATGGAGCCATGGAGCAATTTTGGCCCAGCAGGCCAGAACTTTATCTGAATCACATCACACTACACCACAGCAGCCAACTTTTACAAGTGGGTAGGACCGCCCCGCCTGCCAATCATCTTATGTGAGGACATCAGATAATTGACAGGTGTGTGGTGCCGCCCACCTGTCAAAGTTGCCTGCAGGACAGGTGGGGAGATAGCAACCTGGTAGGATTGAACTCTCCATGCATCAGCTCCCGCACTTTGGAACTCCCTGCCTGTTGACACCAGTCAGGCACCTTCCCTGTGCTCTTTTCGGCGCCTGCTAAAAACATTTATGTTCAGGCAAGCCTGTCCAGATATGTAGAATCTTTACATGTATTTTAATCTGGTGGTGGGTTGTTGTTGTTTTAGCTTATCACTTATTTTAATTCTTATTTGAATGTTTTGCATAGCTGTTTTTTTACGGATTGTTTTTATTCCTTTTTTTGAAAATCACTCTGTGGTTTTCTTTAACAATCATAGACTTAGAGAACTGCAGAGTTGGAAGGAACACACAGGGTAATCTCGTCCAACCCACTTCAATGGAGTTGAAGCCTTAGATCAGTGGTGGCTAACCTTGGCACTCCAGATGTTTTGGGACTACAACTCCCATCATCCCTGACCACTGGTCCTGTTAGCTAGGGATGATGGGAGTTGTAGTTCCAAAACATCTGGAGTGCCAAGGTTAGCCACCACTGCCTTAGATGGAGTTTTCCACCCACTTTGGGCTGCATTCCCAAGCAACCCGACTCCGAGAAGACCTGGTCTCGGCGTGCTGGGGGCCTCTACCGGCCTCACAGTGTTCCTTCCAACTCTACGGTTCTATGTGTCTACGATTGTTAAAGAAAACCACAAAGTGATTTTCAAAAAAGGATAAAAACAAACAAAAAACCCCTCAAAGTGTTATATAAATTGTATGAAATGAATACCTGCTCCACAACTGGAGCAGGTTGTCACAGTTTGGGGGCCCAATTTGGCCCATGGGGTGGAAGGAGAATGGGTTATACATTTCTAAATGAGCATATTTTTCCTTTTCTCTTTTTCTCTCCCCCCGCCCCCCCCCATTCCACCTGATCCCACTTTCCTGGTGTCCTTGCAGGCCAGACGGTCTCATGTACCAGAAGTTCAGAAATCAGTTTCTCACCTTCTCCATGTATCAAAGTAAGTGAAGCTGCCCACAAGGAACTTGGGGTCTGTACCCAGTGTTAATTTCAGTAGTTCCATTCTTGAGTAGGATACAGGCCTCTCGTTCCACAATGTGAGCTTGCAAGCAGAATTGTCCAGGTAAGACTAGCAAAACTTCCAGATTTCCTTGTTGAGAAAGAAAGGGGTTTGTTGGATGGAACGGGAAGGCAGGTGTGAGGAAGGCTTTTATAGCCCTGGTGGGCCAAACTCCTTTCTAGGCAGTCTTCTGAGGGCCACCTGACAGCCGTGGGCAGGGTCAGAGGCAACTGAGCGGAGCAGATGATGTAAATTTTACCTTCCTACATTTGACTGGTTTCTACACACATCTCTCCACCTGTAAGATAGGTTAGGCTGAGAGGCTGAGACCAGCCCAAGGTCGCACCCAGTGAGCTTCACAGCTGAGTGAGGATTTGAACCCTGGTCTTTCCTAGGCCCTAGTTCAACTAACCACTACACCACGCTGCCTCTTTACGATTCAAACTTTTGTCCCATTTCTTAGCAAGCGAAAAAGTCTGTTTATAAAAGCAAAGCTCAAATTCCCAGGACCCTCTTGAAAAATAGGGAGTTGAAAGGGACCCACTAGATTATTATTTTTTTAACCTCTGATGCTCTGAAAGCCTTTGCAACGCCTGAGAAGCCAGGTTTCGGAATTGGCCTTCCAAGCTGCCCCCCGACAGTGACCTTTCTCACCAACTCCTTCTTGACAGGCTTTGTCCAGTTCCTCCAGTATTATTACCAGAGCGGTTGCCTGTACCGGCTGAGAGCCCTGGGTGAGCGGCACACCATGGACCTCACGGTGGGTAAGTGGCATCTCTTGCTTTGGCCGCCTCGCCTCTTGCTGAGGAGGCAAGCCTCTCCGGGCTTAGGAGAAGCCCACGCTTGTGATCCTTCAAGCTGTTGGACTCTGCATTCCCCATCGCCACTGCTGGCTTGGAGTTGCAGTCCAGCTGTGAGATCGTCGCCACTGCTTATGACTCCTGACACAAGGTGTAGTGCAAGAGATGCAGCTAGTTTCACTCCTCTGCAACATATCTTTTTTTTTCTGTCCCACCACCCGCAGAGGGCTTCCAATCCTGGATGTGGAGAGGCCTCACCTTCCTGCTACCATTCCTTTTCTTTGGCCAGGTAAGTCTGCCATGGCATTTTGGGGGGAGGGCGTCTAGGAATGGTGGGACGTCAGGGACTGGACTGAGGGAGACGAGACTGAGGGGGAATGGTGGAGACCGCCCCCCTCCTCCTGAACTTCCCAGAGAAGAGGAAGGCAGTACAGTGGTACCTTGGAAGTCGAACGGAATCTGTTCCGAAAGTCTATTTGACTTCTGAAATGTTCGGAAACCAAAATGCGGCTTCTGATTGGTTGCAGGAAGCTCCTGCAGCCAATTGGAAGCTGCGGAAGCCCCGTCGGATGTTCGGCTTCCAAAAGAACGTTTGAAAACCGGAACACTCACTGCCGGAACACTCAGGAGCCGGAACGGTCGACTCCCAAGGCTTTCGGGAGCCGAGGTACGACTGTACAGTGGTACCTCGGGTTACAAACTTAATTTGTTCCAGAGGTCCATTCTTAACCCGAAACTGTTTTTAACCTGAGGTGTGCTTTCGCTAATGGGGCCTCCTGCTGCAGCCGCGCGATTTCCGTTCTCATCCTGGGGCAAAGTTTGTAACCCGAGGTACTACTTCTGGGCTAGCGGAGTCTGTAACCCGAAGTGTTTGTAACCTGAGGTGTTTGTAACCCGAGGTACCACTGTATAAATAGTAATCTGAAGGGTAGATTTGGGATTCATGCAGTCACTGTCCTCCAGTCATGCACACACCAGTTTGCACTGGGCTGTATAGAGGAAGAGAAGGTTTTTTGGGGGAAAGGTTTGAACAAAGCACTCAGCTTGCAGCCTGCAAGGAGTGTGTGTTTCTCTAATCAGAAGCTGTGGCTGTGGTTTGTGGGCCTGGAAGTCGGGACCCCCTGAACACTGAGATGCTCCTATGCTGCCTTTGCAGGGGAGTGGGTGGGTAGGTGAAGAAGATTGGCTCTGTTCTTATTTATTAAATTTATAGGCCGCCCTTTGTCAGAAGACCACAGGGCGTTTTGACAACGTATGCCGCAAATCACATAATGTCATATTTATGCAATATAAAAAAATTAAAAGTCATTATAAGGAGTGCATAGTACAGTGCAGATTCTCCTAACAGCATAAAAAGGCGAGAAAAGCAGCAACATGGTGTCTCAACTGCAAAGGCAGCACACAAATACAGAATCCCCTATCTCCCCTTTCCCTTCCCCGTCTCTCACCCTGGGAGATCTTCAATTCCCTGCCTCTCACTCGGGGTCCTTCCACCAACCACCTGTCACTTTCACGTGGCGCCGAAACTGGGGTATTATTTATTTATTTGCTAACATTTACACCCCACCTCCCCCCCCCAAGGAGCTTAAGGTGGTGGTGCACGTGGGTCTCCTCCCTCTCCATTTCATCCTCGCAACAACCCTGTGAGGTAGGTTAGGCTGAGAGAGGCAGCGACTGGCCCAAAACCACCCGGTGAGCTTTGTGGCCGAGTTGGGATTTGAACCCCTGGTCTCCCCATCCCTAAAGTCCAGCACTCTAACCACTGTTCCATGGTGGCTTGTGTAACATGTTGCAAATCAAATCAATGTCTGTGCTCCCTTCTCTTCCCCCGACTCCTCTAGTTCTGGCAGCTTTACAATGCCCTCACCCTCTTCCAACTGGCCAGGCACCCAGAATGCAAAGAGTGGCAGGTAAGAACTCCTTGGGGCAGAGAGCTACTTTTCCCTCTTTTGTTTTAACCCTGCGAAACCTTCAGAGGAAGCTTCCATATATGCAGCGTTAGGCTATTGGCCCAGCTAGGCTAGGATTGTCAATACCGACCTTCCTGGGGACAGAAAGCCCTTATCTTTTCTATCTCAAGGTCTGGTCCCCATTTTGAAGGCTGCTTTGGGGGGGGGCTGGGGAACCTCTGGGTGGAGCCGTCATTTACAACACCAGCCTCCCATAACTCCTTTCCCCCTACGGGCAGGGTGCATGATTCTGGTTGCCGCTGTGTGAAGCAACCGTGGGCTTCTCTGCAGGCCAGGTGCAACTTATAGATCCTATTAAAAAAGAAAACTAGCAAATTATTTAATGAGGAAGTGAGAACTTTCTTACTCCAACAGACTTTTGGGAACTGGTTGCTTTTCATTAAAGGGCTGGTGCTGTGCTGTTTTTATTGTAATTATGTGTATGGCTTTTAGTAGGTCTTAAAAAACAAAACACTACCTAATAGAATTCAAAACTTTAACTATTTTAAAAAAACGTCTTTAGCTGTTCTTATTTTGTCTGTAAGCTGCCTTGCATCCCTGTCAAGGAAAAAGGCAGGATATAAATAATTTTATGATGGGGTAGATGGTAATGCAATTTGGCTAAATTGAACTTTAGCTGTGATTCCTGCATTGCAGAGGGTTGGACTAGATGACCGCTGTGGTCCCTTCCAACTCTACAGTTCTCTGATTCTATAAATGTCCTGCTTTCACTGGGCGGGGGGGGGGGGGGACCTCGAGCCAAAAGGCAAGTAAGATAGGAGGGGGGTGGATACACAACTTGCTGGAGCTCTGGAAACAGCATGTAAAATGAGGGGGGGGGGAATAGAGGTTCTCTTGAACAGCTCTTGGAACAAGTTCAAACAAATGAGATTCATCGTGCTACACTCTGGTCCTTGAGCGCAATAAATCGATTCATTCATTGTGTTGGTCTGTGACAGCTTCTTTCTTTGGATGGGGACTGGATGTCCACTCATCTCCAAGAACTACAACCCTGGGATAACTGCTGGGGTGACCCCCCCTGCCATCTCCCCCACCCTCCTGGCAGTGCAAAGTCTCACCAAGTCTTAAATTCCTCCGGCAGGTGCTGATGTGCGGCCTCCCCTTCTTCGTCCTCTTCACCGGCAACTTCTTCACCACCCTGCGTGTTGTTCACCAGAAATTCCAGGACAAGACCAAGGTGGAGTAAAGGGGGGGGATTGCGGGGCCTGTCCCACCCCCCTCTCCTTGTCCTCTCCCCGCACCTTCACCACCGCCAACAAAACTGTCTTGCCACCTGGTGTTCTGCCGTTTTCCGCCTGGCTGGAGGCAGCGCTGGTCCTCCTCCAGCTGGTCTTGAACGGACAATCCGCTCAGCGCTGGGCGCAACTCTCCCGGAGTCCACTGACTTTGAACCAGTGCTTCAAACAAACGCGTGAATGGGCAAACTCCTGCGCCTTTTTTCACCGAGGACAGGACCTCGTTCTCAACGGTGGGAGGAGCTTCTCCAGGATCATCGCAGCATGCTGGAGGCCTAGAGCGACCCACTTGGACATGACTCTCTATGGTATCCTTGTGCCCAACCCTCTTACAAGAGCAGGAGATGGATTGCCAACAGCCCAAATGCTCTTTTCTAGCAGACTTTTAACAAGGAAGCAGGTTCAGCTGAGGCCACGGTATGTATAAGTAGTTGAAGATGTTGTGCAGGGCCTCCCCTGCCCCATGTTGAACCGCCTTGCAAGAGAAAGAGGTCTTTGCCTTTGCCATACAGAGCATCACTTCCCGCCTCGGAGTCCTGCTCTGCTCCTCAGAAGGGACCCTCATCCTGCACCCGTGTCTGCTTTCTTACATCCTGAGGCCAGGGTGCATGGGTGGCAGAAGGGAGGCTTCCCCCAGCCTTGCACACAAGCAACCTTCCCCCTCCTGTGACCCAGGAATGGTTCTTGGCGGTTGGCCGGCAGTGGGAAGTGGTCCGGCGCT
This sequence comes from Darevskia mixta, assembly GCA_034641385.1. Lineage (NCBI taxonomy): Eukaryota > Metazoa > Chordata > Lepidosauria > Squamata > Lacertidae > Darevskia > Darevskia mixta. The sequence continues at coordinate 4,666,190 of JAWWNH010000059.1, forward strand.
GCCCTTGTTCACAAGCCTCCAAAGGCTTTCAGGAAAGTGGGGATTAGGAAACAGCATGGTCTGAATTTGCTACGTGATGGTGTAGTAGGGGGGACAGTGTCTTGTTCAAGCTTTGTGGTGTCTTTTGTGTGTTTGTGTGCATATCGATGTCTTCAGGAAGCTGGGAGGAGCTGGTCTGTGTCACAATCGTCTTAAAGAATGTACGCATGTCGTATTTAAAAAAGGGGAAGAAAATATTGGAATAAAATAAAAAACAGTAAATGCCTTTGGAGCCTCTCCTGCCTTTCAACCAGCAGGGGAGAGGAGGGGTGGGTCAGGGTTTTGCACCATCTCCACTGCAATTGCCAGCACGGTTGGCTATCAATGGGTCCAGCTGAAATGCAAGGCACATTTTGGGCCATTGCATAGTGATGAGAGGAGAGAGATGGGACATTGGGTGGCTTTTTACATTATCCTTGCTTCTCCCATGAAAGCAGCATATGTTAAATAGTAAAAAAAGAGAAAATGCAAGTGTTGTTCAGGTTGTGCGATTTTCGCACGGGATGCAGTGTTTTGTACAAGGAGATAAGGAGATTCTGACTGAATGGAATGGGCTACCTAGGAAGGTGGTGAACTCTTCTTCCTTGCAGGTTTTTCAACAGAGCTTAGGATGGCTGTCCGTCATGGATTCTTGAGTTGCGTTTACTGCATTGCAGGGGGTTGACCCCCCCCGGGGGGGGGGCCTCTCCCAAGTCTACAGTTCTGATCCTATGAGCTCTTCACTTAAGGGCATTGTTAAACTGTAAGCCTTTTGATGAAGTAATGATTGCCAGCAATGTGAATGGCTTTAAAACGTTATCGACAAATGCATGGAGGATGAGGGCAAGCAACAGCTACTGAAGCATCTCCACTATTTGAGGGAGTAGGTTTCTGATGGCCTGAACCAGCAGGCTCTTATGCGGATGCCAAAAGATGCTTGGTTAGCCCCTATGAGCTTAGGGGGCTTTGAAAAGGAGAAGCAGACCACACACACCCTCTTCCCCTCACCATGACAGTAACAGTGGTTCCAACACTTCACACACACCCCGACCACTTGAAAGTTGAAGATCCTGCAGACCTGTTCAGGATTTCCCCCCTCTGTCTGCTGTAGCCGTTGTAATGCACCGTGCCAGATACCATCTGGCTTTGTGGCTTCCTAAGCACACGATGGGACCCAGGTGGCGCTGTGGGTTAAACCACAGAGCCTAGGGCTTGCTGATCACAAGGTCGGCGGTTCGAATCCCTGCGACGGGGTGAGCTCCCGTTGCTCGGTCCCAGCTCCTGCCTACCTAGCAGTTCAAAAGCACGTCAAAGTGCAAGTAGATAAATAGGAACCGCTCTGGCGGGAAGGTAAACGGCGTTTCCGTGTGCTGCTCTGGTTTGCCAGAAGCGGCTTAGTCATGCTGGCCACATGACCTGGAAGCTGTACGCCGGCTCACTCGGCCAATAAAGCGAGATGAGCGCCGCAACCCCAGAGTCGGACACGACTGGACCTAATGGTCAGGGGTCCCTTTACCTTTACCTTTTAAGCACACGATAGCTGAGCTGGTTAGAGCATGGTGTCAAGGTTGCAAGTTCGAGCCCCATATGGGACAGCTGCATATTGCTGCATTGCAGAGGGTTGGACTAGAATGGTCCTCAGGGTCCCTTTCCAACTCTACAATTCTTGTGATTCCTTCCTTACGTTTCATACAATTCAAATGGTAACCCAGCGTAAGAAATAGCGCATTGGCTGTGCTGCCTCCCATCTCCCACCCCAAATCCACAGGCCACACTGTGGGCTCCAAGTGGACCTCAGCTTGGGAAACCCTGTAGTAAAAGCTCTCTCCAAACAGCAGTCTGTAAAGATCAGCAGCATTGGCAAGCAGGTTGCTGCCCACTCCACGTGCCTTGATAATGTATCAACGAATGGTTTGGTGCATCCGTGGAAGGTAAGGTTGGGAGCATCACTCCAGTTCCAGCTTCAGCTCCACAAGCCCCCACCCCACCCAAGACCTAAGAAGGAGGCAGAGCAAAAGAATCAGGCCATATTTTATTCCAAGAGCAAAGTCTCCTTACAGTTATGTACATTCAGTGGACAAGCTACTCGCCCCAGCACCCAATCCAAACGTACATCCTTGGGCGCACACTGGCAGCTTCAACATGAACCATTAAGTTGCATGGCTGGGGAGGCAATCCACACCAGGACTGAAAAGCGCCATGGCTGGGCTCGGCCACGGCACACACATTTCTCATGCCAGGGGCAGCACCCCATCGGTCTCAGCAAAGGGGAAATGACAGGCGGGCCTAGGAACTGGCCAGAAGGGGCCGCCATGTCCGGAATGGGCTTCCCCACTGGGGGTGGGGAGGGAAATTAAGTGCTAATGAAGGAGGACTGGACAGCCAGGTACCGTCCTCCAGCCCAGACTGAACTGTGTCACCCTGATCCACTGCCACCCTCCACGGCTGTCTGCTGGCACAGCAGAGAGGGGGAGAGTTTCATCCAATGAGGGGATGCAGGCAAAAGAGGCAGCACTGCCATCCCCAGCATGCAGCACCAATCTGCCTTCAGCACAGGTATCAGATCAGGACAGCCAATCCAAATGCACACCTCCCGCGTTTGATCCAATTTCACACAGATGGTATAAGGTCTCCAAGCTTGTTCTAGGCACAGTAGGAAGTGAAGCGGGGGGTGGGGGAGAGAAGAGAGCCCCCCTCCGCTCACACTGCTGGCTTCTTAAATACGTCATTTTGCTCTCCACTTGACTCCCACCCTGTTACCCTACTGGGGACCCCCAACAGCACAGGTCACTTGGTCATTAAAACCCAAAGCAATGCCATCTCTGGCTGCGGCAGGAGCAGCAGCTTTGGCGGGGGGGGGGGGGGGAGAGCCTGTTTGTTTCCTGCAGGCTAACTGAAAGGTACGCATCTTCCGAGGAGTTAAGGGGAGGGGGTCAGCACCTGAGCCCCGCTTTTGCAGCTTCCCCTGATGCAGAGACGCCCGCCAGACGGGACAGGAGCGAAGTTCCGTTTCCCAAAAAAATGAAAGTAAGTTTTGATGGGTAGAGGAGGGAGGGTGAAACGCACTGCACACCCAGAAGTCCTCTGAGCAGCAGCAGCAGCATTTGCCGAGAGAGAGAGAGCGCGACTGGTGATTTCTGGCCTGAGGTGGCCTAACCTCCCCATGGAAAGCAATCCAAGTCGCCCTGCGGCACACTCTTAACATGGAATGAATGGGAGGTAGCGAGGAGGGAGCCAGGGGTGCACACATGCGCAGTCCCACGGGGGGCAGGATGCACAGCCAAGTGAGAGTCCCTTCCCTGCCCCCTCCTGCAGCCCCCCACTGAGAACCGCCCCCCCTCTACCCAGCAAGCACCGCCCCCCTAACTCCAGACGTCCAGGGAGTAGCGCCCCTTGGTCATCAGCTTCTTGACATAATCCACAGCCTGCTGCTGGTTCATCTTCCCGTATTCAGCCACAATCTCGTAGAAGGCGTTTTGCACGTCGCGGGCCATGTTCCGGGCATCGCTGCAAAGAGGAAGACCCCCACAGAGAGGGGGAGGTCCCGTTAGGTCAAGTGCAGCCCTTATTTATTGCATTCATACCCAACCGGGTCTTTCACTAGTTCAGACAATCGAACCACACAAAGTCTCTTCAGATTTGAGGGGTAGGCAACCTAAGGCCCGTGGGCCGGATGCGGCCCAATTGCCTTCTCAATCCGGCCCACGGATGGTCTGGGAATCAGCGTGTTTCTACATTATTTAAAATGCATCTCTGGGTTATTTGTGGGGCCTGCCTGGTGTTTTTACATGAGTAGAATGTGTCCTTTTATTTAAAATGCATCTCTGGGTTATCTGTGGGGCATATGAATTCGTTCATTTCCCCCCCAAAAATATAGTCCAGCCCACCACATGGTCTGAGGGATGGTGGACCGGCCCACGGCTGGAAAAAGTTGCTGACTCCTGGATTTGACTCAAGGGCAGGTTTTGGATGCAGGTGGGCGGGGTGGGGAAACACACAGAGGGGCAAAATTTCAGTGGGCAGCTTCAGGTTAGGGCCGATGCAACTTAATGCAGCCTCATGGGGGAACATTTTTTGGAAAATAAGCAGAGGACTCATTGCATCCAGATCTGGTGAGCAAACAACAGCAAGCCCTCGATTGAAACATCAGGAAGAACTTTCTGACAGTAAGAGCTGTTCAACAGTGGAACGGACTCCCTCAGCAGGTTGTGGACTCTCCTTCCTTGGAGCTTTTTAAGCAGAGGTTGGGTGGCCATCTGTCACGGATTCTGTGGTTGAGATTTGGGGTTTGGACTAGATGACCCTTGGGGTCCCTTCCAACTCTAAAATTCTACAATTCAAATCCTATGTCTTAATTTTTAACGGCTCACAGCTCAGTGACAGAGCAGAAGGCACCAGGTTCTGGGAGGAAACCCTGCTCAACAAATGGAACTCATGTTGGGTTTGAAGACAGATTCCCCATTTTGTGGGGAGACGGGGGCATCATTTTCTTTCAACTCTTGAGATACACAGCCTTTTGGTGAAGTTCAGCTTCACCACTTCTCAAGAACTTTCAGTAAATACTTGTATATGAAGCGGACTATCGCAAGTCAGGCCATCGGTCTGCCTTGCCTGGGACTGTCTCCTCTTACAGATATAGCTGGAGATTGGAAAGTACCTTCACCCAGTTGCAGAGCACCTGCTTTGCATGCAGAATGTCTCATGTTCAATCCACAACAGCATATCCAGGTAGGGCCAGGGAGCCACTGCCAGGAGTGTAGAGTAGCCTCACTTCTGAGCTGAATTGAAGACCTGGAAGTTGCCTTAAGAGAGTCACCCAGCCCAGCTTCTCTGCTCAAGGGAGGCCCTTCAAGGCAGGACACAACAACTGTCCTATGCTTGCATACCTCCTCACTAAAGGAGAGTCCACCTCCTTCTGAGCCAGCTTGTTCCAGTCTCAGAGCAGTGGAGGCGTTCAGGAAGTTTCTCCCAAATGTTTAGCCAAACATTCTGCTCCTGTGCAGTTCCCAGCTGCCAGTTTTGGTCTTGGCCTCCTCCTTTTCCTGCCTTCTGCAGCTCAGAGAGGCAAAGGGACTGCAACAGCTGCTCCATATCCAAGCCCCGTACTCACCCGCACACATAGATGTGCCCGTTTCCTTCGTGGATCAGCTTCCAGACATTCTCCTTGTTCTTCTTCAGCAGGTGCTGGACGTAAATCTAGAGAAGCAGAAGCAGATTGAGGGGGTGGGATGGGGAACAGAAGCCGTTCAAGCTTGTGAAGTCTCCCAATTGTATCCTCTGCAGTCGTATCGTAAGAAGCACAAAGCAACCTCCCACCAACCCTAACACTCTCCCTCTCTCTCAAAACACACACACACACCAACCCTTAAACTCGGTCCTCCAGATGTTTTGGGACTACAACTCTCATCATCGCTGACCACTGGTCCTGTTATCTTGGGATCATGTAGTCCCAAAACATCTGGAGGGCTGAGTTTGCCTATGCCTGCCTTAAACACTTTAGTTCAGCCCTTTCTAAGCTTGCTGGGGCTGATGGGAGTTGTAGTCAAAACATCTGGAGGGTGCCGGGTTAGCATACCGTGTGGCATCCACTAGGACAGTGATGGCTAACCTTGACACTCCAGATGTTTTGGGACTACAACTCCCATCATCCCTGACCACTGATCCTGTTAGCTAGGGATGATGGGAGTTGTAGTTCCAAAACATCTGGGGTGTCAAGGTTAGCCATCACTGCACTAGGAGCAGCCAACGTAGTAACTTCCTGGTGTTGGTGGACTCCAGCCCCCATCAGCCCCCCAGGAAGCACAGGCAGTGGCCAGGGATTATGGGAGTTGTATTCCAGCAACACCCAGAAGGAGTTACAGAATCTTATCCTCTGCTTTATTAAAACACACACACAGGGAAAAGATTCTAGTCCTTATGATTGCAAAGGTGACTTGGCACATTTAAACGGAGAGGAGCTAAGGAAGGCAACTCTGGACGATCGCAGTGGCCCTACCACAAACTCGATCGGGGAGCATATATATCGGCCTGGCAAGAGTTCTTTGCCATGATGCCATGTTTCTCAGCTGCACAGGAGGGGGGGGAGGGGAGAGACAAGGGCACGCCCCTCCTCTCCCATCAGTGCAACCCCCTTTCCCACCCCCTGAAGAGGCCTGTCAACCCTTAGAAGTGATTTGTGCGCTGCCTTTGTATTTCAGATGCCCCACTGCTGATTTCCTCCTCCTTTTTATGCTGATGCCCTTATGACAATGTGCATTTCATCTTGCATTCCTTATTGGAGCTGCATTTATATAACTGCGTTGATCCTTATGCCGGACAGATAGGACGTTGTGAAATTTATGTTGCATGCGGTGAACCGCCACGTGGCCTTCGGATGAAGGACGGTACATCAATTTAATTAAGAGGAGGAAGACAGCAATGGAAAGGAGGAGGGCGATGGCCTCACTGCAGTGTCAGAATTACGCTTGACAGAAAAGGCCCTGCAAAAATCAAGGGAGGTGCACAGGATCACAGAGTTGGAAGGAGCCCAGAGGGTCATCTAGTACAACGCAGGAATACCTTCTGAGGTTGGTCCCTGGAGAAAGCGACGTTGAGTTGAGTGAGGGCCCCTTCCTTGTGAAGCTTGGCCAGCTCCTCCTTGTAGAGGTAGTCCTCGTTCTCGTGCCGACAACCGTAATAAAGCACCGTCTCGCCCACATCCTTGCCTGGAACGCAAAAAAAAGCCCCATCCTTCACTCTGGTGCAACCAATTGACAGGGCGTCCCCTTGTGGCGGAGGCTGCCCACTCCGTCGCTGCATGAAGCCCTGCTCTGAACTGGCCTCCCAATCGCAAGACTCATTTTAATTTTTTTTTTATTAAACTTGCATCGTGCCCTTACAAAGGAGCTCAGAGAGAAAGAAGTGGGTTGCGGGGTGCCATCTAGTTTTCCCTCCCAAGGTGCCAGAGCCAAGGCAGGGAGGAGTGCCCTCATTCTGATTTGGTTTCAGGCAACGCCAACATTGCCTGGCAGCGCTGACCTCCATTGCATCAGCAAGTCAGTTCAGAGCAAGGGCAATGCTTCACGCCCTCGCTCTGATTTGACTTCACAACATTGCTATGCCGCCCGGCAGCACTGGCCTACAGAGCACTGTTAAGTCAAATCAGAGTTAGGCAGCGCTTCATGCTCCCACCCCAGCCTTTTACAGGGAAAAAGAACTGCGGAAGCTATGGAGAAGCCAGAGGTTTCTACAGGGACACCTCTCCATCCAAGTCATGCAAGGACAAATTTCAGGCAGGCAAGAGCAGTTGCAGCCGGCATAGAGCACAGCCAGTGAGTGGCCAGAGTCCCAAGGGCATGCTAGGTCTTGAGATCCCTCGCCCCTAGTGCAGATTGTGGAATTCAACAACAAGCCATCCCATTTGTCACTGGCATGGCCAATCAGAGCCCAGTAAAGGGGGGTGGGCTTGTTTGGAACGGCACCCACCTTGCTGCTTGAGCCAGCCCCGCTCCTGGATGAAGCCCATGAAGGGGGCAATGCCAGTGCCAGGCCCGATCATCAGGACGGGAGTGCTAGGCTTGAACGGCAGGCGGAACTGGGACTTCCGGACATACATGGGCACTGTGGACTTGTGCCCGTTCTCGTTGGGCTGCTTGTTCTTCAGCCAGGTAGTGGCCACCCCTTTGTTGACGCGGTCCGTCTTGGTCTTGTACTCCACCAGCACAGCGCAGATGTGGATGGAGTTGGGTTGCACCTGGGAAGGGGGAAAGAAGAGAGGGAGTAGGCTGATGGCAGGGTTGGTGGAGGAGCTTCAAGTCACAGGCCTGGGCCGATGACGCTGGAGGTGCGGTTGGGGAACAACCAATGACGGTCCTGCAGATGATCCCAGTGACCAAGCTGGGATAGGAGGACTCAGCAAGCCCTGTCTTCCTCTCCCCCACCCTTCGCCCCCAAAAGTATCCAGGCTGCTGCATTAAAATGAAGCACCATGAAGGGCCAGGCACGGAATGCTAACTGTCAGTGCAGCTGGCGGGAGGGAAGTAGGAGGTCAGTTTGCCCAGTCCTGGGGAAGGAATCCTCCACTTAAAAAAAAGGGACCCCTGGATGGTTGTCTAGTCAAAGGCGACTACAGGGTTGTGGCTCTCATCTTGCTTTCAGGCCATGGGAGTTGGCATTTCCCCCACAGACAGCTTTCCAGGTCATGTGGCCAGCATGACTAAACCGCTTCTGGCGCAACGTAAACCAGAGTACATGAAAACGCGGTTTACCTTCACGCCACCTATTTGAGTACTAGAACTGGCATGCTTTTGAACTGCGAGGTGCAGGGGCTGGGACAGAGCAACGGGAGCTCACCCCCTTGCGGGGATTCGAACTGCCAGCCTTCTGATCGGCAAGCCCAAGAGGCTCAGTGGTTTAGACCAGTGTTCTCCAACCTTGGGTCCCCAGATGTTCTTCGACTACAACTCCCATCATCACTAGCCGGCTGGGCCAAAGGTTGGGGATGACGGAAGTTGTAGTCCAACAACATATGGGGACCCAAGGTTGAAGAACACTGGTTTAGACCACCCGCGTCCCTAACCTCCACTAAAGGCTAGCGCTGGCAGATGGAAAGAACTGGATGCCACACATTAAACCAGCGGACAAGGCCTGCTAGGGTGGGAACCTGAGGAAGCCCCGGAACACCTCCCTCCCACCCTCTCCCTGCACTCACCTTGGACGTCGAAGCGATGGAATAGTAGCGAGCCTGCAGGCGGGGCAGCAGCTCGCAGAGGTGGTCAATGGGGGGCCGGAGGGAGGGCGTGTCCTGCAAGATGGCCAGGATGTTCCTCCGGGCTTCAACGACCCAGCTGAGGTACAGCGACTGCGTAGATCAAGGAAAGAAGAGACACCCCCCAGTGAGCCACATATTATGCTGGGCAGGCCACAAAGAGATGCACTTCTTCATCAGTGGTTCCTAAAGGGAGCAGTAGCGCCCCCTGGGGGCAGGGGTGGTGGATGACCTGGGGGTGGGATGCTAAGAGGCAAGGAGGGCTGTTGGGGGGGGGGTGTCCCGGAGGTGTACATTTTGCTATGTATTTCATGTTGTGAACTGCTCCAAGATCTACAAGCATAGGTCCACACAGAGACATTGTTTGCTTTGATTTTTCTCGCTTGTTGGATTACATCAGAGGTTGTGAGAAGATTGGAAGGACAGAAAACAAGGGACAAGTTGATCAGATGGCCTCCGGAATTTGAAGCATGGGAACTCCTAATTAAAATTTAAATACGGATTTGGCAGATTTGGAACTTCTCTTTTTTTAATTAATAATTGGATAAATAATTTGGAATGTAATCTGGAATGTTTCAATGTAATTTGAATGTATTGGAAACTAATAAAAATGATTTGGGGGGGGAAGATCTACAAGCATAGGGCGGTATAATAAATAAATAAATAAATAAATAAATAAATAAATAAATAAATAAAATCAATATCAATAATAATATCAATAATAATATCAAAAAGCTGGTATCACTGGATCAAGTTCATCCATTTTGTTGAATTAAACTAAACAGTTTTAATGGGATTAATTAATTAAATGTGCCATTTGTTGCTACTGTTTTAAATTTTATTCTGTTAGTGGGCTGTGCAACAGAATAATTGCTGAAGAATGCTTTTTGGAGGGTAGGGGGCACCGGGAGTGAGTTTATGGAACTCAAAGGGGACAGCGGCCCCTAAAAGATTTGGGAATTACTGAGCTACAGGCCGTCCCCAGAAAAGGTGCGCCTCCCTGCCCTCACTTGTTAGAATGACCCACAATGATGCATGCGGACACAGAGAACTAAGAGGAGGTTTTAGTGCAAAAGGACTGTAAGGTCAGTTCTACTGCGGAAGACAAACACTTAAGGCTGGACAGACCTGAGCATGTGCTCAGCTTAAGAATTTGTTTCCAGCACCATGATGGATCCAAGCTGATAGGGATGGGGAGACAAAGGGGATTCTCTCTCTGGTCAAAGCCCTGGAGAGACACTGCTGGTCTGCAAGGAGAATCCTGGCGGAAAGGGCCGGGAGGAGACCACTTGTTGCTCCCTGTCCTACCAAGCTAAGTGTGATCTGGTGATCTGAGCTCCCCTCCCTCCAAGTCAGCTCAGTCAAGGGTCTTGTAAACAAACGCAGGGGTGAAAGATCATTTGAGTGCAGATCATTTCTATAATTATGTGAGCTGAAAACAAGTCCTCCTGGGGTGCAAAATCAGGGCAAACCTCCAGCTATTTAAATTTCGAGAACTGCCGTTCTGGAGACTGGATGGTTCATCAGCTTGACGTAACAAAAGGGAATCAACTGGAAGGGCTGCTGGGTTGGGGCGGGTGGGGAGAATACGAGTTTTTGCCTCTCAGCAATCAAAGCAGGAATCAGACATTCACTGAGGTGAAGCAACAGACAGGGGGTATGTGATTCTCTTCCTCCAGCACCAGATGCTCTGTCCTGCTGGACCACGGAACAAGACTCCTCTAACTTGGTAGTGAAAGGGTTATTTAGGAAAACAAGGTCTGGGAACAAAAACCTGGCTGTGTTTAGACTAACCCTGCAGGATTTAAAATGAGAGGAAAAATATAAGAAACTATAGATGAGAAATTAAGCTAGGATGGTTATTGAATAACAGAAGATTTGCATGTAAAATAGATGAGTGCTGTGTGGGAAAGCGGTGGAAGTCTTTTATTGTTTAATGCTATATTCTGCTATGTTTTCTATTATCTTCTTTTTTCTTTTTCTTCTTTTCCTTTTCTTCTTTTCCTCCCCCCCCCTTTTTTCTTTTTATATATTTATACTAGGTGGTACCGGTAATATATGAGTGAATTTGATTGTGTGTTTTTTCTTTTTCTTTTTGTGTTTGTATTTGTATTTTATGACGAATGCTAATAAAATTTTAAAAAAGAAAGGGTTAAGCAGGCAGGCACACGCACACACGTACACACACACACACACACACTCACTCACTCTGCTGAAAAGCAGCCCCTGCCCCACTCAGCTCCGGAATTACAGAACCCCAATCGACGTTTCCGAGACGTCGCCTCCACGCCACTAGGGGGCGCTAGCTGCGGAGGGTGTGGCCGGGACCTACCTTGCCTTCGGTGTGGGAGGAGGCCATCTTGCGCAGGTGCTCCTGCTGGGTGGCGTCCGTGGCGTACTGCGCCAGCTCGTAGAGGACGTTGGTGCGGGGCGGGTTCGTGATGTCCAAGTAGTACGTCAGGGCTGTGCGGTAGGTGGTGGGGCAAGGGAACGGGTGCTTCTTGTTGGATTCCTCTGCAGGAAGGAGGCAGAGAGGGGAGAGTTTGGGAGCTGCGCTGCCACAAAGTACAGCTGCGGGGGGTCTTTTTTCTGAAAGCCCAAGCAGCTCCCCAACCCTTTGGTGGGCCTGCATGGGCCACGGTTATCAAAGCAGTTTGATGCTGCCGTTCGTGGTCTCGATTTGGAAATTGGGCTTCCCCTATGGAGATGGCCCCAAGAACCACCCCTGGGGGATCTCCATAGCCCCACGTAGAGCGCATTGCACTAATCCAAGCGAGAGATAACCAGAGCATGCACCACTCTGGCGAGACAGTCTGCGGGCAGGTAGGGTCTCAGCCTGCGTACCAGATGGAGCTGGTAGACTGCTGCCCCGGATACAGAATTAACCTGCGCCTCCATGGACAGCTGTGAGTCCAGAATGACTCCCAGGCTGCGCACCTGGTCCTTCAGGGGCACAGTTACCCCATTCAGGACCAGGGAATCCCCCACACCTGCCCGCCTCCTGTCCCCCCAAAACAGTACTTCTGTCTTGTCAGGATTCAACCCAGAATGGCCTCAATCAGCCACTGGGCAAGGAGCCTGCCTGAGGGAAAGCCAAACTCCTCAAAGGAACATTCTGGGCAAATGCAAAGAAACTGCAGTTGACAATTATTCAAGGCACTCCTGCGTCTCCACCACCACTTAGCTGTGAACTCAATGGGGTGAAGCGAGGTCTGCAGCCCACAGAAAATGCACGGGCGACCTCAGGTTCATAAAGAGCATGGAAAGAGAATCTGGAAGGCAGGCTACACTTCACGCCAAGGAACCAGATGGGCGCCAAACAGCTTTAGATCCAGAACCTCGTGGGAGGAGAAACCAGTTCTGCCAGAAAGCTCCTTCCCACTTGAATAGCTGTTTCGTTTTTCTTCTTTGCACCAACAAGGAATTAGATTGTGCAAGCAGAAGCGAGTGTTGTAAAGCAAGTGCAACTCTGCGCGATGCCATAAAGATTTGGAAATGCCTTTATGAGTAGACAATTTTATCAGATTCTTGGAGAGTTATGCCTACTGTGCTGTAGAAGGCGGGTGGGACTCTGTTTGGTACGCAAAGGAGCACCAAGGAGGGAAGAAGATCGAGGGCTCATCTTATAAACATAGAATTGTTGAGTTGGAAGGGGTCCTGAGGGTTATCTAGTCCAACCCCCTGCAGTGACGGATTCTGGGAGATGCAGCTAGTTGAGAGTGCCGAGAGTTGCTGGCAGGCCCCCATTCCCCTCAGATAGTTATAATTCCTAGAGTAGTTAAGCAATCAAACCCTCCTCACAAAGAACTATGGGGAATTTTAGCTCTGGGAGCTGAATAGGAGACTCCTAGAGACTCAGCACCCATAACAAACTCCAGGTCCCAGAATTCTCTTAAGGTAGCCATGGCTGCTTATCATAGTGCTTTGAATGTATTGTGTGAATGTGGCCATAGTGTGCTGTAAGGCATTAAATGATAATAATGAAGGTGGTTTGGGTAAGGGTTGCCATATTTCAAAAATATGGCAAAGTTGTTGGGTGTTTTGTTTTGTGTTTGTGTGTTATAAAATCTTTTCTTGATTTACAAAAATATGTGCAATGTCTCTCTCTCTTATTTTTTCCATGTGTTTTGGATCAGGTTAGCCATACTGATTTGTATGCTGTTGGTGGATTTTTGTCGTTGTCTTGTTGGGCTATGTGGCAAAGTTGTTGAGGTCTGTTTTGTTTTGGCCACAGTTGTTGAGCTTTTTTTATTTTTTTGCAAAATCTCCCCCAAAAAGAAGAAGAAGAAGAAGTTTTTGAGCTATTTTTAAGGAAATCCATCAAAATCTTGATTTCTGACAGGGCTTGCCATATGTCCCAGACACTTCAGCGGTTTCCGCCCAGACGCTGCTCTCAGAGGAGGGTGCCTGTCTCATTTCCTAGTGAGCTGGTGACCTGAGCTCCCCTCCCTCCAGTCAGCTCAGTAAAGGGTCTTGTAAACAAACGCAGGGGTGGAAGATCATTTGAGCGCAGATCATTTCCACACTTACACGAGCTATTTACATTTTGAGAACTGCTGTTCTGGAGACTGGATGGTTCATCGGCTTGACAAAACGAAAGGGAATAAATTGGAAGGACTGTTTTTCTGGGGTGGGAGAGCGAATACTCACCATCTAGATTGTTCAGAGAAATAACCATATCCAAATCTGCACCGAGGATTTCCCCAAGCTGGTTGACCAGCGAAGTGTCGTTGGCTGGGTACACAGCAACGTGGTCCCCAGATTCATACCTAGCAAAGAGATCAAGAGAGAGGCCTTGTCTCACCTGGTCCCGCTTTCAGAGCCGAGTGCCCCACCCTGCACTCAAGAGCCCCACGGCACACGCCATGAACAAAGCTCTCCCAGGCTGCATGGAATTGGGGTCAAGGAGACCCAGATGGCATCTCTAGGTAGGGCTGGGGGAGACCAGAAACCCTGCCTGAAACGCTGGAGAGCCCCTGCCAGTCAGTGTAGACAATACTGAGCTAGATGGACCGTGGGTCTGACTATATTCCACTTAAAACGCAATTGAAGAAATACAGTGGGATGAATGCATCTGATCAGGTCTCGGCATAAAGGTAAAGGGACCCCTGACCATTAGGTCCAGTCGTGACCGACTCTGGGGTTGCGGCGCTCATCTCACTTTACTGGCCGAGGGAGCCGGCGTACAGCTTCCAGGTCATGTGGCCAGCATGACAAAGCCGCTTCTGGCAAACCAGAGCAGCACACGGAAACGCCGTTTACCTTCCCGCCGGAGTGGTACCTATTTATCTACTTGCACTTTGACGTGCTTTCGAACTGCTAGGTGGGCAGGAGCTGGGACCGAACAACGGGAGCTCACCTCATCGCAGGGATTCGAACCGCCGACCTTCTGATCAGCAAGCCCTAGGCTCTGTGGTTTAACCCACAGCGCCACCTGGGTCCCAAGGATTCCAGAAGTATGGCAGCCCTATTCTATATTCGTGCACTTTGCTTCCTAGAAGTACGATTTCGAAAAACCTGAGCTGTCAACACCTCATTGTCTAAACAGCAGCATCAAGTTAAGGAAGACGTCGTATTGCTCGCTGCGAAATCCTGCACATTTATAGTTGGAACTGAAGTCCCATCAAGTTCAGCAGAGCTTATTTCCAAGGAAGAGAATACAGGAGGGCAGCCTAAGCGAGAGTTTCCACCATGCTGCACTCATTTAGGCTAGAGACGGAGGTCTGTGGCCCTCCAGGTATACTTGGATTCCCATCATCCCTGACCATCACACATCCTTGGCATTTCCTTCCCTCCTCCCCCCCCCTAAAAAAAAATCAATTTGAATAGAGGCCTCCCTAGCTCCAATCCTCCTTTACGTGAAATCATAAGCTAGGCATGGGGAAAGGATTGAAAAACCAGAAACAGGCCCACTTTTACTTTAGGAGAATTTGCGCAAGTTGGAGTGGGGACAGAATATTTATACTCTTCAGGGATCAGTTATTATGCCCTCGGAAAATGTAGGATGGTTAAAATGCGTGGAAGTACAAAGCAAAATTTTGTATCGGTTAAAACACCAGGCAGGCAAGAGGTTCACAAAAGGCAAGAGGAACTGTTCTTCTTCAGGCAATGTAAAACGAATGGAACAGCCATTTTCAGGGGCAGTCTATCTTTGAACATCACTTGCTGGCAGGGAGGACAGGAGAGAGACTATTATCACTCTCATGTTCTGCAGACGGGATCCCTGGAAGAGACATCTGTCTACTGTGAGAATCAAGGGACAGCCCCAGACATGATCTGTTTCTCTTCAGATTTCAAGTCATGCAGCAAACTCAAGGAAGGTGGGGTATGCAGGTGGGTCGGATCCATTCTTAGCCATTTTACCTGATTTTGGAGCCTGTAATATCCAGTTCCAGGTGCATGAGGTACCTGTCCCCGCCTTGGTTCAGCTTCCGGTTCACAGAAACAGGCGCCAGGAAGGGGTTCTTGGCATCAAAAGGCCTGGAATGAACCAACAAGACCCATTAGACTTATTGCCCCACGTGATTGAAGTCATCGATGGCATGATTGCAGTGGGGACACGGGGTTTGACACTCCCAAGGATTGCCCCAAATGAATGTGTTCTCCCACCCCCAGTAATAGTAACACCTTCACCCCAAGTTGGACTGATCATTATTGGGAAAGATCTCGGTAATCAAAATGAAGGTATTGCCAAAAATGTTTTATTATTATTATTATTCCAATCAATACCCTTGGTCAGCAGTGCAGCTTCTCTTTTAGGCACTCTAAGTGCCAAAATTCCAACGGACCAGAAATGGCATATGTATGTGTGCGTCCGCTGCTGCTCAGATGTTAATGGACCAGAGGTGGAAAAAAGACAAAGTCCTTGCCAGAGAAGAATGGCAGATTAAGTTGGTGGATTATGCCGAAATGGCGAAAATTACCGGAGGAATCAGAAGCCAGGAAAACCAAAATTTTAATATGGAATGGGGGAAATAGATAAATTTGCCTTAAAAACCATTGCAAACAACTAAAAACGTTAGGAGGATTGGAATAACACTTGTAGCTTAATGTTGAATTTGGGGTATAATTGAGATGCGAAAGATTTGGATTAAGATGCAGGAGGAAAAGGTTAATACCCACAAAGGGGAGGAGGGAAGTTCTTTGGAATCTTGTTTTTATGTTGGTTGTTGGATAATTGTAAAATTTTAAAACCTGAAAAACTAAATAACTAAAAAAGATATAAAGTAATTATATAAGTATAATTATAAATTTTAATTATAAAATAATTAAAATTTTAAAACCTGAAAAACTAAATAATTAAAAAAGAAAGAAGGTGCTACTATTAGTATATAGTAATATATACTAACAATTTGAGACCAGTTTACCTCTGAGATTGTCTTACCCGATATACACACACTAGACTTCTTCGATCTACAGAACTAGCGCTATTACCGGTGCCATATATTACCTGTTCCACGTTTGCAAGAGATTGTGGATGCACCTACACTTTGGCTGCAGTGGACTATGGCTCTGGTAACCTGCAGGTCAATTACTGCAATGCTATTTGAGGCCCAAACTTACAGCGACCCTTGGGTGGATGGGTGGGGGGCAGTCCTGATACCAACCCTGCTCCTCGCACAAATGTGGCACTTACGGTTTTTGGTTCTCGTAGCTCTTGAGGCGGCCCATTTCGCCCGTGTAAACCTTGTCGGGGTTGATATCCGTGTGGACCACCAGCTCGTACTGCCGTATGCTGGGGAAGGAGGAGGAGAAGTCAGAGGCAAGGACAAAACGGCCAGCTCCTCAGCTCTCCAGAGGAAAACAGAGGAGAGCCCAGTTCTTAGACTTGGGACTGTTCCGGAAGCACCGACAGGGGCCTGTGTGCATGACCCGTGGCGTGACAGGGCCTTTTCGGGGGTGGTCCCCTGGGCAAAATTCAAGACATGGGTACTAGCGTATAAAACCCTACGTGTTTGCTATATAATGTGCTTTACTCTGTACCTTACCTCCCCTGGGTGGATGGATGGGTGATGATTATAGATACTATGTAAGATGTATGTTAGAGGAGTTTAGTTATTAAACCATGCAAATATATTTTTGCGTCTTTTCAGTGATTCCATCTGTGTGGTCTACTCTGCACGCACTCTGTGGCATGTTTCAAATGCCCAATAGGCTTCGGAGCCTAGTAGCTAAAAGAGTGCCTTCTGCGATACCAACCAAATTCGTCCCTGTGATCAGCAGGTGAGGCCTTGTTGGTGGTGCTGCCCCTGGGGGCTGCCTAGATGGTGCTGACTCATGACAGGGCCTTTTCAGTGGTGGTTCCCCAATTCTGGAAGGCCTTCCCTAGTGAGGTGCACCTGTCTCCATCGTTATTAGCTTGCAGCAGGTATTTGAAAACATTCCTGTGGACTCAGGGGCATTGCTGGCTGAAGAATACTGTTCCAAGCAACTCCGTGGGATCACCGGATGAAATCATGTGTTTAACTTTTTAAACTGCTATTTAAAAAATTGAACTGTAATTGATTTTAGGTGTTTTAAATGTGTCTGGAGTGTTTGAATCTGCTTTAAAATGTTGCTTTGCTTTTGTTTCAAACGGTACGCTGTTTGCTGCATTGAGGAGGGAGGGAGGGATATATTTTCAAGAAATAAAATTAACCATCATCAGACAGGACCAAATTCAAAAGAGTTTCTTGTTCCCATGTGTCAATCTTGAGACAGAGACAATGGGTAGCATCAGACATACTCAGAGTAAACAATGGGCAAGGTCCATTAACTTTATTCAGAGTGAAAGGTAGATGCATACACCCCAGAGGGGCCTAGCTGTGGCCACACGGCAAGCCAACAGCAGAGCCACATCTCCCACACCCAAACTGATGCTCCATCTGCAGCGGTTCTCAATCCCGCTACTGCCACCATCTCTTAGGACTGACCTGGTTTCGTCTCCTGTGGCTTCCACACCAAAATGTTCACAGACTGCCGGCCAGAACTGCTCACGCCACGTGATGAAATCTTCTTCCAGGCTGTCGAGAGAAGTGATGGCAGGGTAGGGGGTGGGGATGGGAAGCAAAGTTGTCATTTAGAACAAAACAGCAGAAAGCTGAATGCCAGTGCACCCCCCCCCCCAAGGGAGAGGAGAGATGCTTGGTGCTGACCTTTAAAGCCCTAAACGGCCTCGGTCCAGTATACCTGAAGGAGCATCTCCACCCCCATCGTTCTGCCCGGACACTGAGGTCCAGCTCCGAGGGCCTTCTGGCGGTTCCCTCACTTCGAGAAGTGAGGTTACAGGGAACCAGGCAGAGGGCCTTCTCGGTAGTGGCACCCGCCCTGTGGAACGCCCTCCCACCAGATGTCAAAGAGAACAACAACTACCAGACCTTTAGAAGACATCTGAAGGCAGCCCTGTTTAGGGAGGCTTTTAATGTTTAATAGATTATTGCATTTTAATGTTCTGTTGGAAGCCGCCCAGAGTGGCTGGGGAAACCCAGCCAGATGGGCGGGGTATAAATAATAAATTGTTGTTGTTGTTGTTATGCCAGACCATCCTTGGAGGGCATGGGACCAACCCACCAATAATAATAATAATAATAATAATAATAATAATTATTATTATTATTATTATTATTATTATTATTATTATTATTATTATTGTTATTTGTAACTGAAGCAGTGTGCATGCACACGAAAGCTCATACCAAGAACAAACTTAGTTGGTCTCTAAGGTGCTACTG
Source organism: Darevskia mixta (assembly GCA_034641385.1). Classification (NCBI taxonomy): domain Eukaryota; kingdom Metazoa; phylum Chordata; class Lepidosauria; order Squamata; family Lacertidae; genus Darevskia; species Darevskia mixta. Next base: position 4,684,664 of record JAWWNH010000059.1, read on the forward strand.
GAAGGAATTTTATTATTTTTTATTTTGTTTTTAATAATAATAATAATAATAATATTTATACACCACCCATTTGGCTGGGTTTTCCCAGCCACTCTGGGCTGCATACAGCACATAAAAAATTGCAAAACATTAGACATTAAAAACTTCCCTAAACAGGGTTGCCTTCCAATGTCTTCTAAAAGTCAGATATTTATTTATTTATTTATTTATTTATTTATTTGTTTGTTTGTTGTTGTTGTTGTTGTTGTTGTTGTTGTTGTTGCATGCTCAGCGTCTCAAGCCTTGTTTCAGGATCATGGATGAAAAGCTTCCTGCATGCACAGGTTAGGGAGAAGGTTCATTCCCACCCACCACCCGACTTCTTTTGCTTCTCTCACGCTCAGCCCTCTCTACAATCACGGAAATGCCTCTTTAAAGTCAGAGAGCCGCTTTTCTGAAAGCAAAACCCACCACTCAAACTCTTCTGGCTGGTTTGAAGCCATTTCCTCTTAGCCACTTTCACAAATGCTCAACTTTGTGGCTGCTGCATTTCTAGTCTTCTCAGCAGTTCCAGCAGAATTTTTTTTTTTTAAGCGTTCATAACAGCATTTGTTAAAGGGTGAGGAAGACAAGTTCAGAATTTGAAGTCCTAAAATCATAGAGTTGGAAGGGTCCCAAAGGCGTCATCTCATCCAACCCCCAGCAATGAAGGAATATGCTGCTGTCCCATACGGGGATCGAACCTGCAACCCATGCCAACTGACCACAGCTCACTTACTTCCCGTCGTCGTCTCCCAGCCCGAGTTCAAAGATCCGCTGGGCTCCAAGCTCTTCCAGCCTCTTGTCCACGTACTTCCCCATGGCGTTGAAATGCTCATAGGTCTTGTTCCCCAAGCCAAACACCTAAGAAGTCAACAACCACAACGGGCGTCACAGCTTGTTGGCTCTTTCTGAACCACTGCAAAAGGCGCTTCTCTCTGGAGCTCAGGAACCAGTTTTGGTCTGGTAAAGATTCAAAGGCTTTGGCTTTGTTTAGCAAAGAAAAACAACAACACAGCGAGAGGCGTTTCATAAAAGTTGTGCACAGGGCGGAGAAAGGAACTAGAGCCACAGGTCTTCAGGCAGTCGCTCTGGACCCACAGGTAGGTCCATGAGGATGCCCTGGGGGAGGTTGCGTCAAAGTCGTTGCCACCATGTTGAGCTCCAGCAACTCTTCCCCGTAGGTCTTGCCCCAACGAGGCAGTTGGAAGGACTGAAGGTCCCCTGCCTCCCCATAGCTGCCTATGCCCCCTTCTCTCCTGGGTTTTTGGCAAGCGATCGGAAGAAGAAGAGGAGTTTGGAATTGATATCCCGCTTTATCACTACCCGAAAGAGTCTCAAAGCGGCTAACATTCTCCTTTCCCTTCCTCCCCCACAACAAACACTCTGTGAGGTGAGTGGGGCTGAGAGACTTCAGAGAAGTGTGACTAGCCCAAGGTCACCCAGCAGCTGCATGTGGAGGAGCGGGGAAGTGAACCCAGTTCACCAGATTACGAGTCTACCACTCTTAACCACTACACCGGCTGGCTCGGAGGCTGCGCCTGTGCACAACCAATCTCTCCTCTGCTCTTTTCATTTCTTTGCATGTTCGGGGAGACCGGGTAGGAGGTGAGTGAGTCACAGCAGGAGGGGGAGACGCCCTGGATTCTGCAGCAGCCTACCTCATCTCTGTCTCCTGGCCCCCCTCCTCTCCTGCCTCTGAGTCTGAACGGCTCTCTGCCACAGCATCTTCCTGCTCACTAAACCCTGTTGCCTCTTCAGCTTCTGACACCTCCTCCCAGTCTCCTCCTCCTCCTCCCTCTGACCACTCATCGTCATCCCACCATCAATCCCCAGGCTCTGACCCTCCTTCCCCTGGGGATTCCCTGGGGGTTCCCCAGCTGGTGCCTCCCCCCCTCTCCTCTGAATCTAGCCAGTCCATGACATCCACATTCTTCTGATTAGATGGTTGTTTCCATGGGAGCCGCAATATGGCAAGAGCAGGGGGTGGGGAGCCTTTGCAGGTTTAAGGGGCTGGGTATGTTTCAATGCTAAAATCACTGAGGTTATTTGCCACTCAGAATTCAGATTCACCGGGAGATGCAGCTAGATTTCAAGGCGAAGAGCCTGAAATAGCCCCAATGCAGCTTCTTTTACACAAACACACATACCACATAGGCCCCGGAAAAAGAATGGCAGAGGGAGAAATAAAAATGCTCACTGCAAATTTGAGGCCGGAGAGGTCAGCGTCCGTTTCCTGCAGCCAATCGTAGAAATCCTGGGCGTTGTCTGTGGGATCCCCTTCTCCGTAAGTGGCCATACAGAAGACAGCTAGCGACTTATCGATCTCAGAGAGGCGGCTCAAGTCGGCCTGGGAATGAGAGTGTGGCAGCACGTAAGGAGACAGCTCCTGAGAATGTCAAGAGTTCTTCAGAAGAATCCCAAACACCCCTGGCATGTGATCTTAGGCAATTTGGTTGGAAACGTTCTTTGGGATGAGCCAAGTATTTGTGTGCAAGGCAGATGTTGAAAGCAAAAGGATGGGCACATTATGTCACCCACTCATTCCACGTCTCCCATGTTAAGGGGAGGACCATGCTTAGGTTGCAAGAAGGCAAAGTTACACAAAGGAATTACTGAAGCAATTCAGGGAAGGCCTTGCTTGTGGGAAAAGCAGAGCAGGGCTTGTCCCTCATCAAGTCAAGGACCCAAAAGGGCTGGATTTGCAGAGAACATACCAGGTCGTACTCCTCTGGGTCAGCAGACATGCCCCGCATCCCATAACGATGGGCGTCTTTAGCAAGGCGGTTGGCAAATTCTTCACCAGTTCCCGTCTGAGATCCATAGAACACCACTATGTTTCTGCCCTGAAAAGGAAAGACAACTCAAGTCAGTTCAAAAACTCTGGGATCACTCATCACCAAAGGCCTGGTCCCAACCTCCGCCTTAAGTGTTTCTGAATCACTCTATGAAAAGTTGGTCTGCTCCACACTGGGACAGCAGGTGAAAGTGGTAAAACCATCCCTGAACGGCACCTATTTCAGACAGCAGGAAGGTACGGGGGAGTTTTGTGGGGGGGGTTGACGCGAATCAATCCAAATTTGCACTTCCTGACCCAGTACACAGATTGGACCACAGTTTCACATGCTCCTCTGAGTTTTGCAAGGTGGTCCTCAATTCAAGAAATGCATATTTTCAGAGTTTATGGGGGGGGGGGGATGAGTGCAAAAATATTTGTATTTTAGGGAGAAATGCATGCAATATAAATACTGGTGGAGTTTTTTTATTAAACAACATTTATATGCCACTTGATTGGTAGAGAGGTGGCTCTTCCCTGCCTGCTACGGGCCATAGCTCAGAGTATCAGCTTTGCATGCAGAAGATCCCGGGTTCAATCCCTCCAGGTAGGGATGGGAAATATTCCCTGCTTGAAACCCTCGTGTCGTTGCCAGCCAGTGCAGGCAATACCGACCTAGACAGGCCAAGGATCTGACTGTGTACGGCAGTTATCCTCCCATTCCAGCCCTTTCCTAAGAACCACAAGGACTAGAATCATCCTTAGGAACAGCTGGGAAAAGACTTCAAGTCTGAAATCCTGGAGAGCCGCCGCTGCTGCCACCCCATGTAGGCAACACTGAGCTAGATAGATCACTGGTCTGACTTGGGACAAAGCTACTTCCTGCATTCCTAACCAGTATCACCATTCAGCTGGCTCAGTCGCTCCATAGCAGAGGATCAAGGCTTGTGGACAATGCCTTAGGAAGCTTCCATTTCTAGCCTACTAGCTTAAAAGTATGAACGTAATAGAAGCAGAACATACCGTCTTTTTCATTTTCTCAATGAAGCTGCCCTCATTTGTTGTCTTCTCTCTGGAGGAAAGAGAGATAGTTATCATTCATTCATTCATTTATTATTTTCAGTTATATACATTTCAATAGTTTCACAGTCATTTTAACATTTCAAAACTCGACTTCCTTCCTCCTCTTTCTACGGTTCCTTAAATTCATTTTTATCATTTCCTGCATATTCTAAATCAACTTATTCTTTTATTCATCTACTTATATACTCTTACGAAACTGCAGGTTATCACAATAATCCTGCCAATGTCCTTATCTGTTTGTAAATATTCAATAAATCATTTCCATTCTTTAAATAAAAAGTTTGTCAATATTGATTTCTTATTTTTTTCTGGTAAGTTTTGCCATTTCTGCATGGTGCATAAGTGTTTGTTTCCATTCTTCTCTCATCGGGACTTCTTCTTCTTTCCATTTTTGGGCAAATAACTGTCTTGCCGCTGTAGTCCCATGTGTGAATAAATTTCTGTTTAGGTAGTTCTACCCCTATAATTCCCAAAAGGAAAGCTTCTGGGTTGGTTGGCTGGTTTCTTTACAAATGTTATTTTAAACATATTTTTCAATTCATTATATAAGAGAGATAAAGTTATCGAAGTCTCATGGCATCAAGATTCACTGGGCTAGTGGCCGGATCTCCAACTCCACCGACGTCGAGAATTGCCAACTCTGACACTTTTGTTCCATGCTTTTGCCATGCAAAAGGGTCTTGTCCCTTCCCGGGGCCACATTCTAGCGACAGGCAGGAGCAAAAATAGGACAGAGCAGCAAATGGGGCTTTTAGTTTTGCATAGCAGGCTAGTTCCTACACACACAAATCCTCATCTTTCCTCCATCCAGGCCAGCAAAAGGCATGATCAGAGTTCAAGGACACATTCCAGCCAGGCAGAAACACTCAACGGGGGTGCAAATCTGGGCTAGTGGCCCAGAGGATTACAAGGGCCAAGCAGAGAGGGCTTGGGGGCCACTTTCATTGCTCAGGCACGAGGTTCCCAAACCTTGCTGTACAGTCCCGGGCATAGTTTCCCTCACTGTGCAAGAATCTCTCGCTTGCGGAAAGCTACTCTCCCAGGTGCCGTGGAAGAGAGATTTTTTTTTTTACACAATGGTGGTGAAAGATAGCAGCAAAAGGTAGGAACTGGGGCGTCCCCAGTTCGAATCAGCCCTCTGCTTCCAGAGTCTCACTCTTTCAGGCTTCAACATCAGCAATGAGTGGCCTACATTGCAGGGTCACTCTTAAGGATTACAAGAAAACGATATGCAAGGGTAGTTCTGACACCACCGGCAGCGGTGAAATTATTGCAACTTTTGCATCCCCACTCCTTTTCCTCCAACGACCACCCTTTGACGTGAGCTATGACTATTTGGCTCACAGGATTTGCATAGCACAATTTAAAATCCCCACCAGACACTGTCTGGGGCAGGAGGAGCACAGAAGGGCGCAATGAAACAGGATCAGCAAAAAGCAATAGACAAAACAATGTCGTAGCTAAGAGAGTACACAAAGAGGATCATGTGGAATGGGTAGAATATAAAAGTCAGAAATAAATCAAGTCCTAAGGTTACGCTGAGAGACAGTGACTACGCTAAGGACACCCAGGAAACCTTCATGGCCAAACAGGCATTGGAAGCAAAGTGTCATTATTTAGCTCTTGACCCAGTCTCCTACTATATCATTCTTGCTCACACAAAGAGCTATGCTTATAGGGTTCACAGTGGATTTCTTACCCTGTTCAGAAAAGGACAACTGAAATGATCAAAGGGATGACTCCCTTATGAGGAGAAGTTGCAGCATTTGGGAGCAAGAGGCGACATGACAGACGTCTGTAAAATGATGCACAACCGGGAGAAAGGGGATAGGAAAAGGTTTGTCTCCCTCTCTCATAACACTAGAACTCTTTGGACATCCAACGAAGCTGAACATGGAAGATTCAGTCCTTCTTCGCGCACCGCAGCGTTAATCTATGGAACTCGCTTCCGCAGGAAGGTATCGGCTTGGATGGCTTTAAAAGAGGATTGGACCAACTCACAGAGCAGGAGAAGGCTATCAGTGGCTACTAGCCATGCTGGTTCTGCTCTGCCTTCACAGTCGGAGGCAGCAATAACAATAATAACAATTTATTATTTTTACCCTGCCCATCTGGCTGGGTTTCCCCAGCCACTCTGGGCGGCTCCCAATCGAATATTAAAAACACAATACAGCATTAAACATTAAAAACTTCCCTAAACAGGGCTGCCTTCAGATGTCTTTTAAAAGTAGGATAGTTATTTCCTTGACATTTGATGGGAGGGCATTCCACAGGGCGGGCGCCACTACCGAGAAGGCCCTCTGCCTGGTTCCCTGTAACTTGGCTTCCCGCAGGGAGGGAACCGCCAGAAGGCCCTCGGCACTGGACCTCACTGTCCGGGCAGAACAATGGGGGTGGAGACGCTCCTTCAGGTATGCAGGACCGAGGCAATGCTTCTGAATACCAGTTGCTGGAAGCTACAGGAGGGGAGAGGGCTCTTCTGCTCGAATCCTGTTTGCGGGTTTCCCCAGTTGCATCTGAACAGGATGCCAGGCTAGGTGGGCCACTGGCCTGATTCGGTATCCTGTTCTTGTGCCCCCTGTTGCTCCAGAGGGCAGGAACAGGACCTACGGGGGACTGTTCCATTGCAAGGGAGCAGGTTTTGGGCGAGCGCTCGGAAACACTTTGCCAAGGGCGAAGGGCTTTTTGACAGTGGGACAGGCTGCTTTTCCTTTGCTGGAGAGACCGGGCTGCTACCTGCATTGCAGGGGGTTGGACTAGATGGCTTTTGGAGGGTCCCACAAAACTCTGCAATTCTATGATTCTAGGGGTGGCTGTGTTGCAACCAGCACTGCAGATCTTGCACCCTGAGCAGGGGCGGGCTGATTAGCTCGCCTCCAATGGGCCCCCCTTTCAACTCTGATGCTCCGCAGACGGGACTGTTGAGTCAACAGACCTTGTCCTGCCTCGCCAAGGCCTTTTAGCGCAGCAGCCTTGGAGAGAGGCAAGGCTGCCTGGAGTGGGAGGAGGCAGACGTCCCCCTCCCCCCCCCAAAAAAAAGGGAAGAAGAAGAAGAAGGAGGGGAGTAGAGAGCCAAACTCATTAGGCAAGGAAGCAAACCGAGCTTCAGAAAAGTCCAGGAGGGTCCAAGGGCTTTGCAAGCAGCGCTTCCGGTGGTGAGCAACAAGGACAGCTCATCCGAGAGGGATCTCCAAATTGGCCTGAACATCTGGATGTGGGAGGCGTGGGCCTCAAGAGGCGAAAGAGATGGGGATGTTTTTATTTTGCATGGGGGAGAGAGAGAGAGAGAGAGAGACAGGAGGAGGAGCGAGCGAGAGCCCTAATTGGATCCCACAGGAGGCGAGGATGCTTTTCAAAGGAGGAGGAGAGGGAGCTGGCCGTCTGCCTGCTCCTAACAGCAGCCAAGAGCAGAGACATGGAATTGGTTCCCATTCCTGTTTCACAATAAGAGAAGAATGTGAGGCAGGCGGGGAAAGGAAAGGGGGGGGGGAATCGGCATGGTTTTGCCAGCTTTGGATTTCAAGCACAGCACAACACGCAAAGAGGCATTGCCGGGGGCTGGACTAGATGAACCTGGGGACCCTTCTGATTCTACAGTCCTTTGATTCTATGACACACACGCTGCAGGGTCAGAGCTGGAGTGGGTGGGGCCAGAGGGTGAGGGCGGAGCTTGGAGGGCATTTCAAAGGGGAGGGGAGGAGTCAGCTGGTGGGCGGAACTCAGGGCAGCTTTCACCAACCGAGGGCAGCACAGAGCGGCTGGGGCAAGCCAGTCAGATGGGCGGGGTACAATTAATGAATTATTATTAATAATAATAATTACAACTGGCAAAAGTCAGGTGGGCAAGGCAGATAGGCCAGAGCTTCATCTCAAGAGAGCCAATGGGGGTGGAGTGTTTAAGAGTGCCGGACTAGGACTTGGGAGAGACCAGGGTTCGAATCCCCGCTCAGCCACGAAAGTCACCTTGGCAGCCAGTCACTGAGTCCCAGTCTAAGCTACCTCATAGGGTTGTTGTGGAGATTGAGGGAGGAAAAGCCATGTGTGCGCCCTTCGGAGAAGAGGTATAAACACAATAAATGAATAAAAGCAAAAATAAACGGGAGCTGTAGTAAAAAAAGAAGGATAAGACAGGATATTAACCCTGCAGATTCAGGGTATATATATATATATAAAGCTACTCTTGAGGTACATTTCTCTCCTCCTATTTTACAGGTGGGGAATTCTGCTGCCAGTGTGGTGTAGTGGTTAAGAGCGGTAGACTCGTAATCTGGGGAACCGGGTTCGCGTCTCCGCTCCTCCACATGCAGCTGCTGGGTGACCTTGGGCTAGTCACACTTCTCTGAAGTCCCTCAGCCCCACTCACCTCACAGAGTGTTTGTTGTGGGGGAGGAAGGGAAAGGAGATTGTGAGCTGCTTTGAGACTCCTTCGGGTAGTGATAAAGCGGGATATCAAATCCAAACTCTTCTTCTTCTTCTTCTGTGGTCGTCAACGATAGACTGGTTTTGTAAATGGAGGGTCCACTCCTCTTGTGACTAATGACGACATTAAAGAAGAGCCCTGGAGGATGAGACTATGGATCCATCCAGATTTAGCCAATCAGGAAGCTCCCAAGCAGGGCAGAAGCCCCTCCCCATCTTGGTGCTCCCAAGAAACTGACAGATATACTGCCTCCCAACCTGGAGGCTTGATACGAGCTGGCATGGTAAATATCTATTAAGGGAAACTAACTACTCCAAACAAATAAACCAATGCTGAATATTGAGAACCCTGAATAAGTAAAAATGTGCAAAATAAGGGGTGGGTGGGAAGACACGATACTGACCCACCTTACAAGGCTGATGTCAGTGAACTTGCACGAAGAACAATTATTATTAATATAATTTCCTTAAATGTATATACCCTGCCTTTCTTCCGTTGCGGAACGCAGAGTGGCATATACAGGCTTCCCAGACTCGGTGGCTGGTAGCCTCATGTGCCTCCAGACCTACAGATTTATTATTAGTCTGAAAAAGAGACTTACTGTATGGGGCCAGGTCAGAGCAATGGACGACCCAGCTTAGCCTGGACTTACTCTGACTGGCAGCAGCTCTCCAGGATCTTTTAACTGGGGATGCAGGGCGAGGTGTGTGCTGAACCAGGAGCCAGCATCCTGCCATGCTCTGAGCCACAGGACCCCTCCTCCTAAACATTTTGACACCTGGGCCTTCGAGAAAGAGCATGCTAGCCCCTATGAAGTTTTGGGTGCTTTAGCAAACTGGAACACAAATCCTGGTGGTGTTGGATTTGGGGTCCATCTAGCTCAGTAAGGGACGCAGGTGGCGCTGTGGGTTAAACCACAGAGCCTAGGGCTTGCTGATCAGAAGGTCAGCGGTTCGAATCCCTGCGACGGGGTGAGCTCCCATTGCTTGGTCCCTGCTCCTGCCAACCTAGCAGTTCGAAAGCACGTCATAGTACAAGTAGATAAATAGGTACCGCTCCGGCAGGAAGGTAAACGGCGTTTCCATGCGCTGCTCTGGTTCGCCAGAAGCGGCTTAGTCATGCTGGCCACATGACCTGGAATCTGTATGCCGGCTTCCTCAGCCAATAAAGCGAGATGAGTGCCGCAACCCCAGAGTCGTCCACGACTGGACCTAATGGTCAGGGTTCCCTTTACCTTTACCTAGCTCAGTATTGTCTACACGGACTGGCAGCAAGGGATTCAGGCGAGGAACTCTTCCGGCCCTCCCCGGAGATACCACTGAGGTTTCAACCTGGGACGTTCTGCATGCAAAGCAGACGCTCTTTTCTGCCCACTTGGCTGCAGCCCTTCCCAAAATGCGGTGGGGGAAAGAAGAGAGAAAAAGGAAGAGGATCGAGCCATTCCTGCAACACACACAGAAGAAAACCAGCCTCACATGGCAGCATCCTTGTGAACTGCAAAGTACTTTTCTTCCCCCCGCCAGCCTCCAGGCAAGTTTTTGCATCCAAAAAGGTTGGCTCAAGCAAACTCAAGAAGAGCCAGCCCTGCATCCGAGGTGCAGAGCCACAAAACCTCCCGAAAGGGCACATCCGCTTACTTACCTCCCCGGAGGACCCTCCTCGGGTGGAGACGAGTATGTGCAGCCCATGGTGGGTTTCGACCCTGTGCTTTCATGCCAGCTGCAGGGAGCCAGAGGGGCTGAGCTGCGCTCCGCCGCGAGACAGGCACGCACACGAGGGGTCCCTCGCCCCCCGGAGCCCTCTCCCAGAGCTTAAAAAGCCAGCGGCCACAGCCTCCCTTTTGTTCAAGAGCGGAGCAGAGCTCTGCATACCAAGTCCCTGCAAAGAGAGACTGGCTCGGTCCCTCTGGGATTTGTGCCGGCTGCCTTTGCGAAAGTTACCCGGAGGGTCCGGCACGAACCCAACTATACTCCCAACATCTGGCGGGAGCAGAAAGGAATGAGTGGCGGCGGGGGGGGGGGGAGAGAGAAACTCAAGAATGAAAACTCCCAGGGTCCCTTGCAACACTCCCCATCTCTCTAACCATTCAAGGGTTGAAGGGGGTGGGAGAGGGGAGAGAGAGGGAGACGTCTCACGGAGAGAAACGCCCGTTGCCCTAGCAACAGGTTTACATCACAGCACTATTTTTTAATTAAATAATTAGAAGCATTTCTGTCACTTCCCCAGAGCTCTTGTCCCTGCAAGACCTTCTTCAGAACAATACTCAAGGGAGGTGTAGTAGAGGAAGTGAAGGGAGGGGAGAGTGTCCTAAAAGGTTAATCCTCTCCCCCAAAACTTTCTTTAAAATATAAAAAAAAAAGTTGTTCCCCATGGCCAGCCTGCCCCATGGGCCTCGGGTGTGGGGAAAATGCAGCGCGCAGAAGGAAGGGGGCCGCAGAATTGACACGCAGCGTATCTTGGCGCAAGCTGGTTTGTATTAATTCTGCTTTCGCATCGAAGGCAAGCTCCAAGAGTCTGCGACAGAAGGAATGGTTGAACGCAGGGCTTCCAGACTCACAGACCCTCCGTCGCCGTAGCCCCATCTGCAGTATGCATTTAAAGCAGCATTAACAAATGATTTTAAAGAGTCGTGGCTTTCCCCAAAGAATCCTGGGAGCTGCAGTTGACATAAGGTGACGATAACGCCAAGGTTGCAGGTTCGATTCTCTTATGAGACAGCTGCTTATTCCTGCATTTCAGGGGGTTGGACTAGATGCTCCTCAGGGGCCCCTCCAACTCTTATGTTTCTATGACTTGAGCGATTGTTTGGGGAGTGACGTGGGTCTAGTTTGTAAGGCAACCCCCACCAGCCTAGGGCTCTGCAAATGTTTGGGGACTCTCGACTCCCACCAGGCTGCTGTTGGAGAAACCATCGCTTCAATTCTTGGACGTGGACAGGCCTGGCCACCTGAGAAGCGATCGGTGAGGAAGATCGTGAGAAAGAGGATGCAAAGAAAGGAAAGCCAGCGATCAGGGGCCAAGATTAGAGGCAGGAAAGAGATATTATTCACAGTCATGAACAAGTGAAATGACAGCAGACTTGGCTATAGTCAAACGGAGTAAAAGATGCATTTCCAACAAACTCCTTTAAACCCCCAAAAGGTCATGCCTGGTCAGACCTCTGCCTGGGGAGAAAAAGGGGGCAAATTGTAAGTGTGAATAAACGCTTCCTCTGTTCCATTTATTATGAGAAATTAATTCATTTTTTCCTCTAGTGAGGAGGAAGAAGAAAAGACAGCTGTTGATGTATGGAGCGCATCCGGAAAGGAGAGTGAGGCCAACAGATAGAATCACAGAATCAGAGAGCTGAAAGGGGGCCACCAAGGGTCATCTAGTCCAACCCCTTGTAATACAGGAATCGCAGCTAAAGAATCCCTGGCAGATGGCCATCCAGCCTCCGTTCAAGAAACGTGGCATGAAGAGAGTCCTTCTCTTCTGAGGAATTTCATTCCACTGTCAAACAGCTCTTGCAGTCAGAATATTGAGAAATATCTCCTTTCTTGTCATTTGAATCAATTGGTTTGGGTCCTCTCCTCCGGAGCAGAAGAAAACAAGCTTGCTCCATCTTCCATGCAACAGCTCTTCAGGTGTTGGAAAATGGATCTCATGTCACCTCTCAGTCTCCTCTTTATGAGGCTAAACATGCCCAACACCCTCAAAGGTTCCTCATAAGGCTTCGTTTCCAGACCCTTAAATGGCTGTAAAGTGAGGGGATCCATCACCCTGCAAGGTCACGAAGAGACATGGGAGCATCACCCCACAGGAACAGCCAGCCAGCCCCATGGCAAAATGAGGAGATTGCCTGGGGGGGGGGACTGCAGTGTTGGTTCCCCTTTCGGATAATACCTTTTTGCATTCTGGAGAATACTTATTCCTTCCCTCTTTTATCATAAGAATGATAAAAGGCTCATCTGGTCCAGCATCCTCTTCTCACAGCGGCCAGTCAGATGCCTGTGGGAAAGCAGGGTCCCTCTCCCCTCCTGTGGTTTCCAGCAACTGGTTTTCAGAAGCATTCCTGGCCACAGCAACTGTGGAGGCAGAGCCGAGCCAACGTGGCTAGTAGCCAACGGCAGCCCTCTGCTACATGAATTTGTCCTGTCCCTTTTCAAGCCATCTAGGTTGGCGCCTGTCAGGGACGTGCCCTCCCCTGCCAGTCAGGCACTGAGTGGGTACCGGCAGCCTCAGCCTCTGCTGTCGACGGACACGTCTCCCAGTGAGTCAGCCAGCTCCTCCCCAGGGGAGGAAGAGTCACCAGGGAGGAGCCAGGTGGGAAGGGGTCTCCAGGAGGCTGCAGAGAGACCCAGCACCGCTCAGCAGACCCACTCCAAGGGGGAGAAACCGCTTCCGGCGCCTGCTTTACGCGGAAGGGTCAGGGGAGAAAGGAGGCGGCACTTTAGGGTGCCGAGACTCTGGTGTTGGCGCCGCAGGAGGGGGGCACTTCCGGATTCTGCTAGCGACTAGGTGGTCATGTTTTAGGGTAGCTCCGCACTGTACATACTTTGCACAATAAAATAGTTGAAAGACAAGACGGACTTGGTCTTTACTCATGAGCAACCGTTAGCAAACCTGACAGCGCCCATCGTTGCCTCCTGTGGGAGTGAGTTCCACAGGACCTTTAACCAAACCACAGATCCGGATTCCTCCCCTTGCTCCCCAGGCTATTTTGTAAACAAAATCCAATCCCTCGAGGAAGGCCCAATTGCCAACCCCAGCTGGGGGAAAACCACACCATTCTCACAAAGAGAGCCCTGGGCAGTGGGGCACCCTCTAGGCCTCCTCCACACCATAAAGAAAAGTTGTGTGGTTAAGAGGTTGAGACTTTGAACTGGTTGCACCACCCCAGAAAACATGCTCCATGTGGTCTCTGCTGCAATCCTTTGGTATCTAGATGTGCCCCCTTCGCACACAGCTTTGCCCCTCTGAGCTAATTTTGGAGGTGATGGTGGTTAACAAGCAATTTTCCTCAAATACTCTCCGGGGCTTAGGAAGCTGCTTCCAGTGATTCGCAACTGCTGTATGATTGCTTTAAAATCATGACAAAGCACTTGTAAAACACTGTTAAATTACTCCGCACAGTAAGCACCCAACAGCCCCACAGGAGTTGCAACATCCCTAAACTGAGTCGCTCTTCCCATTCTACAGATGGGGGAAACTGAGGCTGAGAGAGCGGCTCGCTTAAGGTTACCTGGTACGTTTGCTGCAGAGTTGAGACTTTGAACTGGCGACTTTGAACTAATGCACCTTCCCATCAGTCAGGTGGGAGGCAAAGGGCAGGATCCAGAACCCCTGCTTGCCCTTAAATGCAGACCTGCGTTTATCCCCAGCTTTAAGGCAGTCACTTGCAAATGCAATGTCCACCATTAGCATGGCACTGTGCAAACAATGGCACCCTTGAGGTCTTCCCTTGGGTGCCAACTGAGACTTTTACCTTAGCCTGGTTTGTAGACAACCTCACAGACCCCTCTCTGTCCTCCATCCAGCCCAGTGAAGGGCTTTATCAGCGTCCAGCCAGGCAAAAGTATCTGGGCTACAAAGTAGGGCTAGGGAGGGGCTGCAGCCTGAGGAGAGATTCAGGGGCCACACAGAGATGCCTGCAGGGCCACATTCCGCCCCCAGGTTTGAGGGTCACCAACCCTGCAGGAATGGATGCCATCTGCACACAGCAGGAGCAAAGGTGGAAGGTGAACCGGGCAAAAGATTCTGCATAGACAACCCCACCCCCACCCCATTTTGCTGCCAACGCATTTCAGAGGAGAAGAACCACAAGCCCTGCAGCTTCGTTGACTGATGCCAGCCAGCAGCACCTGGCAATCTGGGTCAACTGCCTCTGAGCCTCATCGCTTCATACCGTGAATCGCTTTTGTGAAAAATTCCAGCTGAAAAGAAATATGCTAGTATCGTGCGGAGGAATTGTCCTGCCTGAGGCATATTTAGGGAACTCTCCCTCCCGGCTTAACTCCCCAAGCTGGGATTCGAGGCGGCTTGCCGCATTTTAAAAGCAAACGTGATAGAATGCATCATAAAACAAAGGATCCGAAAACAGTAGTCAAAATACAATAAAAGCACATTTAGAACTGGGAACTAAAACTCATTAAAGCCCGGAGATTTGCATTGCCTGCACCTGAGTTTCTAAAGGCCTGCCTGGAAAGGAAGGTCTTAGCCTGCTGGTGGAAGGATAACAGGGAGGGAAGGAGTCAGACCTCGCCTGGGAGAGGATCTCCAATCTGGGGGCAGCCACAGGAAAGGCTCTGTCTTGGGTCACCACCAGCTACACCTCTGGTGCTGATGGGGTCAAGAGAAGGGGCTCACCAGGCAGGTTTGTGTAGGGAGACACGATCTTTCAGGTAGCCTGCGCCCAAGACACCTAGGGCTTTGCAGGACATAATCGTCAGTTTGGACTGTGCCTGGAAACAGACTGCTAGCCATTGAAGTTGCCTTAACGTGCTTCCTGTACCTGAGCCCAGACACCAGTCTGGCCACAGGATTTGGGGCCAGCCAAAGCTTCCAAACCCTTTCCAAAGGCTACATATGCAACGTGACTCCTCTCTGAAGCTGTTGGGTGTATGCCGCCCTGGGTGAAACCCAGGTACCTCGCCACCAACCCACTCACCCAGCTGGCGGCTGGATTTTCGTAAAGTCGGGGACCTCCTCTTTCTTCTTGCGGAAGAAAAACCAGTACGTCAGCAGGCCGATGATGATGGAGAAGAGGAAGACGTCCATCATGCTGAAGGGGACCGAAGCCTCCGGGGTCTTTGTGGAGGGAGAGTCATCCTTGGACGATGCTGTCCCCATGGCAACGGGAAAACTAAAGCGAGGAGGAGAAAAGAGATAGCCGTCACATGTCCCATATCGGTTTCAGGTCTTGGCAAGAAAGCAGAACTTCTGGAACCAAAGCAACCTCCCGGGGAGATGGGCAGGGATCAGCTCTGTAGTGGCGAGAAGCAACCTCAGAATATTGTGAAACAATAATAAAGAGCACCTCTGAGCATAGCCAGAGTTTCTGAAACAGAGTAACCACAGCCACCTACAGTGAGGAGCAAGGTAGTGTGATGTATATGCTACAACTTTAGAAGATTTGACTTGAGATAAGAGTTTGACAGAACGCTGTCAGCACTGCCACACCTCATAAAATTTTGCAAGGCATGTGGGAGGATCATGAGCGCGTCAGTGAGTCTACTCCACAAGAGAGGGCAAATACTCCTTTTCTCTCACAATGGCACAAGCTTTATCCTGCCTTTCTAGATGTCAACTTCAAGGAATCTGGTGTTATTCTTTGCTACAAAAGAGAGCATGGCGTAACAGGCGAAAGACACACAATCCAAACCAGCAGCACCAAAGAACAACTTCATAAAGAAAGCAGCCTTATACTGAGTCAGACCACTGGCCCATTTAGCTGAGTACTGTCTGCAACTGACTGGCAGCAGCTCTCCAAGGTCACTCCCAAACCGACATGGGGCTTGAACCTGGGACCTTCGGCCTGCAAAGCTCTAACCACCAAGACACAGCCTTTCCCTGTTATTCTGCGTGTGGATTGTGTTTGGCTTTCACGGGGCCACAGCAGAGAGAAAGGAAAGGACAGTGGCGCCCACTCCAGAATTTGTTTTATTCTGGATTGCTTCATTTGATGTTTCAATGTATTGCAAACCGCTTTGAGGTTTCTTCTTCAAAATATAAGGCGGTATAGAAATGAAATTATTAATGATGAAGCACCTGGGCTTTTCCTCTCTGTTTTAGCTGGGGGCTGAATGGGATAAGTAAGGACCCAGCCTGACAGCAGACAATAAAATGATTGGTTGCCTGCGTGCAAAGCCATCGCCCCTCCTCTCCGTCACTGAAGTTTCCACAGTCCGTTCGCTCGCTCTCTTTCCCACCCAACACCCCCCCATCCTAAAATAAATAAAACTTCTAGCACATGTGTCATGGACTGTCTGGATGCAGAGGAGTGGTGTGAGGCAGCAGCTGGGGAACCCCCTAGGGAACCCCCAGGAGAAGGCAGCTGAGAGCCAGAGGACTGGTGGTGAGATGGGCAATGAGCAGTCGGAGGGAGAAGCGGGAGCAGACTGGGAGGAAGAGGTGTCGGAAGCTGAAGAGGCAACAGGGTTTAGTGAGCAGGAAGAGGCTGTGGCAGAGAGCAGTCCAGACTCCAAGGCTGAAGCAAAGGATGGAGAGGAGAGGGGTAAAGAGGTAGCTGAAGAGTCCAGGAAGTCTCCCCCTCCTGCTGCAACCAGCTCCCCTCCGCCCTGGTCTCCCAGGACACACAGAGGAATGAAAAGAGCAGAGCAAAGGTTTGTTGTGTGCAGACGGCATGGGGGAAAGCCTGGAGAGGAGGAGTCTGAGAGAGGGGTGGGAAAGCGGAGACCCTTAGTCCTTACAACTGCATCATCGGGGCAAGACCTGCTAGGAAGAGTTGTGGAGGCTTGAGCTCTGTGGTTCGTATCCTTGAGTAAAGATTTAACTTCACCGGCCTGGGGTGATTTTTGTTGCTGACCTATGCCTGACACAAGCCCTGATAATATGCAAGGCTAAGCAGGGTCTGATTATGCCTGTTTCCGACATCTCAACTTTCAGAAAGACTCCAAGAAAGCTGTGACTGGAATCGAGGGCGTGGGAAGAGCCAACAGGTTGTGTAAGAGAGGAAAAACCACTTTCCGTGGCTCATCAGTGTGCACCTTTCCTGCTTGAGCTGTGGGAGGGGGGGGCGGCGGGGGAAGAGGCTCAAAGACCCAAAAATGTCCTCAGGTGATATAAAAGGCACAGCCCTTTACTGAGTGCATTTTTGACCTTCTGCCTCCTGAAAAGAGCTTTCCCTGCGAGGAAGAGAAGTGGGCAGTTAAACAGGCCAGGCAGCATTGGTGACCTGACAGGTGTGTTTATAACAGTAACCAAGAGCACGCACTCTGTTCTGCATGGATTCATCTGCATTTCAAGCCAACCTTTGCCAATTTCAGCGGGCTGGGGGCTGGTGGGAGTTGTGACCCCAAATTACTCAGCCCCAGCCCGCTGTAGTCCAAAACATCTGGAGGTGGGAAAAATAAATAAACGGTGGCAGCCTCTGACGTCTTAAGAGGGACCGGGCCAGGCAAAGGATGCTCTGATGTCACAACATTCCAGCCAATGGCGAGCCCGAGGGGCAGGAAAGGCAAAGGGTGGGGTCCAAAAGAGTGAGAGGGAGATCAAATGGCAAAGCGGAGGGAGAAAAAGAGGCAGATTAAAGACCAAGGTGTGTGTACATCTGTAAGAAAGGATTTGAAGCAGGAGTGGCGCAGAGGAATGAGCGGAATGCTGGAGGAGTTTGGTGAAGAGAGAAAGGAGGCAGAGTTCAAGAGAGGGCAACATTTGTATTCCAATCTGGTGCAAGAATGCAGCTGGATTAGATCAGGTGGCCATGCTTCTGTGCCTTGAAAGCCAAGAATCCTTGTGGACATGAAAAGAGCCCCAATTTATATCAGGCCAGAAGCTCACCTAGTCCAGCATCCTTTGCGAAAGGCAGCAGCTGAGTGGAAGAGCACCTGCCTTGCATGCAGAAGGCCCCACGTTCAATCCCCAATTGGCATCTCCGGGTAGGGATGGGATATCCCGTGCCTGAAACCCTAGAGGGTGCCTGAGCTAGAGGAACCAGTAGTCTAGTTGCGCATAAAGCAGGTTAGGAAGTGCCATAGCTCAGGGGTAGAGCAGGTGCTTTGCATGCAGAAGGTCCCAAGTTCCATCACCAAGGGCATCTCCAAGTAGGGCTGGGAGGGTTCCCTGTCTGGAACCCTGGAGTGCTGCTGCCAGTCAGTGTAGACAATACTGGATGAGATGGACCAATGTTCTGACTCGAGAGCCAGTAGTGGTGTAGTGGTTAGAGTGTCAGATTAGGGCAGGCATCCCCAAACTCGGCCCTCCAGATGTTTTGGGACTACAACTCCCATCATCCCTAGCTAACAGGACCAGGTGGTCAGGGATGATAGGAATTGTAGTCCCAAAACATCTGGAGGGCCGAGTTTGGGGGTGCCTGGATTAGGACCTTGGGAGACCAGGGTTCAGCTCTCCACTTGACCACAAAGCTCCCTAGGTGACCTTGGGCCAGTCACTGCTTCTTAGCATAAACTACAGTGGAACCTTGGTTCCTGAACGGCTTGGCTCCCAAACAAATTGGCTCCTGAACGCCGCAAACCCGGAAGAAAGTGTTCCGGTTTGCGAACGTTTTCGCAAGCCGAACGTCTGACGCAGCTTCCGCTTGAGTGCAGGAAGCTCCTGCAGCCAATCGGAAGCCGCGTCTTGGTTTTCAAATAGTTTCGGGAGTCGAACGGACTCCTGGAATGGGTTAAGTTCGAGAACCAAGGTACCACTGTACCTCAAAGCGTCACTGTGAGGATAAAATGGGGAGGGGGAGTATGTAGACCACTTTGAGCTCCTTGGAGAAGAAGGGGGGGATATAAATGCAATAAATAACTGGAATCAAATGTAATGGGGCCATGTTAGAAACTCAGATATATAAGCTAATTGCCAAATAGCACCTTAAAGCTCAGTTATGGTATGCCTAGGCGCCCTTCTTTCCCCCAGTGGGGCTTGTGGTTCTTGATGTCCATTTCATTTCTGTGCCATTTTATATTTTAAAGGAAAAAAAGATCTTCCAGCTAAGGATTGCCACTTTGGCATCTTCCGAACTGTCCAGATCGGTGCCATAAATTGAACTCCCACTTCTCCCTGCTGGCCTGGCCTCTCAGATAAAACACCTGGATTTCTCCCTGCCGTTCTTACTGCTGAGCAGGGTGGATAAAAAGCAATGATTTTTTTTAAAAAATTTTTAAAAAAATCAGATTTTTTTTATTTAAATCAGATTTTTTTGATTTACCGGTAAATTGGATTTTTAAAATAAAATGCTTTTGAAGGAAAAATCTTTCTAAATATAGTCTTCTATTTAACTTACATTGTAGTTCAAAGGCTATTTATCAGGAAATAAGGATTTGTTTTAAGTTTATCAGGTGTGCTAAAACTCAGTCTAAGTTTTTTTTTTAAATGTTTAACCACATCAGTTAACAAACATGGATACATATGCTATCATGTTATTGTTTTAGTTAAATAAATTGTTTAAATGGTTATTAAGGAAATGATTATTTTTCTCCTTCCAATAAAGTACAGCAGAAAAGTTGTCCAAATATAAACAGTTAACTTATTCAACCTCACCATAATTTCATAATTATCTGTCTATGTATTTCTAGTAGTATAACCAAATCAGTAATTTTTGATATAACTGTAAAAACTACTCTGAAAATTTATTATTCCAAAAATGAAACCTTCATATGGTTGTAAATATTAAGATTATACCAGCAAGAATGAGTCTTTCTGTAAAAAAAATATTTAAATCAAGTCTTACAGACTAGTGATTTAAATCAAGCCTTACTGACTAGTGATTTAAATCGTGATTTAAATCAATTTGATTTAAATCAAATCCACCCTGCTGCTGAGCGTGGGCACGGGGCCAAGAATTCCCTACAAAGCTGTGATTTTCTTGGTAGCGTGTCGGCAAGCAAGGCTTGAGTGTGGCGTGTGGGCCAAGGACTTCCTCAGCCCTGCTTGGAGTCCTGCAGAAACCAGGTGTCACTGGAGAGCTGCAGGAAGAGAAGTGGTTTGCCGTCATCTCATCCACCCAACACCCCTGTTTCAGGCAGGCAACCCGGTGCTTTCCCCTATTCCGGGCCAGCTGGTAAACCTGACATCGAAACGCGGGTGAGGAAAGAGGCCGGCATGGCAACTTTTCCCGGCACAACGGCCCACACACAACCACCACAGAACGGAAATGCCTCCTGCAGGGCGCTGAGCCCAGCCTCCCGCACACAAGGTGCCAGCTCTCTGTGCTCCAAAGTCACGTTGTGCAAGCAGGGTTGATGCAACCGTGGAGCAACACAACGGAGGCTTATCTGCCTGTGGCTGGGAAGGGGAGCGGAGAGTCACGTTCCTCAGGAGCCAGGTGATCAGCCGAGAGCGCAGAAGAAGGACAAAGGACTCCAGGGCAAAAGCCGCCCTGAACAGTGCCTAGCACTACGGAAAACCAGTTCTGCATCACAGAACATTAGGAAGAACTTGGAGGCATTTAAACAGAGGTTGGGTGGCCACCTGTCAGGAATTCTTTGGCTGTGAGCCATGCACTGCAGCGGGGGGTCAGACTAGATGACCCCTGGTGTCCCTCCCAACTCTGTGGTGGTGTTATTGTTTTGCTGCCTGTCACAGATGCCAATCTGAAAGGGCTGTAGGCTCAGTGGTCTGCTCTGTATGTAGAAGGTTCAATCCCCGGCATCTCTACGGAGGGTTGCAAATATCCCCCGAAGAGCCATTGCCAGCCAAGGCGGACACTACTGAGCCAAATGGACCCAGTGGCTTAACTCAGTTTAAAGCTGAGTTCCTGTTTAATTCAGTCATTTGTCCAGAGGCATGAGGACTAGAACCTTAGTTTGCTTTTAGGTGACGGGCAACAGCTCAGTGACAGAGCATCTGCTTGGGAGGCAGAAGCTCCCAGTTTCAATCCCCAATGGCATCTTCCAGGTAGGACTAGGAATGCCCCCCCCCCCGGAGAGCGGCTGCCAGTCCGTGTAGACAACACTGGGACCGGTCGACTCAGATCAAACTTCCTGCGTCAAAAAGAGCATTAACTGTCTCTACAAAGTTTTTATCACCTAACCAAAAGAAATTAAATTAAGTGCATGACTTTTGGCCCGGTGGTTCCCAACCTTTCTAGCATGGTGACCCCAAAGTCCCAATTTACTTGGTATATAGCAACCCATTGATTTATTGCCACAGACCTGCCTGGAAATGCAATGGGGACCTGAGACCTTCTGCATGCAGAGCATTCTACCACTGGGCCACAGGACCTCTTAGAAGAGGGGTGTGCTCTCTTGTGACAGTAGCCTCTGCTATGGCTGCCTTTGCCATTAAACCAAGGTTACAGTCACCAGAATGGAACATCTAGTTGCCATTTGGGGGCAAGACGGCTCTAAAGTCTTATTTTTCAAATGATGGACTGACTGCGATTGGTTCTCTGTTAAACATCTGGCTATTTCAGATGACAATCTTGAGCTAGGTTAAGAGCTTTGAGAACTTAAAAGAAGAAAAGTCGCTTGATCCAGGGACAGTCCAAATACATAAAATGGTCTACTCCTACCTCTTTTTCTTAATGGTGACACGGACCATTCATATTGTAGGGATATTCTTCACAACTCTGAGCAGGGCAGTGGGGTGGGGTAACTGGAGACAAGCGACCACAATTAACAAGAACGTTAATCGCTGCTCCTGCACAGGCTGCACCGAAAAAGCGTTTTGCTTCCTGGAATTCGTTCTGATGGTGCAGATAAAATACACCTGATGGAATTCTGCAGGATATGGTCTTGGTGTGCGAAAACAGTCCAGACCCAATGATTCCCCCCCCCCCCAGGCATGCATCTCCAGATGGTGGAGACGTCAGGCGCCATCCTGGCCCCCGGGCATCTTCACTTGGTCGCAAGTGGCCAATAGTCAGGGGCAAAATGCACCTGGCGCCTGGCTGCGTTGAGGTCCCCTCCCAATTCTATAATCCAGCTTCATCCAACATTGTTCTTCAGGCAAAGGAAGGTTCCATGTCCCGTCCCCCCCGCCAAATACTTTTAACCGGAGGCATCCGGGATTGAACCTGGTCCCCTCTGTATGGGAGGTGGGTGCTCTACCCCTGAGCCGTGCGGCAATTCCTACATCTCACCTATATAGAAGCAGGTAGACCAGTGCATAGAGTTGTGTACGTGTGGAATGGGACAGCTGCAACTGTTGATAGGGCAGGCAACTAACTTACTCAAGATGCAGTGGGAGGAGGAGTAGGCTGGCATGTGAACGCCTAGGATTTCACCTGCCACTCTCGCCTCCCACCCAGATCTGGGTGCGAGTTCCACCCAGTGGGACATGTGCTGTAACCCCATGACACAACAGAAGCCTTTGACTCTTCCCAAACTGGTCAGCATTACTGCAGAGGGAATTATTATTATTTGAAAAATTAAGAATGTCAGGCCAGTAACAGGCTAGTACCAGGAAGTGTGTAATGTTTGACGTTTTACTATGTTTTTATGTGTGGTGTTGTTGTTGTTGTTTTAATTAAAATTATTATTATTAGTCTTTTCAGACTATAAGCCTGCTGACAGAGACAGCATAATAATAATAATAATAATAATAATAATAATAATAATAATAATAATAATAATAATAATTTATTATTTGTACGCTGCCCATCCGGCTGGGCTTCCCCAGCCACTCTGGGCAGCCCAACACCTGAAGAACCTCAGATTCCCCATCCCTGGGGCAGACAATACAAGCTGGATAGACCAGTGGCTTGAGTTCATATACGTTGCTTCCTATGTTCATTACTTAAGACTCCAGCTAAATCTGAGCCCTCATATTTTCCTCCCCACCCGCTCCAAATTTAGGACTGCATGGTCCTTGGGGCTGGGACCCATTTGCTTATCCAGCTACCCTTGATGACGCAGAAACTTGGTCCGAAATGCAGCAGCCATACTGGTTGGGGTCTCATTTAGATCTCAGACACTCCCTGTTCTAAAAGAGCTGCATGGGTTGAGAGTCCATTTTCAGGCACAATTCAAGGTGCTCATATTATCGTTTTAAGGCCTCAGGCTGCAAATGCTTGAAAGACAGCTTCTTTCCCTACAGACCGCCCCCCACCCCCTTTGGGTGCTGCTATCAGCAGAGGGGGTCCTCTTGGCTGTTCCTCTATCCTCAGAGGCTCAGTGGGGTTGGGAGAGGGCCTTCTCTGTAAAGGTAAAGGGACCCCTGACCATTAGGTCCAGTCGCGGATGACTCCAGGGTTGCGGCGCTCATCTCGCTTTACTAGCCGAGGGAGCTGGCGTACAGCTTCCGGGTCATGTGGCCAGCATGACTAAGCGGCTTCTGGCGAACCAGAGCAGCGTACAGAAACGTCATTTACCTTCCCGCCGGAGCGGTACCTGTTTATCTACTTGCACTTTGACGTGCTTTCAAACTGCTAGGTTGGCAGGAGCTGGGACCGAGCAACGGGAGCTCACCCCGTCGCGGGGATTCGAACCGCCAACCTTCTGATCGGCAAGCCCTAGGCTCTGTGGTTTAACCCACAGCGCCACCCGCATCCCTAAGCTGTGAACTCGCAAATGCCGAGGACGCGCCTCTTTAACCTGGCTTTTGACACCTGAGGTCAGGTGTGCGCTTTTTGGGTCCACCCCATTTCTGCGATTGGAAGTTGCTTTAAACGGTTTTTAATATCGTGTTTTAATTGTTGCAGCCTGCCCTGGCACCACAGGGCAAAGGCCCATCTAGCTTAGCATTGTCTACACAGGCTGGCAGCAACAGCTCTCCAGGGTTTCAGGCAGGGACATTCTCAGCCCTACCCGAAGACGCCATTGGGGATTCAACCTGTGACCTCCTGCATACAGAGCAGATGCTCTACCACCAAACCTGGCTGGTTAAAAGTAATACCAGCCAGCTGCATCTGAAAGAGGGCAGCACCATCTGAAAAGGGCAAGGCAAGGCTTTCAAAAACACATGCCACCAAAACATGGAAAGCCACGATGTCGTCTCTGCTCACGTTGCAGGGCTGTGAACCGCAAAACCCAAACCTCTCAGGTGTTGATCCATTTTGAAGAGCACACCTTGTCCGAGAGCATGAACGGAAGCCGCCCAGCTACAATGCTTTGTGCAAAGATTAGCTGTAGAGGTAGGGTCAAGTTACATTCTCTGCCCCACGTGTCTTACATAAGAGCCATAAAACACAGGGCTCTTTTGGTCTCTTGCAGCAGGTGTGGACACGTAATACACACATAGACACACAAACCATCCCAGGCAGCGCAGAAATATTATCTGAGCAAATTTGCTTTTTGAGAGCTGCTCCTCTTCATCTGCCCACTAAAGGTAATTTTTGTTCAGACAAGAGGCTATAGAAAGCAAAATGGGACTGAAAGAACTTCCTGAGTGTACATAATTTGGTGCAATTCGCAGAATTTCATATTTGGGGAGTAGAGAAGTAGTAGTGACATCAAATGGGGTCGATCTGACATTTAAACACTCAGCCTGAGATAGAAAAACATCTGCCTGACAGCCTCTCTTGAACAATACTGAATTAGTTTTTGGAGATCCTCCCTAGCTCTTTCGCCAAGATGATTTTTTAAAATAAATAAGTCAAAATTCAAGAAAAGCGATTTTGAAACCAACGCTCCTGCTTTCTGAATTCCTTTTCTAGAGAAGATGTGGGCAACCCATTCCTCTGGACCAGAAGACGCAGATAACCAGCATGATGCCTACCGCTTGCTCTAAATTGTATGCAAAAACACACAAAGAATCATTAAAGTGTGCTTTAATCTACGGCCTTCCAGATGTTGCTAGACTACAACTCCCATCATCCCAGGCTTTTGGCCGTGCTGGCTGGGGCTGATGGGAGTTGGGAGTCCAGCAACATTTCAGAGGACCCCGTGGCCCCCATCCCTGATTTAGAGGGAAGCGTTGTAGCTCGCTGGGAGAGTACCTGTTTTTGTAAAAGATTCCAGGGTCAATCCCCCAGCATGGGGCTGGAAGAAACCCCTGCCCGAAAGCCTGAATGGCTGCTGCTGCCAGTCAGTGTAGATGATGCTCAGCTAGATGGACCAATGGTCCAGCTCTGTCAAAGGCAGTGTTTGTATGGAATGAAACAGTCCACTAATCAGGGGTCTAGATCAGGGATTCCTAAACAGGGGTCCATGGATCCTAGGAGGTCAATAGATGGGCTTCAGGGGGTCTGTGAACCAGATTCCCCCCCCCAGTGCAATAAAATAATTTGCATGCAACGTTTTGTGTTTGTGTGCATTTTTCTGGCAAATAGCTTTCATCAGATTCTCAAAGGGATGTGGTCCCAAAAAGGTTAAGAGCCACTGTTCTAAATGGTGGTTCTGTTCAATTCTATCAGTCCACAATAGGTTAAATAGAGGAGCCTGATTTTGGACAAGCCATACCATGATGTCCAGCTCCACACATTTTAAGAGTCTGCTGACAAAGGGTCATCCACTGGCAATTTGTCACCAGCCTACTGGACCCCTTAAACCAAGAAAGCTATCTCACAGATATCTCACAGAATCATACTGTTGGAAGGGGCCCTGAGGATCATCAAGTCCAATGCAGAAATATGCAGCTGTCCCATACAGGAATCGAACCTACAAACCTTGGAGTCATCAGCACCACTCTCTAACCAACTGAGCTATCCAGCTATCCAACTGGTTATCCGAGTTAACAGATGAGATACTGTCAAGGACACAACCATATGCTGAGCTGTTAATATGATAACAGCGTTAGCCCCCACAAGCTCACTTAGGCTGCAATCCTAGACACACTCATCTAGGAGTAAGTCCAATTCAACTCAATGAGGCACACTTCTAAGGTTACACTCGCATTTTGGAATGAGCTGTTCCAAAATCCTCCACTGTACATTACATACTTGATCACACTATAAGAGGAGGAACGTGAGTCTAGTTTTAAACAGTATGCATGGCATAACAGAAGTTTTTCCTCTCTCTCTCAACATCTGGAGGCCACCATGCTTTGGAGGAAGGGTGAGCTAAAGAAGCGGGTGGCGCTGTGGTCTAAACCACTTAGCCTCTTGGGCTTGCCGATCACAATGTTGGTGGTTCGAATCCGCACAATGGGGTGAGCTGTTGTTCTGTCCCAGCTCCTGCCTACCTAGCAGTTCGAAAGCATGCCAGTGCAAGTAGATAAATAGGTACCGTTGCGGCGGGAAGGTAAACGGCATTTCCGTGCACTCTGGTTTCCGTCACGGTGTTCAGTTGCGCCAGAAGCAGTTTAGCACATGGCCCGGAAAGCTGTCTGCGGACAAACGCCAGCTCCCTCGGCCTGAAAGCGAGATGAGCACCGCAACCCCATAGTCGCCATTGACTGGACCTAACCGTCCAGGGGTCCTTTACCTTGTTTACCTTACATAAATAATGTACCGGGAGACGTGGGCCCCAATAGTTCAGGGAATGGCGATTTCCAGTATTGGATTACTGCAATGCACTCTGTGTGGGTCTTCCCTTGCCCTTTGATCCGGAAGCTGCAGCTAGAGCAGAATGCTGCAATCCGATTGCTAACCGGAGTGAGACCTTTTCAGCAAAAAAAACCCAAAAAACACCTTTGCTCAGAGAACTGCACCGGTTGCCAATTTGCTACCAGGTCAAGTTGAAGGTATATAAAGCCTTTAACAACTTGCAACCAATTTACCTGCGAGGTCACCTTGCCCAATATTAAAAAAACAACCCAAAACCTTACCCCATATGCACCCACTCAACCACTTCAATCCACAGAACTGGCCCTGTAACAGGGCCACATAATACCCATTTTTATATATACAGTACTTGCTTTTAATTGTTTATCGATAATTTTAAGGCTTTGTTTTATATTTTTGCCAGCCACTTAGAGGTTTTCTTACAATCAAGTGGTATATAAAACTTGTTACACAAATAAATCACTTTGCACTTTATAAGGAGTACCAAACAGTTGTGTACAGCAGTCAATATAAAAACTTCAACATATGTGAAAATTGAATACTTATAAAAGATAGGGTTGCCATATTTCAAAAACTGAAAATGGCCAACGTTCTTGATATTTTTTGTGGAGGTGGGAAGCAAAGCTGCTGAGGTTGGTTTTTTTGCAAAATCTCCCCAAAGAATGTATTTTTAAAGCTATTTTTAAAGAAATTTGACCAAAAAAAATTCCGACATGGGTTGCCATACTCCCGGGTTTTCCTGGACCCTGTTTTTGACAAACCCCCATATATGGATGGCAGCCCTATAAAAGTGTAAAAAGAAATAAAGCTGTAGCTTCCCAGGCTGTCCCTACAAGGCAATTTGGACTACTGCAATGCACTCTACGTGGGGCTACCTTTGAAGGTGACCCGGAAACTACAATTAATCCAGAATGCGGCAGCTAGACTGGTGACTGGGAGTGGCCGCCGGGACCACATAACACCGGTCCTGAGAGATCTACATTGGCTCCCAGTACGTTTCCGAGCACAATTCAAAGTGTTGGTGCTGACCTTTAAAGCCCTAAACGGCCTCGGTCCTGTATACCTGAAGGAGCGTCTCCACCCCCACCGTCCAGCCTGGACACTGAGATCCAGCACCGAGGGCCTTCTGGCGGTTCCCTCACTGCGAGAAGCAAAGCTACAGGGAACCAGGCAGAGGGCCTTCTCAGTAGTGGCGCCCACCCTGTGGAACACCCTCCCAGCAGAGGTTAAAGTGATAAACAACTATCCTACATTCAGAAAATACCTGAAGGCAGCCCTGTTTAGGGAAGTTTTTAACCTGTGATATTTTGATGTATTTTAATATCTGTTGGAGGCCGCCCAGAGTAGCTGGGGAGACCCAGCCAGATGGGCGGGGTACAAATAAAAATTATTATTATTATTATTATTATTATTATTATTATTATTATTATTATTATTTCCACTTTCAGAAGCAATTTGAGAGGAATTATGGGAAGACTGCATGGAATTATGGGAACATGACCAAGGCAAGACTCAGGGATTGTCAGGGGGGGTGCCCAGTGCCAGTGAGGTGAGCATGGTCTGTGTATTCCACCCATCGCACCTCAGGCAGACCAAGATGCCCCACCAAACCTGGGACACCTCACATGTCCCCAGAATGGCTGCAGTACAGCTTTAAGAACAACATCCAGCCATAAGCAACAGGGCAGTTATATAATACCAAAGGAGGCATTTATGCATTTATAATGCCAGTTAGCAACACAACCTCAATACCAGGGCGGGGATGAGAGTCTCTTTATTCAAACAGAGTCTCAGGGAGATCAATTACAGCTCAGCCACTCGACACAACCCTCTCCAAAATGGCTTGCAAAAGAAGCTCAGAGAAAGACTTGTCCCCAACATTGCAAGTTTTCCTTACGGTAGCCTTTCCCAAGGGACTCTTTAGCTGTGATTCCTGCATTGCAGGACCCAGGTGGCGCTGTGGGTTAAACCACAGAGCCTAGGGCTTGCTGATCAGAAGGTCGGCGGTTCGAATCCCTGCGACGGGGTGAGCTCCCGTTGCTCGGCCCCAGCTCCTGCCCACCTAGCAGTTCGAAAGCACGTCAAAGTGCAAGTAGATAAATAGGAACCGCTCTGGCGGGAAGGTAAGTGGCGTTTCCGTGCGCTGCTCTGGTTCGCCAGAAGCGGCTTTGTCATGCTGGCCACACGACCCGGAAGCTGTACGCCGGCTCTCGGCCAATAAAGCGAGATGAGCGCCGCAACCCCAGAGTCGGACACGACTGGACCTAATGGTCAGGGGTCCCTTTACCTTTACCGTACCTGCATTGCAGAGGGGTGGATTTGATTACCCTTTTGAGGTCCAGTGACAGAAACATAGATATATAAGCCAACTGCCAAATGGCACCTTAAACCTAGGTTACGATCACCACAACAGAATGTCTAGGTGCCATCTTTCCCCCTGTGGGGATTAATAAATAATAATAATTATACAGTCGTACCTCAGAAGTCGAATGGACGTTCGACTTCCAAAACGTTTGGGAACCAAGGCACTGCTTCCAATTGGCTGCAGGAATCACAAAATGTGCCCACTGTCTAGGGAATTTTGAATGCTGTTACAACCCTATAGTCCAGGGGTGGCCAACTTCCAAGAGACTGCGATCTGTTCACAGTTAAAAACTGGCAGTCATCTACCCCCTTTTGGGGGGTTCAGGTCAGTTATTGAACTTTTTTTAGGAAGGAAAGCCCTGTTTTTGGTGGTTCAGGTCATTTTAGGGGTGCAGGGCAAAGATGTTGAGTTTTTTTCAGGGGAGCCAAAGTTTTTTAGCTTCTTTGGGGGAGCCACTGATCTACCGGTGATCTACCACAGATGTCCAGTGATCTACCGGTAGATCATGATCTACCTGTTGGACATGCCTGCTATAGTCTATTAAGACTGCGGTATCCTGATATTTTTGTCCACAATTCGGCTTCAGCACCCAGCCAGTAAAAGTTGTGCTGCACAGTTGAATATTTATCAAATGCTTGAGGACCTTGGTCTCCAATATATCTTGGGTTGATTTCTGAATTTCTTAGATATCGAAATAATCTGACTATCCCCAAATACTGCCAGGGTGGCCCCTGACGTCTCCACCATTTGGTGGAACATGCCTGGGGATTCTTGGATCTTTACTGTTTTTCACACACCAGCAACACATCCGGTCTGTAGAATTCTACCCGTTAAATTTTATCTGCACAATCAGAATGAAATTCAGGAACCAAAAAATCGTATTAAAAAATACGGCTTTTGAGGTGTTCTGGCCCAAAAATGGCAACTAGGCATTCCGTTTTGGTGGCTGTTGCCCAGCTTATATATCTGAGTATCTAACACTTAGTTTGTGCATGGCTAAAATGGGGCCACTCTTTAAACCAGGTGGTGGGACTTCATGGTATTTTCATGCAAATGCTCCCAGCGCTCTTAAAACTACAGCTCCCAGAATTCGGGGGGGGGGGAGCCATAACTGCTTAAAGTGGCATCAAAGCACTGTGAATGCATGAGATGACTGTGGCCCTAAACCAGGCATAGGCAAACTCGGCCCTCTAGATGTTTTGAGACTACAACTCCCATCATCCCTAGCTAACAGGGCCAGTGGTCAGGGATGCTGCGAGTTGTAGTCCCAAAACATCTGGAGGGCCGAGTTTGCCTATGCCTGGCCCTAAACCAGTGATGGCTAACCTTGACACTCCAGATGTTTTGGGACTACAACTCCCATCATCCCTGACCACTGGTCCTGTTAGCTAGGGATGATGGGAGTTGTAGTTCCAAAACATCTGGAGTGTCAAGGTTAGCCATCACCGCCCTAAACCTTCTCCATTAGAAGAACTTCACGGCAGGGAAAGATAAATATTATGCAATGCAAAAGTTTCACGAGACAAAGTGGTTGGGGTGTGGGAGAGAGATTCTCAAAGCACCTGGCCAACCAGAGACCAGGAACGAACCCCATTCCAGGGCCAGGGCCAGTGCATTCTGGGGCACATGCCAAGCTTGGCTTGGGCAGAGAGAAGACACCACCCTGCCAAGTCACGGCAAAGGTTATCCCAAAGGCCAGTGCCAGACCAGGACTGCCCAAACAGCTTAGGCTTGCTGGGAGGCCTTGTCCTAATGGAAGCAATGACGTCCTTGGGCCAACAGGTGGCACCGTCCCTTTAAATCGAACGGCCTGGCAAGGAGCCAGACCCTAAGCAAAAACCTGAGGTTGCTCCTTCCTCAAGTGTTGGAAAGGAACAAGCAAAGTCGAGGGCCTCATGCAACAAGAGAGCGAAATAATTTCCAAGAATCACAGGGAGGAACATGCAGCTTCGACAAACAATGTGCTCAGGAAGCTTGGACCCAAAACAGGTCAGAGCAGCCAGGGCTGGAAAACAGAACACTCTGAACAACAACGAGCAACCAATAATATACTGACCATGTTTTTATAACACTATACTGTTTCAAAATTCATAAACAGAAGACATATAATATGTGCATGGAGTCACAAACTAATAAGAATCAAACCAATATTCCATGAACAGGAATGGCAGGAGTGGTAAGTCACTGTCAAAGATCGCTGAAATGGAGGCAGATGGTGGGTGTTGATCAGCTTGCTACACTTTTAAGCAGGCTTCCTCAACCTTGGCCCTCCAGATGTTTTTGGCCTACAACTCCCATGATCCCTAGCTAGCAGAACCAGTGGTCAGGGATGATGGGAACTGTAGTCTCAAAACGTCTGGAGGGCCGAGGTTGAGGAAGCCTGCTTTTAAGTGACCGCTGATCCATGGCCATTTGATGTACCTTTGGGGACAATTTGTTCCTTATCAGACAGAACTGTTCTGTCGGCTGCTGTGCTTGGAGCACCCATCACCTCACGTTGGTAGGATATTGACCAGGGGTCAGCAACCTTTTTCAGCTGTGGGCTGGTCCACCGTCCCTCAGACCATGTGGTGGGCCGGACTATATTTTGAAGAAAAAAAATGAACGAATTCCTATGCCCCACAAAGAACCCAAAGATGCATTTTAAATAAAAGGACACATTCTACTCATGTAAAAATACCAGGCAGGCCCCACAAATAACCCAGAGATGCATTTTAAATAAAAGGACTCATTCTACTCATGTAAAAACACGCTGATTCCCGGACCGTCCGTGGGCCGGATTGAGAAGGCGATTGGGCCGCATCCGGCCCACAGGCCTCAGGTTGCCTACCCCAGATATTGACTGTGGAAAGGCATTCTGCCTCCATTTCAGACCAGGGCTGGCAGGTCAACACTAACCTAGAACTGACTACCTCACATTGGTGGTGGCAGGGAGGCAAGGAGGCCAAGGCTTTTGATGCCCATTGAAAACTCGTTCCTCCAGGATGGGGGTTGTCACGGGGATCCAGATCATAGAGGAACTCTGGTCACGTCAAGAGAGAGTCTCATCAGACCACCTTTAACAAACCAGACCCAACACATCCAAGATCACACACACTAGTTGCTGGAAACTATTGGAAGTCGTGCATGCAGGTTTCCCTGGCCACTGTGAGTACAAGATGCTGGACTAGATGGGACATTGGCCTAATCCAGCAAAGCAATTACCATATGTTAAACCAGGGGTAGGCAACCTAAGGCCCATGGGCCGGATGCGGCCCAATCGCCTTCTCAATCTGGCCCACGGACGGTCTGGGAATCAGCGTGTTTTTACATGAGTAGAATGTGTGCTTTTATTTAAAATGCATCTCTGGGTTATTTGTGGGGCATAGGAATTCGTTCATTTCCCCCAAAAAATATAGTCCGGCCCACCACATGGTCTGAGGGCCGGTGGACCGGCCCACGGCTGAAAAAGGTTGCTGACCCCTGTGTTAAACTAATCCAGGGGACTCATTCCCCTTTTTGTGACTATCCTCCTTCAGTGCCATAGAGAAGAGAGGACTAAAATTATGGGAAGGGCTTGTGACTTTAATTACCCGCCCCCCAATCTTTTACTGGTTTTAAACAGGCATGGGGAAGGAAATGGGTACTTGTGGGTTTCATTAAGCTACCCACATACACACCCTTTGGCTAGTTTTGCCCTAGCCAGCGCTGTTTTTCACATCTTGATTTTTTTAGAAAATATGGGTTGCATTTCATAGTTTCTTGTTTTTATTACTTTGCAAATCAGCCGGAGGCCTTGACTGACGGGCAGTGCAAAAGTGGCCTAATAAAACATTCTCCTATAATCAGAGTCACTATAATCTGCTACTAACATCTGAAGTCACACCTAGCATTGAAGAGTCACATGACCCTAAGAGTGCCTGGTTGCTGAATCAGGCCAAAGGGATGGGGGCGGGGGGGGGGGGTTATAGTCCAGCAACCTGTTCTCACAGTGGCTAACCAGATCCCTTGTAGCAGCCCACAAGCAGGACCTGAACACAACAGGGCTCAAGATCCACAGCATACTGCCTCCGATACCAGGGGACAGCATATAGTTCTCAGTCCACCTATAAAACATGCTTTGAAAGGCAAGGGGAGAAAAAGCCATCTACCAGGACTCCCAAGTAAAACCAGGTGAAAGATGCCTGGGTTTGCTTGGGGAAAAGCTGTTGATGCCCATGCTCCAGAAAAGACTGGAGTCCAGGGGCCCATGATAGTCAAAACATTCCTTGCTGTCACATCTAATCCCAAAGAAGCTGGTTCTTATTATCCACGGCCCAGAAAACTGAACAAGTGCTCCTGGCTCACAAACACTGTGCTTATTCAGGAGGTCCCTGGTGTACATGTTGCATAACCCCCACAGCAAACAACGCTCCAGAATCTGGCCTCCATTCAAAGAACTGTAGGGTTGGAAGGGACTCCAGTGGTCATCCAGTCGAACCCCCTGCAATCTTTCGCCCAGCATGGGGCTTGAACCCACAACCATAAGATTAAGCGTCTCACGCTCTCCCGACTGAGCTGTCATCATCATCATCCCCATCATTATTATTACATATTTATCTATCCCCTGCCTTTCCTCCTGTAGCTTCTTTCCAGAGCACAAGCTCTCTCTGAAAGACAATTCTGGTAAAGTATACATGTAGCCAGGATCAAAATGCCTGCAAGGATTTGAAAGCCCCAGGGTCCAGAAGGAAGGAGCCCACCCTCAACGTCAAGGATGGGGAACACCCTGTAGTCCTCAGTACGTTTTTTGGACTTGGGCTCCCAGCAGCCGCAGCTACCATGGCCAATGGACAGGGATGATGGGAGTTGCAGTCCAGCAACATTCAGAGCGGCACAGGCGGTCCCCAACCCTGAGACACATCTATTTACAGTATTGTCTTTATATCCCAGCTTTTCCCTCAAAGGACACATACACGGTTCTCCCACCTATCTACATTTCATCCCCAAAACAACAACAACAGTAAAAATCTGTGTGTATGATTGCTGTTTTTAAAAAGCTTTGGTTTTTATCTGTTATGCTGGGGAACTCTGGCTCTTCAAAGCCTACTCCTTGTTCCTCAAAGAAGACGGAAGCCCGGCAGCAGCTCCAAAGGAACTCAGAAGTCGCAGACTTAGCAAAGACTTAATATATATACTTTAAGACCTTAAAAGAAAATTCAGAGGTCTGAGTTCACTTCATTCCTCCGCGTCCCAAGTGAACCCAGGAGTCCAACACCATCCGCATTTGACTATCAGAGAAACCCTATGACTCCTGGTTCTGTAAGACACCCTTGCAACGCCCCCTTAAAAAGGGGTCCCCGATTTATTTAGTTGTTTGCTGCCTTCAGCCCCTCCCTCCTCCCCTCACGTCCTTGCGGAACAAGCACAGGACGCTTTTCCCTACTCGAACCTGCAGGAATCTGAACTTCCCTCTACTTCTTACTCTAAGGGACCCAGGCGTCCGGCCTCCGCTCACATCTTCCTTTTCAAAGCAAAATGGACCCAGGAATCCGGCTTCTAACTGTCTTCCTCTTTTACAAATAAAAGGGACCCAGGCGTCCGGCTTCTACTCCACCCCTCACCTTTTTTATAGAGACCCAGGCGTCGGGCTTTGACGCTGTACTCCCCCCCTTTTTTAAAGGGACCCAGGAGACCGACCTCTACTCTCTCTCCTTCTTTCAAAAGCAAAAGGGACCCAGGCGTCCGGCAGATTCTACTCTCCACTTTCCCCCCACCCAGTTTCTAAAAGGGACCCAGGCGTCCGGCCTCAGCAAGAGCGACCCAGGCGTCCTGCTCTTCTTCCTCCCACCCACCCCCCGCCAAGAACCCAGACGTCCGGGCCCCTTCCCCCGCCACTCACCGAGGAGCCCCCTCTAGAAAGCGGCGCTGGGCAGTGCAAGCCGACAGCAGCAGCACAACCGAGCAGGGCCTTCCCTTCGCGCAGGGAGAGAGAAAGAGAGAGGGAGGGGAGAAGGGGCGGAGCTAGAGGAGGGAGGGATCTACCACTGAGACGCGGGGGAGTAGCGAACGGCATCCCCTCCACCGTCCCCGTTCATGGCAAGGCGGGCGCTCCCAACGCGCCTCTCCATCTTCCTCTCCCCCTCTATATGCGCGCGTAATGGTACATCCCGTCCTGCTCGGAGCCGAAGGCAGTGAGACTTTAAAAGGACGGCGCATGCGCAGTTGGGGAAGTGGATTCTCATAAGGCTATTTAGTCGGGCCTTTGGCAAAAGGAACCAGACTGCAAGTTTTGTTTTAGGTTAAAGCATTCATGACGCCTTCTTTTTGGAACAGAAGCAGCAGGAAAATATGCATTTAAAAAAAGCAGCAAGAGTGCCAAACTGACCAGGCTGACTGGTCCAAAAGTCCATTCTGAAGGCTTAATAATAATAATAATAATATAATCACTGACTCACTGGGGGTGGAGTTTACTTTCAGGAGAATGCAAAACCCATTTCTTTGTCTCTAATGGAGGTCAGCCTCACCGTGAAACAGGCGAGGCCCCCGGGGAGAGGGCTGCTGACATTTCCTCACATTTCCAGCGCTTCAGTCAGCAGGAGAATTTATTAAGGCCATGGGGTTGCCTTTATATATGTAATTATATAAAACTGTATGCTAATAATATGTAACATTATTCATCGTAATCTTGATGGTTTTAATTATACGGTGGCAGCATTGTGTACAGCGTTTTACAGCCCGACTTGCGCTCTTGAACCAAGCTTATCCAGGGCCAGCTGAAACAGCCCTGCACGCTCTGTGACAGAGGTTGTCTTCGCTGTGACCCTCCCAGGGAGCGAGTCCTCACACTCAAGTTGGCTTCTAGCGTACCTCTGAAGTATCTTTCCCCCTTTATTCCTGTTCCAAGAATATAAGAAGAGCCCTAGTGGATCAAGCCAATGGCCCATCTAGTCCCACATCCTGTTCTCACAGATGCTTTAAAGTGCTAACTAATAGTTCAGTAGGTAAAACCCCACTGAGCACAAGAGCCCTCTCCCTTCCCACAGCTTCCAGCAACTGGAATCCAGAAGCAATGCTGCCTCCCAACTGTGGAGGCGATGTGGATAGCCTCCCCCTCCACAAATCTGTCTAATCTTCCTTTGAAGCAATCCAGATTGGTTGCACCATATTTTATTGTTGTTGCTTGATACTGATTAATCAATCAATCCATCAAGCTCTCTCTCCCCACCCTCCTCTTTTTTCAGGTATCCTGTTGGAGCTATCAGGATAAGCCTAGAAGAGACAGCAAAGCTAGTCTGCCCAGAATTAGATGTTCTGCCTCAAACCCAGTGTGTTCCATTTTGAACCTGGCATAAACGCATCTAAAGGTACTTGGGTGGCTATGGCAAATATGTCTGCAGATGTCATCATTCACCAGGGCCCACCTTATCCTTGTTCTTACAGTAGCCACCCAGATGCTTGTGGGAAATCACCAAGCAGGACTTAAGTGCAAGAGCACTCTCCTCTTCCTGTGGTTTCCAGCAACAGAAGCATTTGATGCCTCCCACAGTGGAGCCAAAACATGGCCATTATTGTGTCTAGGAGCTATGGATACCCTTACCCTCCAAGGCCACTGGCCATGCTGGTTAGTAATGATGGGAGTTGGAGTCCAGTAATATCTGGCTGGCCTCAGGTTCCCCACCTCTGGTCTACATTGATGGGCAGCAGCTCTCAGGGTTTCAGGCAGGAATCTTTACCAGCCCTACCTGGATATGCCATTAGGAATTGAACATGGGACCTTCCGTTTGCGAGGCAGATACTTAACCAATCAGTTGGCTCAAATCTAAACCACACTCAGCAGCTATTCCCATGGAAAAGCATTTCTTCTAAGCAAAGGATTCTGTTGTTTCAATTTTCAGCCCACTTCCCTAAAATAAAATAAAAAGACCCCCGGAAATCCATGGGACTTGCTGTCAAATAATCACGTTTGGGAGTGAGAGGGGGATACATTTTTGTCGCTAGAGGCTCAACTGTCTTCCGTGGCCAGAAGAGCCTTTTGCCAGCTTTGTGTTGTTCACCAGCTGCAGCCGTTCCTGGGCAGGGATACCCTGACCACTGTAGTCCATGCGTGGATAACCTCAAGACTGGATTACTGTAATGCACTCTGTGTGGGGCTGCCCTTGGGCCTGGTTCAAAAGCTCCTGCTGGTGCAGAATGTGGCGGCCAGATTGCTGATGGAGGCAGCTGTCTAATAGCATGCAACGCCTTTGTTAAAACAGCTGCACTGGCTGTCCATTTACCACTGATCCAAGTTCAAGGTCATTGTATTGCAGTCCACTCTTGGCTTACACTGGGGTTATGTTCTGGGGATAGAGCCTGGAGCTAGAATCAGATAAAGTCAAAACAACCCTTAAAAACCATAAGAAGCACAGCACTTACCACACTCCCCCAGGCGAGTGCGATAGTGGGTGAGATTACAGACAGCCCCCCCTTCCCCCCCCCCAAGCATGTAAAGCTGTAATTGCACAAGTTAAATGCATGTAAATTGTGAGTCGGCTGTAATTTACAGAGCCCTGAACTACTTGGGTCCAGGGAACAAGGGACTGCATGAGCCTTTATATCACAGCTCGATCGCTGAGATCATGTGTAAAAGCACCACTGGTCATTCCCTGGGTTGGCGAGACTCATTTGACAACAACAAGGAGCTGAGCCTTTAGTGTCATCAGCCCAGTCTTGCGGAATGCTCTGCCACTAGAGATTTAGCAAGCGGCTTCTGTGCCAACTTTTAAACACCTGCTGAAAACTTTTCTATCCTGTCAGGCTTATGACAGGCAATTGTCAACACATCTTTCCACAAAAGCCAGCTGATTTCAGCTTTCTGATACGGTTTTTCTGGTGTGGTTCCATGCCCAATTGTTGTATACTGCTCTGATTTTGGTGGGGGTTGAGAGCCACTAACCTGTTCTGAAGTTGGAACTGAAAGTTCGTTCAAGGAATCCCAGTGATAGTTCTTTCTTATGCAACCCAGCTGACGTAAACGTTGTAAAGTCCACACGGAAAAAGTGCCGCTGGATGAATGATGAACTTGATGTCTCCGAGCTGGCTTTGCCCCTTGCTCTGGATCTCAATACACAGCTTTGCCTTGGAGTTTCTTATTTATCCTAAGCCTCTTCCTGCTGGATTCAGCCTGTGCCAGAGGTCAGTTGTGGAAATGGGTGGAGGGATGGAGGAGGAGGGTGGAGACTGATTGGCTGGCACAGCTGGCTTCGTCCCAATGGAGAAGGCTCTCCAAAATTGGAAAGGTGGCAAACTCTTCAATGAGCCATACCCCAGGAAACAGTGTGCAACCCTTTGCTGGTGGAATGTGGTAATTCATGCCTATTTGCTTCCAGGTCAGATTGCCATGTTGCCACAGAGTCATGTTGCAAGAGACATCACTTTGTAAAATAGAATAACTATGGCCAGAGTTTTGTTTGTAAGTTTAGGCTGATTATGGAAGCTGGAGACATATAGGGATGTCTTGCTCTGAGCCAGACCCAAAGCTGACTGTGGGGCTTCCCCAGAAACCTTATAAGGAGGCCAGATCTTTCGGGGTGTTAATGCTGTGAGCCTATCCATCCTATGCTCAGGTGGTATATTTTGCGCTCCCCTTCGCTCCCCCTTTCTTCCCACCCAGGGCGGCCCTGCCCTTTGCCCACCTGTCACACAGGGCTGGGTCTCAGCGGCTGCAGCCTCTCTTCCTTCTCCTCCTCACCCGCTCTCCAGGAGCAGCTATGAGCTGCCCAAGGGAGGAAGTCAGCAGCAGCCATGGGGAGGCCACAGAATGCTCCCTCGCTGCCACCGCTGCTGCTCAGGACAAATGCCGGCTCATCCTCCTCTCCAAGTTTGGCAGTGGCAGCACTGGCAGGGAAAATAGGGACATTCTGGGATCAAATCAGAAGGCAGGATGGCTTTGGTAAATTCCAGAACTGTCCTTGGAAAATCGGGGCACTTGCGAGGGTATGGAACCCTTGTGCCGAGTTTGGTGACAATATTTTGAGATGGACAGATAGATAGACAAACCCCTTTTCAAAAATTTGTTGATCTTAATTACGCCACCAAACCCAACTATGTAATGCAAAAATATTCTGGCGCCTATTTTAGAATGACTATTCCCAAATTTTGTGCTGGAGGACATCAATGTCACAAGAAGTGCCCTTTCCAAGCATGTCAGAAAGCAAGCTGACTCACGTTCTGTAAATAAACCTGCCAGGTTGCTTGCATAGTAAAAGCATAGCGTGGTTTGCTTGTTTGTTTTCATTTACAGTATTTGACTTGCACATAGAGACACTCTCTCTCTCTCTCTCTCTCTCTCTCTCTCTCACACACACACACACACACACACACACACACACACCACAAAATCAACCCACACAGTATTCAGGCCTGGTTAATCCACTGCTAACTAACCACTATTAAATGTGATGAACTATGTGTAGCAACATAAAACTGGGAGGGACAGAAAGTCTGTTACATCCATCCAAGCATAGGATTCTGTGCTAAGGCTAGACATAACCCACTCCAGCTTACCAGATGTGGCAGCTGATACCACATAAAAGCTCCAGCAAGTCTTTCTTGCTTTGAGGAGCTTCCAGTCTCCTTCCCCTGCATGGCCTGAAGTACAGTATCAAGGATGCACCTACCGTATGAATCGCTGTGGCCACTTTCCCACAAGCGTTGAGCTGTATATTTAGGCAACAGCCTCTTGTTTGTTCTCTCTCTCCCCCCCTCTCTCTTTCTCAGCATTTAACAACAGGGGCGTACCCAGGATCAAAACTAGGGGGGGGCAAGCCATGGTCGTTCAGGTTGTGACGTTTCAGCACAGAAAACGTGAATGAAACAAAAATTGTAAGAAAATTATATATAATTATAGCAGTGCTTTATTATGGTAGTTATTACAATTATTTGCTTGAATTATTTTTTAATTTTTATTCTAGTTACATGTCTTATGCTAATATCATTTTTCTTGGGTTTGAAGAAAACTTGTTCAAAACTTTCGTTTCAATCCCCGAGGAGTCAGCGCAGGTGTTTCCAAAGGCGAAGGAAACAGACCCCCTCAAAAAAGGGGGGGCACAGCCTCACCTCCCAAAATAGGGGCGCAGCCAGTCTGGAAGCGCAAAGGAGAAGCACCTTCTTTGGCAAAATAGAACATCCAGAGCTCGTAGACGCGCTCCATGGAAGCCATGGCTGAGGACTGCAATATCTCAAGGACCGCCTCTCCCCATATACTGTAAACTGTCCCAGACTCTGCATTCATCATCTGAAGTCCTTCATGTGCCTCCTCCATGTGAGATTTGGAGGGTGGCAACACAAGAACGGGTCTTTTCTGCAGTAGCTCCCTGTTTATGGAATGTTCATCTTCAACCAGGCCTTTGGCTGATTAATGTTCTACAGCCTTTTAAATGTGTTTGTGGGAGGTGGGGTTAATGTTTGTTCACGTTTTTTAAAAAAACTATTGTGATCTGCCCTGAGCTCTTTTGTTGAAGGGCATAATAATAATAATAATAATAATAATAATAATAATTGTCTCTCTTCAGTTCTTCCTCCCCTGACAACAGTCAGCATTTCATGTGCACTGACCATGCACATCACTGGATTGTTTAGGAGGAATCCTCCTAATATGGTTTTCTTTTCTTTTTTCACTTCTGCAAATCTTGGCATAGTATCTGGGTTCTCAACGTGGTGCTAAGGTCCCCTATCTCTTCCAATGAAAACAGCTTGTGGGAGGGCTGTTTGGTTGGGGACTGTCTGCTTCTTCGAATTGTGTTGACTGCTTTTTAGTCTGTGTTTTGTTTGCTTTTTGGGGGGTGCATGCATTTTTAGTGGGGGGAGGGAGTCTGAGCCTCACCAGTTTTTCTTCTGTAATATATGGTGCCCACATCAGTTTCTTAGATTTCCAAATGTGCCCCAGCACCCCAAAGGATTGGGGACCCCTGGTATATATGCTGTTTTAATAATTTAGCAGGCAGTTGAAGTACATATAAAAGTCCAGCTAACGATACCAAAGAACAATTGCTCAACAGCTCTAACTGCTCTGGCTTCTCGTTTTCTTTATCTTTGAAACTGATGTATTTTTATATATAAAAATTGTTAACTAATAAACATGGAAAGAGAGAAGTTGACACTGACAGTTCCCAAGTTGGCATTCAAGTTGTTGGGGCTGCAGGGAATTTGCCCACAAAGAAGTTGCTTCCTTTTAGGCTGATCTTTTCCAAAGGATGGAAGATTAGAGCTTCTATTCTCCCTGACCTCAAACAAAAAAAGTTTCAATGAGCATTGGCTAAAGCTGATGGACAGAAGCCTCGAAAATTCCTCTAATATATGTCGCTGCCACCCCTACATCCTCCCTTCTTTGAAAACATTTCATTCATTATGCATCTTCTGGAAGTGTGGAGACCCAAAGCTTTCTGCCAGTGTAACCCAGCACATTTCTCTCCTGACCTCTCCTTTAATTCCCAAAAGTTGTCAAGCAGCAACTCACTGAGAAAGGGAAACAAATTAAATCTGGATGCATTCAAGCTCTCTCTCTCTCTCTCTCCCTCCCTCCCTCTCTCTCCCTCCCTCTCTCTCTCTCTCTCACACACACACACACAAGAGAGGGCTGCTAAATGGAGTGCATTCTTACAAATTACGTTTCACACACTAAGGGCAGCATATAGAAAGAATATCCCAACCATAGAGCTGATATTGAAAGGAGATTTAGAAAATACACACAACAGATTTACTTTCTGTGAAGCCTTTTAAGTGGTCTCAAGGAAGTGAAGACGGAAGCAGACCGTCATGCTGGTGCCGACGGCAGCTGCCAGCCCTCGGGCTCCGGCTCCTCCTCCTCTCCCAGCACCTGATTCGCTGCACGGCCCCGGCCCCGAGGGAGGAGAGACGCCGCCGTCGCAGCCGACGACACCGCCGCCGCCGCTCATCCAGGTGTGCTTCAAGGGGGGTGCTGCCCCCCTGCCCCTCGCTGGGTATGCCCATGCATGCATCCCTGCTAGTTCCTCCTCCACCCAACCCCACGCAGCAGGCTTTTGAGATCGGCGGCGCAGCGCAGGGTGGTAGTGGCAGCTAGGGGCGGGGGCAGCTGCCTTCTAGGGGGGGGGGCAATTGCCCCCCTCTGCCCCCCCCTGTCTACGCCCATGTTTAACAAAATGTACATATGTATTACCAAACCTATATTTTGGACATCCTAAGTTGCTCATCAAAAATGCAGATAAAAAACAAGTGACATTTACAAAAATTATAATATGAAATAAAACCAGTAATTATAAAATGCTAAAATAATGGATCGAGGTTGCAGGCTAAAATTACATGCCTGCATAGGCATGCTGGAGC
Organism: Darevskia mixta; assembly: GCA_034641385.1. NCBI lineage: Eukaryota > Metazoa > Chordata > Lepidosauria > Squamata > Lacertidae > Darevskia > Darevskia mixta. The sequence goes on from JAWWNH010000059.1 coordinate 4,726,683, forward strand.
AAAATATCTGGAACAAATTAGGCGCCTGCCTAACATCAATGAGCAAGGAGTTCCAAAGTGAAGCTGCCGCTGCCCTGAATCACTGATTTATTGCAAGTGCAGAATGAATATTATTTGGCACTTGTAAAAGACACAGTCAAAGGGCTCCCTAAACCCTTAGCTCCAAATGAGGAGAGCAGCAAGAGCCTTTGGAAAATACATCCTTGGCCCCTGACCCCAGGCAAAGGGCTCCTTAAATCCCTAGTTTTAAGGGAGGTCAGCAAGAGGCTTTGGCAGAACCACCCTCCACCACTGACTCTGAGACTTGGGCAAAGGGCTCCCTAAACCCTGAGCTCCAAGGGAAGAGGACGGCAAGACTTTGGCTGCTTCCACCCATGAAGAGCTGAGATGTGTGTGAGAGAGTGAGTTGCACAATAGATAGTTGCATTGCTGGGGTTGCAATACTAGATTACTCTTGTGGTCCCTTCCAAGTTCCAACTCCACAACTCTATGATTCTATGTTTCTAGTAGGCTCCTTCCAAAGTGGGGGGTCAAAGAGACCTTAGGATCTCAGGGGCAAGTAAGAGGAGTCAGTTGTGCCTTTCGCTCTTGCTCAATTGAAAATACAGTCCTCCTTTAATGAACTAAGTTGTTGATGCTTGTGTACTTGCAAGTGCATCCTTGAAAAGTGCACCACCCTTCCAAAGAAGGTTACTCAATGAAATATAGGCTATGCTGCAATCGCAAGAAGGCAGAGGAAACACGTCACTGTAATTAGCCAATGGGAGCTGTGCCCAGATTTCGAAGTCCCCATGGGACTTCTGGCCTTGTTGTTGTTGTTCAGTCGTTCAGTCGTGTCCGACTCTTCGTGACCCCATGGACCAGAGCACGCCAGGCACGCCTATCCTTCACTGCCTCTCGCAGTTTGGCCAAACTCATGTTAGTAGCTTCGAGAACACTGTCCAACCATCTCATCTTCTGTCGTCCCCTTCTCCTTGTGCCCTCAATCTTTCCCAGCATCAGGGTCTTTTCTAGGGAGTCTTCTCTTCTCATGAGGTGGCCAAAGTACTGGAGCCTCAACTTCAGGATCTGTCCTTCTAGTGAGCACTCAGGGCTGATTTCTTTAAGAATGGATAGGTTTGATCTTCTTGCAGTCCATGGGACTCTCAAGAGTCTCCTCCAGCACCATAATTCAAAAGCATCAATTCTTCGGCGATCAGCCTTTTTTATGGTCCAGCTCTCACTTCCGTACATTACTACTGGGAAAACCATAGCTTTAACTATACGGACCTTTGTTGGCAAGGTGATGTCTTTGCTTTTTAAGATGCTATCTAGGTTTGTCATTGCTTTTCTCCCAAGAAGCAGGCGTCTTTTAATTTCGTGACTGCTGTCACCATCTGCAGTGATCATGGAACCCAAGAAAGTGAAATCTCTTACTGCCTCCATTTCTTCCCCTTCTATTTGCCAGGAGGTGATGGGACCAGTGGCCAAGATCTTAGTTTTTTTGATGTTGAGCTTCAGACCATATTTTGCGCTCTCCTCTTTCACCCTCATTAAAAGGTTCTTTAATTCCTCCTCACTTTCTGCCATCAAGGTTGTATCATCAGCATATCTGAGGTTGTTGATATTTCTTCCGGCAATCTTAATTCCGGTTTGGGCTTCATCCAGTCCAGCCTTTCGCATGATGAATTCTGCATATAAGTTAAATAAGCAGGGAGACAATATACAGCCTTGTCGTACTCCTTTCCCAATTTTGAACCAATCAGTTATTCCATATCCAGTTCTAACTGTAGCTTCTTGTCCCACATAGAGGTTTCTCAGGAGATGGATGAGGTGATCAGGCACTCCCATTTCTTTAAGAACTTGCCATAGTTTGCTGTGGTCAACACAGTCAAAAGCTTTTGCGTAGTCAATGAAGCAGAAGTAAATGTTTTTCTGGAACTCTCTAGCTTCTGGCCTACTGGGGTTTTAAACCATATTTTTAAAACACTTGGCAGATCAATACAAATGGCAGAAAAAGGAGGAAAACTCAGGGCGCAAGACAGGACTCTAGGGCTTTCCTGAGTTGAGAGGCTTTTAGCGCAAACTACGCTGTGTTGCTGCCTGCTGCTGATGCTGTTGTTATTGTTTTAGCTATATGCTGCCTATCTGACTGAGTTGCCCCAGCCACTCTGGGTGGCTCCCAACAAAATTAAAAACACAATAAAACATCAGCCATTAAAAACTTAGCTGAACATAAACGGCTTGTTCGAGCTATACAGCAGGTAATTGATTTTATCAATGTGACTGAAGGGGGTTTCTTTAATTATTTAGCCCTCAGAATTTCATATAGTTTACAATACAACATACAATGAATGCGGTCCTCAACTGGCTGACATCCACAGCTGCAGAGGTGCTCTGGGAATGTTTTTATATCGCCCTTCCAGGAAGTTGGTTTTCATTGTCTGAATATTTCACTGGCATAGATCTTTTTCAGTTCCAAACTTGTTCTTTTTGACAGGATAGGTGGTGGAGAATCTAGATACCATCACTGTTTCCGTATCCCGTTTGGCCAATAGATCCTGAAAACACTCTTTGATAAACCTTCAGCTAGAATGCGCATTAGATGGCAGGAAGGTTACTGGATCAAAACCTAATTTTTGAAGCAATATATTACAGCTTTCTATCCAAGAATCCTTAGACAGTGATTGCAGTTGCTCTGCCACACACCTGGGACCTTTCCTTTTTTCTCTTATCCTGGCAGACCAACATTTCCCGACTTCCCACCCAGGGTGCCCCCATCAAATTACAGTTTCCAGGATTCGGGGTGGGGAGCCATGACCATTTCAAGTGGTATGATGCTGGCTTCAATGTATAGCACAGGTGGGCCCTCAGTTTGGGTGCTTCCTTGCCAGTGCGTACAGACATTGACCCATTATTGTGTTATTATTTACTCAACCTCAGGATGCACCTGTTCCCAGGTGAATAATGGAGCTGAAAGCACAGGTGCATTTGCAACAATACGCTGAGCTGCCAGTTGGGCTGCCAGTTGCTGATTGGTATCTCATTCAAAGCAGTGACCTTTTGAACCATTATCCTGGGGGGGGGGGGGTTCCCGCTGGGGGGGGGGCTGTTGTTCTCAACAGACCAAGCAGCAATTTTACCATTTCATCTTGCAGGACATTCAATACTTGTTGTTGTTGTTCAGTCGTTCAGTCGTGTCCGACTCTTCGTGACCCCATGGACCAGAGCACATTCAATACTGCCGCCTCCCAACTTTGTCTGGAAGGTAAGACATTTGCTCCAGGGGTCTCTGTTTAACAAGGGCACTTCTGATTTCCTGGAACCTACCTGTGATAAATCACTGGGATTTGTCCCTAGCAGGGAGTGTGATTTTTAAATGTTTGGAGGGGCTAATTTCTGCAATGTCCGCCCTTCCAGTTTCAGACTTGCCTCCCCACCGCCCAAGGTTTTTAAGCAGAGATTGGATGGCCATCTGTCAGGGATGCTTTAATTGAGATTCCTGCATTGCAGGTTGTTTGACTAAATGTCTCTTGGAGTCCCTTCCAACACTATGATTCTGTGGCTTTTTTTTTAACCATCTACTATTTATTGTTGCTTGTATTGGTTTTATTTTTGGTAACATTGTGTTTTGTAAAAATAATTGTTATTAAAATTGGAGAAAGGAATACAAATATCATTTTCAAATATCTTTTCGATCAAAACTAAAATGTTAATCTAAATAAAAACACAAACCAAAAAGAAAAGAAAGAGAAATAGAGAGAGACAGAGAGCAAGAGAAGGGATAAAGGGGGAAAGGGAAGAGAAAGAGAGTGAGGAAATACTGTAATTTACCGGTAAAAGAGAAAGAGAGGGGAAAGACAAAGGGGGGAAGTTAAAGTTGTTTTTCATGTTGCCTGTATTATTATTATTTTTACAAACGTGGGCTCTGTAGATAGATTAAATATTGAATTAAATTAAATGTTTCATTTAGATTGTAAATTAAATTAAATATTTGCTAAATTAATTAAATGAATATGGGCATCATGAGACCTAGCAACTTTGGTCGACAAACAGGAAATGGCTTTGAGTGTCAGGAAATGCGTAAGTAAGATTAGCAAATAGGCTCTGCATCGGATGCTAATTGTTAAGAATTAATCGATAACTCTGCACGTGTAGCTATAAAACTGCAGGCACAATAAGCCCCAGGGCAGAAAGCAAAGCACACAATCCGGCCCATGGCTGTAACCATATTTTGCCTGACCTGATTAAGGCTCTGTTCACACTCCCAGATCCTTCAAGTGTCCCTATTTTACAGGGACTTCCCTGATTTAGAGAAGCCATTTGATTTGATCCCGGAATGTCCCACTTTTCCTTAAAAAGGTAAAGGGTCCCCTGACCGTTAGGTCCAGTCGCGGACGACTCTGGGGTTGCGACGCTCATCTCGCTTTACTGGCCGAGGGAGCCGGCGTACAGCTTCTGGGTCATGTGGCCAGCATGACTAAGCCGCTTCTGGCGAACCAGAGCAGCGCACGGAAACGCCGTTTACCTTCCCGCCAGAGCGGTACCTATTTATCTACTTGCACTTTGACGTGCTTTTGAACTGCTAGGTTGGCAGGAGCTGGGACCAAGCAATGGGAGCTCACCCCGTCGTGGGGATTTGAACCACCGACCTTCTGATCGGCAAGCCCTAGGCTCTGTGGTTTAGACCACAGCGCCACCCACGTCCCTCGCTTTTCCTTAGGATGCCCCTATTTTTAAATTACAGGATTGCCTTCAGATGGCTCGGGGAGTCAAATAACTCCATACCATCCAACATTTCTCCAATGAAAAAAGGAAAATAGGAACACTTGGAGGGTCTGCAAGAACCTCTCCTTTTCTGTGGCTTCTGGCAACTGGGATTCAAAAGCACTACTGCCTCTGACCCTGAAGACAGAGCACCACTATCAAGGCTCATCTCCATCGATAGCCTTCTCCGTGAATTGGTCCAATCCTATTCATTCATTCATAAAAATATTCAGTACTTTTTTCCACTCTCATTTTGACTCAATAAAATCACCATTTTATAGTTCAAATCGGGGGAAATACAGTAAATGGACAAAGGTACAAAGATTCACAAAATGTTTGGGGGTATACCCCTACGTACCCCCAGAAAAATGCACTGAAAATATTTATATACTGCTGTATCCTAAATGTATATCACAGCAGTTTACAACAATATAAAAGCATAACCGCAAAATGTTAAAAACTAGTTAAAAGCAAGAAGAAATCAGAAACAAACACCCATAGACCATTGTGTGAAGTGTACTCTTAATAGCCTGCATTTTAAAGCCATCCTGTGGGAGGGAGTTCCAGAGTTTAACTACGGTACCTGCTGCAAGAAGAAGGATTTCCTTTCTTTTGCTGCTGTTTGAGACCTGGTTTCTCAAAACCAGCACACTGATGGGAGTCCTGAAGCCTTTGCACGGGGCAAAGACATCGACACCCCCCAACCCCATGTTTACATAGACGGAAACCAATCTGGCACTAATGAAGCTGCGCAGATGCAACTTCGCCGTGCTCTAAAGAGACAGCGTGAACACACCCTAAATCAGTCGTAGGCAAACTCAGCCCTCCAGATGTTTTGGGACTACAACTCCCATCATCCCTAGCTAACAGGGACCAGTGGTCAGGGATGATGGGAATTGTAGTCTCAAAACATCTGGAGGGCCGATTTTGCCTATGCCTGCCCTATATGTACACACTGTGCTTCTTTCATTTCATGTTCCAAGGCTACATCTGCTTTCCAAACCTCCCAGTCCTTCTTTCCTTTTGTCTGGTTTAACTATATTGTTTTGCAAAACCTCAATTTTCCAGCAGTGAGAGACCCCAGGGATTCCAAGTGGTTTCCCAGAGTTTATTTTCCTTGGAATGAAGGTCGATGGAGACCTTGCCAACAGATCTCGCCCCAAGTCCCTAATATAATATTTTTACACTATTTTCACTAATAGATCCATCTTGGTGGGGTTGTTTCCCTTATGGATGCTTCTGGTACATTTCCCTTCCCTTTCCGGGAACTCTGGCTGGGAAGTGTGGATTTTTAATGGTTGCTGTGTTCTGGTTCATGTACAAAGTGCAAATTTGGTAGTTCTCGCATTAAACTGCGAACTTAATTTATTTTTCCACCGTCGCTACATCTGCTCAGGCTTCAGAGACTCTCCGTCTCCTGTACATCACCTACAGGCATTCAAATTTTGAAAATCTTTTAAAACTGTTTTATCAATTAAAAGTAAAGATGTTTTGATGGTGATTTGTTCATTAAATTGGGCAACTTATGCTGTAACTGTGATGAAATGTTATGATGCAGTTGTTTACTGTTTCAAAACCACTTCAGGGTTCATCCCAATGGATCCTGGCGCAGGGATTCAATAAATCATGTAAATCAAATCTTTCTCTCTTTTTGCTGTTTTGTTTTGTTTTAATCGGAACTGAAGGCAGAAAGGCATGTCTTGCTCCATACTGGACCCAAGAGCTGTTTTGCAGCCAAAGGTTATATAAGGTGCTTTTAGCTACTGAGGCTGCCATGATTCATTCATTCATTCATTCATTCATTCATTCATTCCATTTATATCCCACCTATTTTCTCCAAGGAGCTCAAGGTGGTATATATGGTTCTCCCCCTCCTCATTCCTGCATTGCAGGGGGTTGAACTAGATGACCCTGGGATCCCTTCCAGCTCTACAATTCTATGATTCGATAATTTAATCCCCACAACAACCTTGTGAGGAAGATTTGGCTGAGAGGCAGTGACTGGCCCCTAGGTTCATGGCCAAGTGGGGATTTGAACCCTGGGCTTTCTCAGGTCCCATTCTGACCCCTCTGTTTACCCTCCAAAGGCTGTTTAACTCAAACTACTTTGGGACCCAGGTGGTGCTGTGGGTTAAACCACAGAGCCTAGGGCTTGCTGATCAGAAGGTCGGCGGTTTGAATCCCTGCGACGGGGTGAGCTCCCATGGTTCGGTCCCAGCTCCTGCCAACCTAGCAGTTCAAAAGCACGTCAAAGTGCAAGTACATAAATAGGTACCGCTCCAGCAGGAAGGTAAATGGCGTTTCCGTGCGCTGCTCTGGTTTGCCAGAAGCGGCTTTGTCATGCTGGCCACATGACCTGGAAGCTGTATGCCGGCTCCCTCGGCCAGTAAAGCGAGATGAGCGCCGCAACCCCAGAGTCGGTCACGACTGGACCTAATGGTCAGGGGTCCCTTTACCTTTACCTTTACTTTGAGATTGCAAACGTTTTAATGATTTGAGTAATACCCCAAGCACCTCTAATACTTCCCTGTGCATCCAAAGCCACCCAACAAAATTTGCCATGAAGACTTAATGTTTTAAGACTGGGCACATATCTGTTTACTGCATTTCAGGTGGGTTTACCTCTGCCAGCAACGTGACTACTCTGCAAGACGTCAGAATGGTGCAGTTCCATTACCAAAAGGTAACTTCAGTGTGTGGGTATATGCCCCCTCACCATTTTACACTCAAAACAACCCTGTGAAGGAGGTTAGGCTGAGAGATGGTGACAGGCCCAAGGTCACCCGCTGAGCTTAATGGCCAAGTCGAGATTTGAACCTTGGTCTCCCAGGCCCCACTCTGACACTCTAACCACCACACTTCAGTTTTAGTCTTGTTTTAAATGCATTTGTTTTGGGGTATGTGCATGTGTGTTTTAAACTGCTTTTAATTATATCATATGTAAATTGCCTTGAGACAGTGGTTTAGAAGGTGATCAATAAATTAATAATAATAATAATCGGGATCAGGTGAAGTCCCATTCTCCACACTACATTTAAAGAAGGGTATTGATAACTAGAATGTGCCTTCTCTCCTTTGTTTTGGTTTCTGTCCCCTGTTGGAGGCAGTGTGCCGGAACAGATGGACCCTTGGTCTGAACCGTCTGATCCAGCACAGGCAGTTATTACGTGCCAGAGTCAAATGGCTATTTCTGGATCCTCTTTCCACAGCGCAAGAGGAAGGTGCAACGGTGCTGCATTTGCTTCGTGGAAGTCCTCAGCGGATTCCTCCTCTTGTTGCTGGTAGCGACTGTCTTCACTCTCCTGCGCTGTTTTCTGGGTAAGGCCCTTTCCTTTATCTGTGCATGCTTTGAATGAGAGCGTAACATTGATTTACTTGTATGCTGCCTTTCCGTAACTGGGAGGGGAGAGGGAGCCTAAACTGGTTCTGTTAATAATGTGGACATGTCCCCCATCCCAACAGAGTTCTCCGATCTTACATTAGCAAACACTGGGAGTAAGGCAGAGCTCTTGAGGAATTCAACCACACCTACGAAAGGCCTTGCGTTTCTCAGGACTGTTCCTCACACCTCAACCATGAATGAGATCATTTCTCAGCAGCCCACGGTACCCCTGAAGTCGGTGTCACCTCAGGCCTCATCTCAGAGCAAGATGGGTTCTCCTCCGTCAACCACTGCGAAGTCCAAGCCAGAGACTTCATTGCCGCCATTAATTTCAGTGACGCAAGGTAGTTCGCCACAGCAGCCCGCCTTAAGCATGAAACTGAGGTCCACTCAGCTGGACCTGCTCATACAATGGATGCCTCCACAGCAGCTTACCTTGGCTGCAGAACCATTGCTTCAGCCAACCACGACTGCAAAACTGGAATCTCCTCACCAGCTAACTTCGGATGTGAAGCCGGTGATGCCTCAACATAGCCCCTCCTCAGCAATGGAGGAGTCTTCTGGACAACCAATAACCCCAGCCACCAAGTGGCCTTCTCCTACCCAGCTAAGTTCAGCCACAAAACAGAAGTTTGTAACTCGTCCAATTGCAACTGTGCAGCCGATGCCACAGCACCTAACCAAAACTGCAACCTCAGCTTCTCCGCTGTGGTTAGCTGCTACCACAAAGCTGAGATCTCCTCAGCTCTCCTCAGCTCTGCCATCTTCTCCACCACAGCTAACCCAATTCACCAGTCTGCCATCTCTACAGCAGCTGACCACGGCCATGAAAGGAACAACTTCCACCATGAAATCCATTTTTTTACTTCAGTTGATTACAAGCTACAGAGTCTCGACTTTGGAAAGTTCCAGCAGTGAGGCCACAAAGCTGGAATATATGGTAAGTATAATGTTTCATTGTCCGTTGCGTGTACTAAATGTGAAATGAAATCTATGAACCATGCCAAATGCAGCAACATTTTAGCCTGCTGTTCAAACGTTGGATGTCAGTTTTTTCAAATCTGAAATTGAATTTATTTATTTTTTTAAAAAAAATAAATTATTGGTATTTCCAAGTTTTATAACAATCACATAATTTCTTAATCATCTTAATCATCACCAGTTTACACGCCTATAAACAGACAAACAAATAAAAACAAACAAAACAAAAATATCAGTTATAGTCTATTTGCTATCACCTCAAATTGATTTCCTCAAGATCTCCCTTACTAAAGTTCCATTCCTTACTTCATTAGCAGTTGTCCTACTTAAATCTGAAATTGAATTTGTGAACATTTAACCTTAAAGCTAACCAAAAACTTGATTTTTCAGAGGTATTGACAACTGTCAATAGTCAGTGACAAGGAAATCTCAGACTGTCAATTTCAGCATATTTTGATGTCAGACTAGTCAAGAAATATCCACATAGCCTATTCAGATATGTCCAGTATCATTGGATGCCAAAGACCAGCATCAAATGTTTCGTGATTATTTGGGAAATGCACAAATATTCAGGGGCTTTCAATATAGTATTGTGGTTATTCAAGAAATATCCAAATATTCGGAGGATGTCTGGTAAATATCCTACACTGAAATTGACAGGGGAGAAGGGCAAGGAACATTGGGAGCAAATCCTTTCAGTCCCAGAGTATGACCACTATCCTAATGAATCTCTAATAAGTTTCTCCCCTCATCTAATGGTGTGTCATAAAAGCTTCTGCTTCCTCCCTTGTTGTATGTGTGACTTGACTGGCTAGCTTGAATCAGCTTGACCCGTTTGCGCTGGCAGACGTGCCCCCTGTTTACACTTACAATGACAGCGTGCAGAGCAGCCTCACACGTCTGCTTGTTCATCCACCTGGTTCAGGATTTCCCACTCTGAGACTGACACCGGTCCCACAGGGCCACAGGCAGAAAACAGCCTTTCTTCATCACCCGCTTTGAAACTGAGATTATTTTAACCAGGGGTCTCCAACCATTTTTGGACTAGTGGTCACATTTCAAATGTTGAGAGTGTGCTGGGGACACACATCACAAAATGGCTGCCAGGGAAGGGTCATGGCATAACACAAAATGGCTGCCATGGGGAGCATGGTGTTAGAGAGATAACCACTCCAATGACCTAATGTTGACCATAGGAAGTAGCTATGTCCTGCTCGTCTTGGTTATGGAAATTACACACACACACACACACACACACACACACACACACACTGTTGTGATGCTGCTGCTTTCTAATAACAACAGAGAGCATTTCTCAGTACCAGGAACAATATATGAGGTAGCCGCACCACTCTCATTTGGGAGGAATAACTTAAAAGGTACCTGTACATTTTGCCCCATAACTATCTTTCTAGGAGGGCTAGTGACTTTTTACAGAAAGCTCAGAGTCTGGGGTACCTACCCAGGGGCACCACCAAATGCCTTCACAGGCACCATTACACCCATAGACACCAGGATGGCACCCCCTGCTTTTAGCTGATACTAGGAATTGAATGAGGAACTCGCTGCATGGTAAGCTGAACTCTCGTCTCTCCCTGACTTGGCTTGATCTGTAGATTGAGTTGATATGCAGATGGATTATGTCTCTAGTTCAATACCATTATCAGCTTCTGCTCATTTCCCAAGCTTCTCTGCCTACCCAGGATTTCCTGTATTCATTCCAAGAGCATCCGCATGCCACATTAACTGGATAACTAAGCTCCAACAGAGATGCTTCAAAGGTTCTAAATCAAGGCATGAGAACCTCTTCCAAGTGGGTCAGTTGGCAAAGCAAGCAGGCTGGGCACCTGCTGCCCCTGTGGGACAAAAGGATGTATCTAGCATGTGCACAAGGTAGCAGGGCTGATCATAAGAGTGTAATAAGACCTTTCTGGATTGAACCAGTGACCCTTCCAGGTCAGCTTCCTGTACTCTTTTTAGAATACATCCGAAGGCAGCCCTGTATTGGGAAGTTTAATGCCTGATGTTTGATTATGTTTTTATATGTGCTGGAAGTCACCCAGAGTGGCTAAAGCAAACCCAGCCAGATGGGCGGGGTATAAATAATAATAATTTTATTTTTTATGTTGTTGTTGTTGTTGTTGTTGTTGTTGTTGTTGTTGTTGTTACAGTGGTACCTTTGGTTACGTACTTAATTCGTTCCGGAGGTCCGTTCTTAACCTGAAAACGTTCTTAACCTGAAGCACCACTTTAGCTAATGGGGCCTCCCGCTGCCCGATTTCTGTTCTCATCCTGAAGCAAAGTTCTTAAGCCGAGGTAATATTTCTGGGTTAGTAGAGTCTGTAACCTGAAGCGTATGTAACCCAAGGTACCACTGTATTATTATCATTATTTATAAGTTGCCTGGTGATTCGGGGCAGCCCTGTAGAAATGCCGGTTTGACAACAGCTGCATTTACCGCCAGTGGTGCTAAAAACTATGGCAAGCTATCTCCCTAGCAGGTTTGGGGATAACCCCTGGTTGGGGTGCAGGTCAAATAAATGTGCCCCTGCCTCCCTTGTTCTCTTAGATTGAGGCAGATGGCTAGGGCAACTTAGAAGAGCCCTTGTGCAAATGCACATGTGCGCAACAGTAGAGGCCTGGCTGGAAAGCTTAACGCCTGCTGCCGCTACATGGGAGACAGATTGAAGAAGAGGAAATGCGAATTGGCCCTGCCCTGTAGCTTGACCAATCGCGGCTAGGAGCTAGGTGGAGTCAGAGATCTTTTAAAAAGTATAGACTCGCACATGCTGGCCAGCTTCCATTTTGACTTGAAATGTTGGTTTTGGGCTTCTCAGAAGTACACAAAGGCAAGAAGCAGGTGAAGGGGGAGGCGAGTGCTGGCCCGCAATGGCACCCACCTGAGAGGCACCGGAACTGTGCTCCTGTGTGCTCTAGCGAAAAAACGCACTGGCAGTATGCAGTATTTCAAACGTGGTTGCGCCAAAGTTTAGTATAACGGCACTGTGAGATCGGCAGTTTTATTTTCCGTTCCGTTACTAATGATCCCTATCATGGAATTTGCCTTTTCAAAATCTGACCCGCACAGGGTCAATTCCAGTATCTTCGTTGAGCCATCACCATGACCCCAAGGTCTTCTTCCTTGTCTGTCACCCCTTGAGCAGCTATGTGAAATCATGTTACATCACTTTACTGCTTCCAGAAGATATCCCTGCCATCTCCATTTTCAACTGTGAGAGACCCCTCCTTGAACTCCTGGAGAGACGCTGCCAGTCAGAGAAGACAACACTGAGCTAGACGGGCCAGTAGTCTGACTAAGGCCATTTCCTGTTTTGCACGCTTTACATCATTTATTCAAGTTTTGATGCCTGAAGAGCCTTGTGGCTCACAGCAGAATGACATGTTTCACAGCCAGTGCATGGCCACCCATAAAAGCAACAGCCCAGTCATTTTTCCTCCCCCCCTGCTCCCCCCCCAGCTATTTTGTGAAACACCTGGTGTGATGTCATTGAGTCACCAGTGTCATTGCCTCCCATTACCATTCATGGAGGAGAGGGCTATTAATGACTGCTGGCCGCGATGGCTATGCTCCGCTATAGTCAGAGGCAGAAATGCTTCCGAGTACCACTTGCTGGAAACCACAGGAGGGGAGAGGGCTCTGGTGCTCAGGTCCTGCTCATGGGTTTCCCAGCAGAGGCATCTGGTCAGCCACTGTGAGAACAGGATGCTGGACCAGATGGGCCTTTGGCCTTGATCCAGCACTCAGGTTCCCAGACCCTCCAACTATCCCTATTTTCCAGGGACAGTCCTGGGTTTACAGAAGCCTCCCCAGTTTCTGATTTGATCCCAGAGTGCCCCGCTTTCCCTTAGGACGTCCCTATTTTCATTGCAGAAATGTTGGGGGGCATGGAGTTATGTGATCCCTGAGCCAAGAAGATAAGTAACCATACAACCTTTAAAAGACATCTGAAGTTTTTTAATGTTTAATGTTTTATTATGTTTTTATATATGTTGGAAGCTTCCCAGAGTGTCTGGGGCAATCCAGTCAGATGGGTGGGGTATAAATAAAATAATAGTTATAATTGTTATTATGGAAGAGGACATCCCTATTTTCATTGGAGAAATGTTGGTGGGCCTGGGTCCTCTTATGTTCTAGATCAGGCATCCCCAAACTTGGCCCTCCAGCTGTTTTGGGACTACAACTCCCATCATCCCTAGCCAATAGGACCAGTGGTCAGGGGTGATGGGAATTGTAGTCCCAAAACACCTGGGGGGGCATGTTTGGGGATGCCTGTTCTAGATCCCTAGTGGGAGGCATAAGATGCCTCTCAGTAATAATTGCTGGTTAATCACATGCAGTTGCACTCAGGCACTGCTTACAGGTTTACATTGATATATGCTTACATTGATATATCTGGTTGGCTGCCATGAGAACAGGATGCAGAACTAGAAGGGCCATTGGCCTGATCCAGCCGGCTCTTCTTATGCCCCTAACAGCTGTTGGAAGTGGACTGGGGGAAATGCAGTGACATCACGAGGCTTCCGGTCGGCGCGCCGGAGGGAGAAGGTCGGGGGAAATGTCGCTCTTGACATTCCCCGACCCGACCGGCTCAAAGGGGAGCTTGCGACGGCGACGCAACCCCCAAAACTCCCGGGAGGGTTGTCCCGGGACCTAAGATCCGGCAGAAGCTCGGAACGTTGCCCCAACTCCCCGGTAGACCCCAGTAGGGGCCGCCGTGAGCGACGCGGGGCGACGGAGCTCATCGGATCGCCATTGCCCGTCGGGTGGAAGCCGCGAGTCCTTCCCCCCTGAGCGCGCCGATTCCTCCAAAACAAAACAAGATCGGACGACTTAAATGTGAGTAATTAAGAAAGAATTTCAAGAATTTGGACTGATCTGGAACAGCATTGGGATGTAATTACGGAGGTCCGTCCCTTGCTACTGTGGCACTAAATCAGGAACTTTATTACCGATGCGGTTGAACTGTAATGGAATTTGGTTATACAACAGAGATTGGATCCTTTTGATACCCCTGATCGGGGGGGCACCTAACTAACACTCTTGATAAGTAGAGGATCTGAATCGGACCTGTTGGACTCTATTGCGGGAATTTGGACTTTGAACTTGGACTTGGTTCGGTCTGGAATATTGTAAAGCTATGTCTATGAAAATGGAGGATGATTTTGAAAATGGAGGCTGGAAGAGGGTCCTTGAAAAAATCTGGGAACTGAGAAAGGAATTCCAAGCGGAGACTGCAAGAATGAGAGGAGAAGTAATCAACACTGATGTCATGCCAGCTGCACAAAGGATGGAAGGGGGAGAAATCCCCCCCAAGGTCAAAGGCAAGCCTCGCCACAGGAAAATTTCTTCTCGGCGCAAGATATTTAGACTGAAGAAGAGGAACAAGAAAACAACATCGGCAAAGGACTATTTTTTTCGACGCAAGAAGACACCAATAAAGAAGAAGAATTGGTTTAAGAAGTGGGAGCAGGAACAGCTGAGAAGTCAAAGAGAAGGTGAAGTCCAAGTGCAAGCAAGCACTTGGACTTGGACTGGGGAAAGGCGAGGGGAGGGTTGAACAGTGTAGGTGGGTAACCCCGGATTGATTAAATGTGTGGACTTTGAACATTTCTATCGGACATGGTCTTGAGTTATGATTATGTTAGGATCTTTCGAAGTTGGGAGCCTGAAGATTCAGGGGAGTCAGAAGGAAATTTGTAAAAGATTTGGGAGGATGACGCTGAGGTTGGAATTAACAGATGTTATGAAAAAAGAATGTAATGCTACTTTACTAGAGTTAGAACTATGCTTTGTTACAAAGTTAAAGATATGCTTAATGTAACTATGTACCTGAACTGGAGATATATTTTGTTTAATGCAGCCACTGGGGAGGTGCGGAGGAAGTCACTATGACTAAGTTTTGTAACTAAGAATGGTTTACCCGGTAATAGGGTTAGGCCGAAGTCAGATAATGATTGCTTTAAGGTCAGGGGAAATAATGAATGGGTTTACCTCTGTGAGAGGGAGGGTAAGATTAAATAACTCCCCAAGGTGAGAGGTGGGGAGTGATGAATCCTGACCGAAATGTAACGTTGAATATTTATAAAATTATAAAATCAATAAAAATTATTTAAAAAAAAAAAAAAAAGAAATGCAGTGACATCACAGTACTCGTTTGCATTGCCCCATGTGACGGGGCAGAGCAGAGGTGATGAGCACCCTCCTTTTCCTCCTGCACAAACAGAAAATTAAATTAAAATGAGAGCTTTCCTTGTTGCCAAGAGAGGCTCCTGCTTTTCCTCTTGGCCGGGTCCTGTGACCGCATCTCTGATGCATTGCTAACCACACCCATGTTTCAGCTGACATACCAGCAGAACAACAAGGCAAGATAGCAACCTCATCCTTGAGGACTTTTGCTTATTAGCAGCTTGGTGACCACCAAGGAATTTTATCTCTTGATGTGATGCACCTTCCTGGAGGATGTGGCGGATGCAGGGCATTGATAGAATCATTTGGAGAAATGTGACCTCCACAACCCTTGGCTGTGGGTGCGCAACATCCTTTTACAACAGGCTGCAATGTTACCAGCAGCACCATTCTGCTTCCTGCTGTTGCTTGGGCAGCTGCATTGCATGCAGAAGGGCCCAGGTTTAATCCCCAGCATCTTCAGATAGGACTGGGGAAAGCTTCCAGCCCCCAACTCTTGAGAGCCACTGCCAGGCAGTGTGAACATTACTGAGCAAAAGAGGTTGGTGGTCTGACTTGGTGTAAGTCAGCGCCCTGGGTTCTAGTCACCTCACCTCAAAAAAGGATGTTCAGGACATGAAAAATGGTTCAGAAAAGGGCAACTCATGATAAGGAAAGGTTGCAGCAATTGGGACTTTTTAGTTCAGGGGAAAGGTGAGTAAAAAGTGACATGATAGAAATTTATAAAATTATGCAAGGCATGGAGGAAGTGGACAGAGAGAATGTTTTCTCCTTCTCGCTTAACTCTAGAACTTGTGGAAATCTAATGAAGCTGAAGGTTAGGAGATTCGGAACAGATAAAATAAATTCCTTCATGCAGCACAGAATTAGACCGTGGAACTCCCTCCCACAGGAGGCAGCGATGGCCACCAACTTGGTCGACTTTAAAGGAGCATTAGTCATATTCCTGGAGGAGAGCTCTATTGATGGCTACTAGTCGTGATGGCTATGCTCTGCCTCCTCTACAGCTGCAGGAAGCAATGCTTCTGAATACCAGTTGCTGGAAGCCACAGGGGGAGAGAGGGCTCTTGTGCTCAGGGTCCTGCTTGTGGGTTTCCCAGAAGAGGCACCTGGTTGCGTGTCGAGACCCCGTAACCACCCCCTCGAAGATGAACAAAACACATGGACACAGGATATAAGGTTAATGTTATTGGGCAAATTTTGGCCACAACTTTATTAGTTACAGAATGTGAGCGGTATTGGCTTAGGCATTGAGTAGACCTGACTATATCTGACTCCTGCCCGCTGCGCAGGAAGTCTGGTAAGGGTAAACCTCCAGTAGGGGGAGCCCCGTCGATGCAAACCAACTCGAGCTCCCCCCTGGGTTCCCGAAGGGGTCGTGGCATGGCCCTAGCCCCGCCCCGGGCTTCAGACAAGATCCACACCCCCGGATTCCTTTAACAGAATACCCTTAAGCTTGGAGGGGCAGGCGATGGCCAGGCCTCCCCTCCCCCCATCATAAGGTCACTCAATGCCTAACCACAAAACCTTACAAAGTTGTGACAGTTGCTAAGAAGTAGGCGAAAACCAAATGGCTAAGCCGATCTGCCAAGTGGAAAAAATTCCTACCAGGCCCCTGACACAAGACAGGCAACCAACCGAAGTCCAAAGCAAAGCCAGTGAAGAAAACTGGCTTTGCAGCAAATAGGGGGGGAGATTGTGGAAGCAAGCCAAAAAGGAAGTCCTCCGGCTCGCGCCTCTGTTTAAAAGGGTCCCGGCCACGCCCCACCAGCCAACCGATTGGCTGGCTGGCTGATGACGTGGCCGGGAATCCTCCGGGCGACGACTCCTCCCCACAGGTAAGTGGAGCAGATTTGGCCACTGTGAGAACAGGATGTTCTGTGAGCCGCCCTGAGAACTCTGGGTATAGGGCAGAATATAGATTCAATAAATGAATGGATGAATGTTGGACTAGATATGCAATTGACTTGACCCAGCAGGCTCTTCTTATGCCCCTTGCCTGCAATCAAAAACACAAATTGTTTTAGTCACTTTGTTATTAACTTTGGAGGCAGCTGTATTAAGGGCACAAGAACATCCTTATTTTCATTGATGAGCCGACAAGGGTTGTCAGGTGCCACTCCTCAACCTTTCAAATTAAAGGTTAGCCAACCTCGGCATGGCACAGATCACAGGAATCTAACAACATCATTTTAATGATGGCCTCTTCATCATTGCAAATTGGTCACTAATGCTGCATGTGACCAAATGTTACCCCATCCAGCATTTTCAGTTTCCAGGGAAGCGATGATAAGACTGTTAGCAGAACAACATGTAATTATATTTTCTTTTAGATATATTTGCTCTTTCTCTGACTCAGCTTTAACAACAGATCCAGTGCTTTTTTTTCTGGGGTTACCCAAGGGTATGCAGTGCCGGAACCCTTTTTTTTCCCTAGAAGTAAAGCACTGAACAGATCCACCTTTTTGAAACTGAAGGTTTTAGCACTCATGATAGTGCCTTCGCAGCCAATGTCAACAAACTCCTTTGGTTTTCTGCTTATACTGGGAATGGTTCAACAAATTCCCGAACACAACTGCTGGGCGCCCCCTTATACTCAGACCCTTGGGCTTAGTATTGTCTACACTGACTGGCAGCAAGGGTTTGTCAGGGTTTCAGAGAGGAAGTCTCTCCCAGATGCCACTGGGGATCGAAGCTGGGACCTTCTGCATGCAAAGCAGGAGCTCTGCTATCGAGCTACAGCATTTTGCGTAAATATAAGCTAAGATTCCAGTCCTCATGGTTCTGAACAATGGGCTGGTTTAAACAGAAGCAGAGGAATCTGCCTGATGCCTAGTCAGACCATTGGTGCACCTCAGTGAGTAGATACCAGATCCTTTCTATTTAGCCACCCTAGAGAGGCCATTGGCTGTACAAAGGGGAGCCCGTGAGCACCAGCTTGGAGCATGTCAGGAGCTGGGAACCAGCACTGAGCACCAAAGAGCAATCAGAATCAGAGCACAGCAAAAGGCAGGACTGAGAACGAGCCGGGAGTCTGGACCAACCAGTAAAACAAGAAACACAACACACGTTGGGCCACGTTACCCAAGCAAAGCTTCACTGATGACAGGAAACCCACATTTACGGTAATCCTTCAAGCTTCTGTGGGTGGAGCCAACCACTAGCCTGGGCGGAGTCAATCTGGAGGGGTGGGGTTCTTCACTAAGAAGCTGCAGTGATTCAACTGACCACATGGGGCAGCAGCCAGCCGGCCTTGGAGTCATAGGATCTGATCTGACCTGGTGGGTTGAGCAATTTGCAAAAGGCACTCTGCACATGCTCGCAGATCTCACCTTTCATCTTATTTCACAATGCAGCATCACTCATGTTTCACTCCAAACCAGAAACCGATGGTGGGGCAGTGAAAATTTCACTGAGGCTGAGTTGTAAGCATTTGTTCTATTCCACTGCAAAGATCTGCCGTCTGCAAAACTCCTAGAGCAGCAAACATGCTTCTTGAAAAACAGGCGTGTGTGCAGCCTTGTGCTATGCTTTGGGAAGTTTGCATATTTATATTTATTATTTAGTTTAAAAAGAGCCTTTGTTCCCAGCTCTTCAACCAAGAAGTCTCCCAGAGCAGCTTACATACAATAAATTAAAGCAAGACGAGGGCTGATGATAAATGTGGGCCGACAACATCAGGAGAGCACTAACTTGGCAAAGGCTGGCTGAGGGTCTAGGCTAATCTGCCAGAACCAAATTTGAAAGGCTTGTTATTGCCACGTTCCCTTGCCAGAGCAAAGGGAGCCTGTCAATTCCACGTGTGTTCTGACAGATGATGTCATTGCTGCTGCTCTGTAGATCTCTGCTCTTCCCCCTGTGACATCATTGCCTCAGGCAAAGTTACTTGCGGTGCCTGCTCTGTTTCATGAATTGACACGCTTTTAATGTTGCAACGAACTGTTCTGCTAATTCACTGCAGTGGCCACCCGAACTTGACTCGTGGTGATGCTAAATTGAGATTTCTATTTCCTGTGATTAGGCTACAGGCGAGCTCTTCCCTAGGGAGAAGGAAGGGGAATCCCCTCTTATGCAAAACAGCCTAACCCAATTTTCAGGTCCATAAAAACCTCGGGGAGGCAAGGTATGTAAGATAGCAAAAGCAGAAGGTGAAAGGCAGAGGCCAAATGAGGATGTTTGGTTTATGCCAGTGTTACATACAGTGTATGTGACTGAATGCACGTGTGTTTGTGTTTGTTTGTTTGTGTGTGTGTGTAGTTATACACACGCTACCAAGAGGTTTGGGATCTTTTGCCAGAAATATGACGTGCGCTCGTTACGAGTATGTGTCTACCCCTTAACCTTATGCCCACAAAAAGTTCTCACGCAAAAGAAATAAAGAAAGATTGCTTTATTACATGAAATGAAAGTGATGGAATATATAACGCTGCTTCGGATAGCCAAATTACAATTTAAGCAGGCAGCAAATACAGTACATAAACACCTTGCTCTGAAGAGTAGCAGAATCCCTGTTCTCTAAAGCCTAAAGAAAGTTAGTGTGACAGTTTTGCCACAGGACCCACACTAATGTCAATAAAAGAAATGCTTCACTGCATTCTAATAGAGAAGGGAGGAGGACTCTGAAATGAGCAATTCTTCTAATTCCAATATTTATATTGTTCTATTGTCTCTTCCTTGAATTTGCTGCCTATTTCCCATTTTGTTTATTTTGCTTAACTGAAAGTTGAAAGAATATAACCATAGTGAGCAATGACTAAAGTAGATATCCTTGTTTGTTTCCTGTCTTAAAGTTATTTTAGCATTATCTAGGTGGGAACCATTCTTTTACAAGAGGTGTAGATTAAATTTTGCTGGTCACCAGGTTACATATGTTGATCTTTACATAAAGTATTAATGAGCTCAGGGTGTCTCCTCAATGCCTTCCAGGACATGCTTGAGATAAGGCTGGTACCAGGGTCAAAAAAGTTCATAATGGGAATCTTTACTCATATTAAGTTATGCCAACCTTAATGTATGTCATGATCCACAATAGCAACTAATAGAAAAAGCTCAGATTGACACACACCTGTTCACAATAGGGCTGCCATACGTCCAGATTTTCCCAGACATTACCAGGATTTCAAAGGTGGAATTGACGTCCAGGGGGAATTTTTCAAAAGGTGTCGCTTTGTCCTGGATCTTAGGCAAGTCAATCAAAAAATCGCATTTCTTTGGCAACAAGACAACCTTTTGGGTTTGTCTATGAAAGGCTCAACAACTTCCAGGGTGCCCTGGTTTTTACTTTTTGAAATATGGCAACCATACACTAGGATTACTAGGATTACAAGGCCATATTAGAGTGGCACACTGCACCAGGGCCTATGTGTGCTTGTTTTCTGCTGCTCCAGAGAGCAGAACCCAAACCAATGGCTTCAAGTGAGAAGAAAGGAGATTCCGACTAAAGATTTGGAAGAACTTTCTGGTGGTAAGAGCTGTTTGACAGCGGAAGAGACTCCCTTGGAAGGTGGTGGACTCTCCTTCACTGAAGGTTCTTAAACAGAGGTTGGATGGCCACCTGTCAGGGGTTCTTGAGCTGCAATTCCTGCATTGCAGAGGGTTGGACTAGATGACCCTTCGGGTGCCTTCCGGCTCTGCAATTCTATGATTCTATAAGCCAGACCAGCCGCTTCATGGATGAGCATGGCCTTATTATGAACCGATCTGGCATTCAGCAACAGCACCACCAAACCAGAGGACTTGGCAGATAAGCTCCCAGTACCTTCTCAAGGAGTAGGAGGGCTGGAACAAGACACAGAGACCAAGTATCTATGCCTCTACCGCAGATGCAGGAAAGTCTTGCATAATCATGCATGCAGGAGGCTGCTTCCCCCCCCCCCTCAGTTTGTCATGCCTGAGGTGCAGCCTTCCTGGCAGGCTTATAATTAATTTGGATTATTCTGTTCCTGGCGACGAAATGCCATCTTTACACATGTAATACCTTATATAAAGACTAAGTGCAGGTGCTTTAATTCCACTGTGATTTCCTTTCCTTTCTTTAGAGCCCAAAGAAAGGAGTAAGAGGATAAGATACCATCTCATTATTATTTTTTTAAAAGGAAATAAATAGCTTGCTTTGTAAAGGGACAGATGTGAGCGGGAATTAGTATCCTTGTGGGACCTGATGGACTAGAACAATAACTAGTTTGTTTTCGGAATGAACTTCCCAAGAACTCCCATCATCCCCGTGACCAATGGCATTCCTGGCGCTGGGGCCGATGGGAGTTGCAAGCCAAAGGTTCTGCACCTCTGCTCTAACCACTACACCACATAGGTGAGGATGGGCTGACGTGAGAGAAGGTGCCTCCCCAAGTTTGCTGGATAAGAGAGGATAAGATGCAGTGCCCCTGAGCATCTGTGGAGTGCCCTTTTCCTCAACAGAGAGTAATTGCAGCCACTGCCCCTCCCTTTAATGTATGGGACAAGAAGGGGAAGGCCTTATTAGCCTGGCGTTTATGCCACCTTAACCACTGCCCATTGATGAGCTTGCCAGATGCCAAGGATGGCAGAGCTCCCCCGCCTTTGATGGTTCTGTGGAAGAGGATTCCAAGACCAAGAGAACGATAACTTCCACTGACATTGGCCATAACTTTAAGAACTTTATTTTGAGCTTGCTTTTCTCCTTCGCCCTCCTGTTCCTTCTTTCCTCACGTGCCCTGCCTTTTTCAGATCGTGAACCTGCGGGCAGGGACTGCCTTAGATCTGATTCATGTCAGACCTTTTCAACTTAATGGGTGGGGCACGAACGCTGTCAATCGATTGTTCTTTATTTCCTAGGATTTATGAAATTGGTCGTAAAAACCTCAACGCGGTTTGCAAAAAAGAATAAATAAATAAAATTACTAATAAAAAATCAGCCCTGAGTGCTCACTGGAAGGACAGATCCTGAAGCTGAGGCTCCAATACTTTGGCCACCTCATGAGAAGAGAAGACTCCCTGGAAAAGACCCTGATGTTGGGAAAGATGGAGGGCACAAGGAGAAGGGGACGACAGAGGACGAGATGGTTGGACAGTGTACTCGAAGCTACCAACATGAGTCTGACCAAACTGCGGGAGGCAGTGGAAGACAGACGTGCCTGGCGTGCTCTGGTCCATGGGGTCACGAAGAGTCGGACACGACTTAACAACAACAACAACAATAAAAAAACCAAAACATTCAGAAAACTAAAACCAGCAATAGACTAAAAATACGTTGGCATTCTAGATGTCTGGGTTGTTGTTGTTCAGTCGTTCAGTCGTGTCCGACTCTTCGTGACCCCATGGACCAGAGCACGCCAGGCACGCCTATCCTTCACTGCCTCTCGCAGTTTGGCCAAACTCATGTTAGTAGCTTCGAGAACACTGTCCAACCATCTCATCCTCTGCCGTCCCCTTCCTGCCTAAACAAAACAGGCACCGAAAAGAGTACAGCGAAGGATCCGTCTGCCTGGGATCAATAGGCAGGGAGTTCCAAAGTTCAGGTGCCGCCATACTTAAAGATTGACAAATGTGGAACAGGTATTATGTGGCACCTGTAACAGAGCCAGTTCTGCATATCGGAACTGAACTAGATAAGGGATGCATGCGAGCCTCAGAAGTCTCCTTGCTCCAGCAGAAGTATGGGAGCCGCCCATCCTCCTTGGCTTGTGATCATGCTCCCAGCTGGCTGCCATGGAGACGAGGGTTAAGCCAGGCCATTTCAGAATGTGGCTCCCAGCCTGCATTTTCAGCTGCTCTTTCACAACATGAAAACCCATCGCAGGGGTGTCTGTGCGAAGGTTTGCCTCCTCCGCTGCTCTTTCTCCCCTAGCGCCGCAAACTCCTCTGACACGCTCACCTAAATCAGGAAAAGCCTTGGGGAGGGTGCAAAGGTCCCTGTTTGGAACAGGTTAGGCGAGAGCAGAGGTTTGCGTGCCAAGGGGTGGCGGTCACCCAAGTTTGCCAGGGTTCAAAACCCCTGCTCTCTGGCAGGCCTCTTCTTTCAGGAGAACATTCAGCACGCAATCCCAGGCCCTGCCTGAAAACAAGAGGCAGGGTAGGCCCTAGGAAGTCAAAGGGAGGAGCTGCGGCTCAACAGGGCCGCCTGACGGGACCTTGTGAAGGAGTTACCAGACAGTAGCAGCCCAGAAGGGCCGCCCCACCTTTTGAAGTAGCAGTGGGGAACTTTGATTTCCTACCCCCAGTTGAGGACAGCGTAGTAAGCTGTCAAGGGCTGCATGCTGGCCATGGGTCTAGCCAGGGGGGCAAGGAGGCAGCTGCACTCCTCCATCAAGTAAATAAATAAAAATACTTAACCAATCACATCTCACATAGTTCGGTTCTGCCCCCTAACATAAGTCCTGCCCCCCAACATAAATCCTGGCTACGCCCATGATGGTGGCAGTGGCTCATAGCCAGTGTGGGTGGGCTCAGAGACAAAACCACTCTCTCTTTCTCTCTTTTCCTCCTTCATTCTGAAACCCCTTTCTCACTTGCTCTTTCTGAGACTCCTCCGTTTCTTGACACCCCTTTTTCTAACCCTCTCTTTCTGACACCCCTTTCTCTTTTTCTGAGACTCCTTCTCCCTCTCTGACACCCATTTCTCTCTCTACATAATGCTCTTTCTCTCTTTCTGAAACCCCTTTCTCTCTTGCCCCAGACACCTCTCTAACACCCCTTTGTCTCTGTGTATAATTCTTTCTGATCCCCTTTTCTCTCTTGCTCTTTCTGAGACTCTGTCTCCCTCTCTGACACCCCCTTTTCTCTATATATAACTGTCTCTCTCCATTTGACACCCCTTTCACTCTTTCTCCTTCTGTGACCCCTTCTGTCTCCCTCTGACACCCTTTTCCCTCTTTCTGTCAGAGACAGTTTTTAAACTTTTCTGACTGCTTCCCTTGCATCCCTTCCAATAGGCAGAGCCGAGGTGGTAGATGCTAAGGCACTGATGGCTAAACTTGACACTCCAGATGTTTTGGAACTACAACTCCCATCATCCCTAGCTAACAGGACCAGTGGTCAGGGATGATGGGAGTTGTAGTTCCAAAACATCTGGAGTGTCAAGGTTAGCCACCACTGTGCTAAGAGGTGGCAGTTCAGTGTTGGACGATAGAACCGTGTGCGAATTACGCACCTTGCTCTACATTCCCTTAAATTAGCCTGCTGCTCTCAAGGTGTGATGGAGGATGTTGGGCCCATCACCAGCACTGAAGATCCAACAGCCTGTTTGTTCAGCTTCCATCCGTGGAATGCCATATGCCTTGTCCTTCAGACAAAAAATTATGTGTTTTTGCGACGTTTTGTACAGAATCAATCATATCTGGTGATAAAAGGAAAAATCCTCCAGTTATGATTGATTCTATACAAAACATCCCACAAAACACGTAACTAGTGGGGATTTCTTTTTTTCCAGCCTCACTATGAGAACTCAGTAGAAGGTCAACCGAAAAGAGTATTTCTCTCAAGGACCCAGAAGTTGATCACACGTAAACTTGGAAAATACTGCATGTACCTGGAAAGGACTTTAACTGGATTTGTGTTGTTTAGTACATAAAATATTTTTAAGCAAGGTTCTCATCCCATCTCTCTTTCTTTCAGATCAACAACACGTTTGCTAAGGGTATGTTAAACCTGCAATATCGAAGGTCATCCACTCTGGAATTGAAGTAGGTTAAGCTGCTTCTCCTGCAGTTCACTGTTAGGATGAAGAAAATAAATGTGTCTATATTTGCCCTTGAAATCGGATGAATGCAGAGTTTAGGATCTTCCTATATTGGCTAGGTGGGTGTCCATGAAAGGAGCCCTTAGGTGTCTCCAGAGCTCCTGCCCTCCCCAGTAGGGCACAGGAGGAGGAAACATTTTGGAATGCATTTGCAAGTTTGACACTCTCCGACTTGGTCTCAATAGGGACTAGGGACTAACTTAAGTTTTCAATCCAAGTGGGTAAAAAGCACAATTTTTAAAAGGACAATAGAATAAAGAGGTTTGATAAATATTTTAAAATTACTATATGTGATTATATCACAAGCATAAATGTCTCTAACAAACATGACCTTACTAGACTGCCAAATACACAAGATGACCCTAGAGCTTCTGCTTACGGTACCGGTATTAGGGTTGCCAACTTAGTGAAATCCATCTTTAAAGATACAAGGTGCATTTAATCACGACAGGGTGACTGGTGCTGAATCTGAGTCTGTCTGGAGCTCGATAAAATAAGCAGTCAAATAAGCAGACTTGGATTCTAAAGCTGCCAGCCAAGGAGGGGGGAAACAGTATCAGTTTGCTGTTGTGCAAGTGGAAAGAGAGAAGGGACTAGGGATGATTGAGTCAAAAGGAAGGATGGGGGAGAAATTTGGTTCCATTTATGCTTAAAGATGAATCTGCCGAATCCAGACTTCCTGAAACATGATGGGAACGCAAATGCAATCACCGTTTGAAATTTGCATGTCTTAAAATTTTGCAACACAGCTTGCAAACCAAGTAAATGTGTGCCAAAAAAGAAGCATGTATTCGTGAAAGTGACAACTGAAAGTGCATATGGGGAAATGGCTTGTAAAAATGGCTTTGGTTTTCACTAAAAGTGAGACACTAGTCCTCATGATTCTCCGTAAAGGTCTGATTTGGACATGCCATAGATTGAACCTGTAACCTTCTGCATTCAGAGTACATGCTCTACCACAAAGCTACAACTTTCTTCGCAATGTGCATAGTTTTGAGGGGAGGCCAGCAGGGATTAGGCAGGAGAACCTCTTTGGGGGGCTGCCATCGCCTGATTTATTTTTCCAGGGCTGGCCCAAAACCCAGAACCTCAGAGCCACCAAGTTTTCTCAGAGGCACCCAAGCGTCGAAACTGAGCCCCAACAACGTGACCCAGGAAATGAAGTGTGGCTACCGGGAAACTCACAATGAAACCGGAGTCCTGGTGGATGCAGAGAACTTACATATTGAAGGTGAGCTGTGCCACTAAAGTACATTGTTTATTTATTCGATTTAAATAATTTTTATCCCACTCTCAAACAAACAAACAAACAAAGACTTCTGGAGGTTCTAACTGTTCACTGAAAAAAACAAACCAAGGCAGCATTAAATGTTTAAGGCAAGAGGTTAGTATGCCATCTTGAGCTCTTTGGAGAAAAGGTGGGATATAAATGTCATAAAAATAATAATATTCTCCTTAATCTCTGCATTTCTAAAGAGATCGCGCACTTCACCAGAGAATGATCCCCTTGTAGAGCCAGACTTCCTTCCTTCCTTCCTTCTCTGATTTTCTCTACTTATTTAACAAACATTGCTTATTCTGCTCCAACCCACTAGCAGATTTAATCCGTCGGATACACACAGATCTCTTTTCTGTACGTGACACCAAAATTATGGAATTATGGAATTCAGTTACGAGGTACTACATTGTCCTAGCATGGCATGCAAATGCTACCAATATATTTGCCAAGGAGGGAGGCAACAGACTCTTACGTAGAAATGTAGATAGACCTACTTGACTAGGAGGGGCCAGATCCTGTGCCCACATTCCTCTGAGCTGTTCTGTTAAAAACTTTCATGCCTGTCTGTGTTCTGCAGCCCCACACCAGAATCACCCCTTTCATTTTTTTAAAAGCTACACATGCTTCTCTCAAGCTTCTAGTCCTCAGGGTTGTGTCATAGACTATAGTAGGCGAGGAAGGTGGGAGTTGGCAGGATCAGCAGGGCGGGGCTTCAGCACCCTGGACAGCTTATTTCTCCTCTTCCCTGATTACCAGATATATACAGTGCTGAGGTTCCGTCTCTGACACCTCCAGCGTGTAAACATTAGTATTGTTAATTGTTTTGATTGTTTTTATTATGCTTTGATTATTTTTATTTTTATTATGTTTTTATTATTTTTATTACATATTTTGTGCTTTGTATATTGTAACTTTGTGTTGTGGACTGCCCTGAGACCTACAAGTATAGGGTGGTATACAAATGTAATAAATAAAATAATAAATGAAAAATGGATCTAGGAGGTAGGTTTGGCAGGGAAAGAGACCTCTTTCTGGCTGAGACCCTGAAGACACTCTATATCAGGGGCCCCCTCCACCCAGAACTCCTCCATTGTCCATGGGCCACCTGTCAATCACTTGCCGTCATATGACATGGATTCATATTTGATCCAGCAGTTTGCAACTGTGCAATTGGAAGTCCACTCTAAGTGTGCTCCTCAAAAAGAATTCAAGTCACCTCTGCAAGTGTCTACACCAATACTCCATATTGGGGGAAGCCAATATGGCACCCTCCAGGTGTTATGGGACTATGACTCCCATCATCCCTTGCTATTGACCCATGTTGGCAGGCCTGATGGGAATTGGAGTCCAACAACATCTGGAGGCCACCACCATACTGGCCTGATGGGCTTTACTCAGCTTAAGGCATCTTCATATGTACTTTTGCCTACCTATTTTCAAGATTTAGAATTCAAGTTGTTGGTTTTATTAAAGGATCAGAATATGCAGAATATGAAGAACACCAGTTGTTTGTGAACCCAAAGGAACTCTGATGTTTGATACAAACCGGTTCGTCTCCCCCACATTTAGATTACAGCGGATTCTGTTTGTTGAAACCGTCGTTGCTGTCCGTTAATGGTGTGGGTGACAACGCAGGCACCCAGAAGGATCACAAAAGCAACTGGGGTGGCAAAGATCTGCAAAAGAATGGAAAGTGGCCTTGGGCAGCCACTGTCCTGAAGGGCGGAGAGCCCATTTGTGCAGGAAGCCTGATTGCAGAAAACTGGGTGCTGAGCGCCAGGAGCTGTGTAGAATCTGGGTGAGTTTCCAGAATGCCACTGCTGACATTTCTTTTCTGTGCTGAAAGGTCAATGCATGGTGGCCTGTTCCTTTCAAGCATAGCTACAGGGGTTGGTTGGGAAGTCGCAACCCTGGAGTCCAGTCCTACAGTTTCCCTCTCACCTGGACATATTTTGCTTTTATTCACAAGAACATAGGAAGCTGCCTTGTATCAGCATCAGGAATGGTTTAAACTGGGTTTACAAACAACATACAGTATCGTAGTGGTGCTGATAAGCCAAACACAACAACAAAAACCACCACACACTGGCTGACACTCAAGTAACAATAGCATATAAAACTCTAATGAGGAACTGATAATATTACGATGAAACCAAATACAACCATGTAAATATCGCGTGTATAACAAAAATCAACACAGTAGAACCAGTCAGCAATAGATGTAATAACAAAACGCAGTGCCAACAAAAAGTTCCTACAAGGTTGGTGGTGAATGGACCGCAGCAGATAGATACAAAAATGTCAGTAGTGCCTGTGATATCTGCATGTTTTGTTAACCAAAGTGTATAATGAAGAACTGATGAAGTGCGAAACCTGGACAATATCCGGAGGACAGGTTTCTCTTCTCCTTCGTTTATTCATCGCCTTTTCCTCTCAGTTGCCTTCTTGTTGAGTTTGGACTGATGGTGACATTATTGGATTATGACTTCACCTATCATCGTATCCTACTACTGACATTTTTGTATCTATCTGCTGCGGTCCATTCACCACCAACCTTGTAGGAACTTTTTGCTGGCACTGAGTTTTGTTATTACAAAACTGTGTTGATTTTTGTTATACATGCGATATTTACATGGTTGTATTTGGTTTCATCGTAATATTATCAGTTCCTCATTAGAGTTTTATATGCTATTGTTACTTGAGTGTCAGCCAGTGTGTGGTGGTTTTTGTTGTTGTGTTAAACTGGGTTTAAACACAATCGCTGTGTTTTTTCTTCATAGAATTGTAAGAATGAACTCCAGTTTATGATCCCTGTCAATCGTTTATCCTATAAAATTTCTCAACCCACCAAATTAACCTCAGCACATGGCTTGCTCAATCTGGCTCCTCCTATCTCAATTTATCTGGCTTTGTCAATAACTGTGAAATCTGAGCTTGGCTGTCTGCTGATGAAATTAACAGTGCAAGCCTCTACATGTCCACATCAAAGTAAGTATCAATGAATTCAATGGGGCTTATTGCCAGGTAAGCATGTATACAATGGTAACTTAAGCCACTTATCTGGTTTGAAGTAATGACTCTGGTGATGAAGTTACAGCTATATTTCAGTTTTATTGCATTAGCCAGTGGGCATAACACATAATCAAAACCTGGAAATGTTAGATTTTCTGCAGCACAGTTTAAGAACCTAAGAAGAGCCTGCTGGATCAGGCCAAAGGCCCATCAAGTCCAACATCCTGATCTCACAGTGGCCAACCAGATGCCCCAAAGGGAAACCAGCAAGCAGGATTTGAGCACAGGAACACTGTCCCCACCTGCAGTTTCCAGCAACTGGCATTCAGAAGCATTGCTGCCTCCAACCACAGAGGCGGAGCATAGCCATCAAGGCTAATATATATTGATAGCCCCCTCCTCTGTGAATTTGTCCTATCCTTTTTAAAGCCACCTAGGTTGGTGGCCATCACTGCCTCCTGTTGGGGCGAGTTCCATAGTTTAACTATGTACTGCGTGAAGAAGTCCTTTCTTTGGTCTTACAACCTTCAGCTTCATGGGATGTCCACTCGCTCTAGTGTTATGAGAAAGGGAGAAAAACTTTGCTCTGCCCACTTTCTTCACACTATGCATAATTTTATAAACATTCTTTATGACACAATGGTGAACGAGTTCAGCACAGGATCTGGCTAAAGGCAAAAGGAATCAACCCATTTCCTTGATGAAGTGACTTTGATGTTACTGCTAACACACACACACACACACACACACACACACTTAAAGATAATAGTAACAATAATAGCTACAACAATATAAAAAAATTCCTTCCAGTAGCACCTTAGAGACCAACTAAGCTTGTTCTTGGTATGAGCTTTCGTGTGCATGCACACGAAAGCTCATACCAATAACAAGCTTAGTTGGTCTCTAAGGTGCTACTGGAAGGATTTTTTTAATATTGTTTTGACTATGACAGACCAACACGGCTATCTACCTGTAACTGGAGCTATAACAATGGTTATGTTCTGCCTTCATGGTTGGAGGCAGCAATGCTTCTGAATACCAGTTGCTGGAAACCACAGGAGGGGAGAGGGCTCTTGGGCTTGAATCCTGCTTGCAGGTTTCCCACCACCACCACCACTGAGCATCTGGTTGGCCACTGTGAGATCAGGATGCTGGAATAGATGGGCCACTGGTCTGATCCAGAAGGCTCTTATGTTATACAGTCGTACCTTGGTTGTCGAATGGAATCTGTTCCAGAAGTCTGTTTGACTTCCGAAAACGTTAGAAAACCAAGGCGCAGCTTCCGATTGGCTGCGGGAGTTTCCTGAGCTCAATCAATAGCTGCGTAAACCGCATCAGACGTTCGGGTTCCAAATAACGTTTGGAACACTCACTTCTGGGTTTGCGGCATTCAGGAGCCAAAACGTTTGAGTCGCAAGGCGTTCAAGAACCAAGGTACGACTGTATTCTTTTCTAATGTTCCACTGAGCGGGACATGGTTTGGTTAAAACTCTCTCTCTCTCTCTCTCTCTCTCTCTCTCTCTCTCTCTCTCTCTCTCTGTGTGTGTGTGTGAAGGCTTTTAGATTAAATTCTGCATTAGGGCTCCATACTTTCACCTTACACCCCCCCAACACAATCTGAGCATTTTTGTGACCCTTACCAGAATTCCATACGCTGACTGTGCATTCCAGAAGCAGACGCACTGCCCCAACAAACTCACTGAGTTGCGCATTGAGAAAGTTGCCCCATTCCCAAGCACATCTCCTCGGCCCCGAGGGCTTGAAACTTGCATTGCAAAATTCTGCAGTGTGAAAAAGCAACGGGGGGGGGGGGGCCTGGTGCTCGCAATCCAACCTTGTATCCTGTGCACTAAGTACAGAGACATGGAATCATCAGAGGGAGCTGGGAGCTGGTGACACCCAGCTTTCAGTGCCCCCAAGGAAGGGCAAACCACCCACTCGCCCACCTCCTCACAATTCAGCCTGCTATACCGCCCATGTTGGGTCACAAGCAGGAATGTTGAGGCTTGCAATCCTCCAATAAAACTTCTGATGCTCCCTATCTGGCAGAGAGGAGGGCATTCTCACATGAACAGGAGCAGCAGCAGAAAATGCCCATTTTCGGGGAAACTGCCCTGTGATATTCTGAAGGGTGCAGAGCCGCAAGTAGAATTTCCTTGATAATCTTTAGAAGAGGCTTTAAAAGAGGATGGGACAAATTCACGGAGGGCTATTGATGGGTATTAGCCATTATGGTTGTGCTCTGCCTCAACAGTTGGAGTCAGTCATGCTTCTTGTGTTCAGGACCTGCTTGTGGGTTTTCCTTGGGGGCCTCTGGGTGGCCACTGTGAGAACAGGATGCTGGACTAGATGGGCCCCCATTGGCCTGACCAAGCAGGCTCTTCTAATTTGTTTCTTTTGTACCAGCAGCAAGCTACAGGTGTTTATTAGTTATTTATTTACTATATTCATATGCCACCTTTATCTTCCAAGGAGCTCAAGGTGGTGTAATTGCTTTTCCTCCTCCCATTTCACCCTCACAACAACCCTGTGAGGTAGGTTAGATGGTGACTGGCCCCAGGTCACCCAATGAGCTTTGTATAACCCTCTTGCTTTCCTATACAAGCCTGATGACTCTGTTGCGACGCCATCCTCTCCCCCTTGCCTCCCATCACATGTAACTTCCAGCCCATCTTTTTGCTTTTGCAGAAACATCTCCTTGTACTCTGTAAAGCTCGCCTCAGCAGAGCAGGCTTCTTCAGATGAGCTATATCCAGTTGCCAAGGTCACCTCTCGCTCGTCAGGTGCCCAGGATGATGTCGCATTAGTCCAGCTGGCAAAACTGGCACCCATCACATCGACCACCCGTCCCATTTGCCTTCCTGACCCGCTTCACGTTGTACCACCTGGGACTGGGTGCTGGGCGATAGGATCAAAAGAACGTGGTGGTAAGGCACAGTTATTTCTGCCTCTGGAGGCTGGGAGTGTCTCGTGGGGATGGGGCAAAATTTAATTCCGTTCTCACTTAAAATCATATATCTATCTACCTAATTTGCAGTTTCTGAAACAATATGGAAACCGAAATGCAGCCATCCTTTGAATTTTACACTTCTCCAAATTTTGTGGTGCAGTTCTCAAGCAAAGTAATGTGTACAAAAAGGAATACTCTAGTGCAGTGGCTCCCAAACTTTTTGGGGCCACCCCTCCCCCCCTTTCCACAAACTCATCCCCAGAGCCCACTACCCTACCCTACAAAAAACATTATTCAGAATAGCGGTTTGCACAACCCAATAAGATAATAACACATCAAAATTCAAAACAGTAGCAATTAATCACACATTTATTCAAAATCCAATTAAAACATTTAGTTTAATTAATTCAACAAAATGGATAGACTTGATCCCATGATACCAGCTTTTCAAGGTTTGATACTCATTTAGCAAGAGTCTTGCGTGTCACATTTAGTAATGACTTCACAGTTCAGTAAATTCTAGATGGTGACTGAGAGCAGCCGCCAGGACCATATAACATTGGTCTTAAAGGATCTACATTGGCTCCGAGTACATTTCTGAGCACAATTCAAAGTGTTGGTGTTGACCTTTAAAGCCTAAACAGCTTCGGCCCTGTATACCTGAAGGAGCTTCTCTACCTGCATCGTTCAGCCCGGACACTGAGGTCCAGCTCCAAGTGCCTTCTGGCAGTTCCCTTGCTGCGAGACATGAAGTAGAAGAGGGTCTTCTTGGTAGTGGTGCCCACCCTGCGGAGCACCCTCCCAACAGATGTCAAGGAGATAAACAACTACACAACTGTCCAAAGACATCTGAAAGCAGCCCTGTGTTGGAAAGTTTTTAATGTTTGATGTCTCAATGTGTTTTTATATTTTGTTGGAAGCTGCTTAGGGTGGCTGGGGCAACCCAGTCAGATGAGTGGGGTACTACTACTACCGGTACTACTACTACTACTACTACTACTACTACTAATACAGTGGAACCTTGCTTCTAAAACGCCTTGGTACTTGAACATTTCAGCTGCTGGGTGCTGAAAACCCAGAAGTAAGTGTTCTGGTTTTCAAATGTTTTTCAGAAGCCGAACAACCGTTGCAGCTATCAGCTATAGTTTCCAGGGTGCCTGCGCCAATCCGAAGCCGCACCTTGGTTTTCAAACGTTTCGGAAGTCAAACCGACTTAGGTGGAGTACAAATAATAAAGGGATGCAGGTGGTGCTGTGGGTTAAACCACAGAGCCTAGGGCTTGCTGATCAGAAGGTTGGCGGTTCGAATCCCCACGACGGGGTGAGCTCCTGTTGCTTGGTCCCAGCTCCTGCCAACCTAGCAGTTCGAAAGCACGTCAAAGTGCAAGTAGATAAATAGGTACCGCTCTGGCAGGAAGGTAAACGGTGTTTCTGTGCGCTGCTCTGGTTCGCCAGAAGCGGCTTAGTCATGCTGGCCACATGACCTGGAAGCTGTACGCCGGCTCCCTCGGCCAGTAAAGTGAGATGAGCGCCGCAACCCCAGAGTCGTCTGCGACTGGACCTAATGGTCAGGTGTCCCTTTACCTTTACAAATAATAAAATCATTATTATTATTATTATTATTATTACTACTACTACTGCTACGACTACTACTATTGTGATGGATGGGCTTGATGAAGTGATACCAGTTTCCCAATGTCTGGTTTAAAGTCATTAGCAGGAGTCTTAAATCGCCACCTCCAGCTCCCCCTGCCAACACCTTGCCTCTTAGTGCCCACCCCAAGGAAACCCCATTGCCCCCAGGAGGAGGTACCACCCACTTTGGGAACCACTGTACTAGAGTGTAAGGTTTGCATATAAATGCACATATTAGTGAAATTAACATACATATATGAAGAAATGTGGAGAAGCAAACTTAAGGGTGGGAAAACAAGGAACTGAGAGAAGTTGAAATGGACAGATTTCCCCCTCTCTACCAGAGGAGACCCAGGGCTCGGTGACATTCCCGCTGCTCAGGAATGCTGTACAAGATTATATAAACCCAAAAAAAATATCCCGTGTTGCAAAACAGAACAATCTGAACAACATCAAGCAACACGTAGGCTAATGATACATTGACAATATTTATATAACACTATCAGACTGTTTCAAAATTCATAAACAGTGCAGGGAGTCACAAACTATTAAGAGCCAAGTAACTATTCCATAAGCAGAATGATTAGAATGGTGTGATCGCTGATCCTTGGCTATTTGATGTACCTTTGGAGACAATTAATTTGCTGATGAAGAATTATCATTGAAACAGTTTATTATCCTGAAAGAATTGTTCTGTCTGCTGCTGTGCTTAGAGTACCCTTTTGTGATGTTTGGAGCACCTACCATTTCACTTCTGTGTTGCTATTCTTATAGCACCGTGCTCCAGCTCACTCTTGACAACATTTTGGATATATTTACTATGGAAAGGCGTTCAGCCTCAGTCATTCTTTATAGTGACATACCATTCCAATCATTCTGCTTATGGAATAGTTATTTGACTCTTATGAGTTTGTGACTCCCTGCACTGTTTATGAATTTTGAAACAGTATGATATTGTTATATAAATATTGTCAATATATTATTATCCTATGTGTTGCTAGATGTTGTTCAGGAATGCTGTACAGCTGGAAATATATAGGAAAATAGGAAGGTGTCTTATCCAGACAATGGACCCATATATAGCTCAGTATTGTCTACACGGACAGGTAGCAGCTGACAGGGTTTCAGGCAGCACACTTTCCCAGCCCTTACCTGGGATTTTTATATTTTGGTAAAGGATTTTTAAATTTGATTTCATGATGTTATATAAACAAAAACGACAGTTGTAACGGCAGACGAAAATTAAAAGATGAAAAGCATAACTACGAAATAGGCACGCAGAATGAGTACAGTTGCACCTGGGTTCAGTCCAAGTAAGGATCAATGCAATTGCTGTAGCACCTCTTCAGGAGGTCCTCTGAAAACCCTGTGAATTATATAGCAAAGTTACCCTATAGGTTTATTTAGGATATACCAGCAACATGTCCAGTCGGAGGACATTTCTAACTCACTGGCTCCCACAAGAGGCTTGTTTGTATACTGCACTTTCACATTAGAAAATACTGACCCTCTGGTTTGTCTTCAGAATCTTACAAATAAGAGAGGTCTTATAAAAGAAACTGGTTGTTTGCTGGTCTGGTTTATCCTTGTCATCAAAAATGTAAACATATACCTCCGAAACAAGAATGGCTGGGGGAATCGTGGGATACTATTTCTCTCTTGCAAACTGTCTTGAAGAGATAAAACGAGGAATGTGTAAAAGCATTGCAGGGATCTTGGGTAAAGTTTTGACAATAGAAAAGCATAGTCTATGAATTAGGATAAGCAGATTTCACATTGCTCCACAGACAGGGAGCCCCGTGTAATGAGAGCTATTTATGGGAGACTTTTGAGCAGCTGAGGTTGATGGGCTTGAAGGAGAAAAGATCACAAGCCACGGGGAGAAAGAGCAAAGAGGGCAGGAAGATCCTTAAGAGGCTTGTGGCATTCCTTTCCTGCAGCTCACTCTGACATCCTTCAGTGGACCATGACCTCGCTGGACAGCTGCGTCCCCACTTCTTCCTTGGTCTCCACCTGTGCACAGCCATCCAACCTCAAAAAGGACCCTCAGGTAATTTACCCTGTTGCTTTGAATTTCATGGATGATGGCTATGCTCTGCCTCCAGGGTCAAAGGCAGTGATGCTTCTGAATACGGCTGCTAGCTTTCCAATTGCAATCCTCTGGCAGTTCATCTTCACATTTTGGTTTTCTCTCTCTTGATAGCTGAGTACAGGAGGGCTTTTTGTCTGCCCAGGAGAGGACGGGCAGCTTTACCTGGAGGGAATCTTTACATCTTCAGTGGAAAGTCAAAGCAAAGGAAAGGAGATCAGCCAATCAGCCACCTTTGTGCGTGTCGCCCCTTTAGTTCCATGGATCAGCTCTCAACTGCTCCCGAGAAGGGGCATGGAAGTCCTCAGCCAGCTAAAGCAGGACCCTCTGGGCTCCTTCTGATTGGGGTTTGTCAAGGACCACATATGTATTCATAGAAGTAGAGTTGGAAAGGACCCCAAGAGTCATCTAGCCCAAGCCCCTGCAATGCAGGAAACACAACTAAAGCATCCCTGACAGATGGCTATCCAACCTTTGCTTAAAAAACCTCCAAGGAAGGAGAGTCCACCACCTTCGAAGGGAGTCTGTTCCACTGTCAAGTTCTTCTCCTTTCTTCTCACTTGAAGCCATTGGTTCATGTCCTACCCTCTGGAGGATAAAATAAGCTTGCTTTCTCTTCCATGTTGACAGCTCTGTAGATATCTGAAGCTGGCTATCATACCTCCTCTTAATCTCCTCTTTTATAGGCTAAACATTCAAAGCTTGCTCCATACAGCCAGCAAAATTTTGTTCAATGGGAGACTGTGGGGTGGGCTTCCTATTTTTTTAGACCAGCTTCCCCTAAACCTGGTAGCTTTCCAGATGTTATTGGACTACAACTTCCATCCTCCCTCCCCGGTGACTATGTCAGGTGAGGCTGATGGGCATTGGGGGAGTCCATCATCATCTGCAGGCAATCCCCATCCCTGCTGTACAGTGTCCACCCAGAGGCCCAGTTTCTGGGGAACACGAGGCAAAGGCTACTGGACTCGAGTCCTGCTTGTGGGATTCGAAAATCACCTTGTTGGGCAGGGTGAGCAGCAGGAGGAACCTTTTGCCTGATCTTTTATGTAGGCATTTGGATCCATGGCTTTGAAAGCATTTCTTATACAGATTGTATTTTATTAAGTCTATAGATTTCCATATCCTCTCATGTGAGTGAGTTTAGACAGTTCTTCTCCAGAAGCAGCTACTTTGCACGGCTAGACTTTTATTTTATCTTTTACCATGGTGGGTTTTCCATTTCACTGATAGTTGTTCAGAAAGCTACCTGAAAGGTCTTTTGGCGGAAAAAGTGGCTTATAAATAAAGTAAGGCGACTTCTTCAATGGTTTTGTGTGTTCTCTCTCTCCCAACCACCAACAAGGGTGGGGAACCTGTGGCCCTCCAAGTGTGGTTGGACTACAGTTCGCAGCATGCTGGCTGGGGCTGATGGGGAGGAGTTTTAACTTGGGGACAGCCATGGCTTCCCCACACCTAACCCATCACACATCAATGCCTCATTAAAGCACCTTAAAAAACCATCTACACACAGCATTATGGCCCATTTAAAAGCCAGGAGGAATAGTGATGTTTTGTGGGCAAACGAGGGTGCAAAGAGGTTCATTCAGATGTTTCAAGTTGTTTATATTCCAGATCAAACTGCATGCAGGCTGTCCATTTTTAAGATTTATTATGTCTCATCATAACCTCTGTTGACTGGAGGAAATGTCAGTCCTGGGGCAAACCAATCAGTTGTCCAAAGAGTTCAAAAGAAAGGATGGGATAATGCCTCATTCTCCCCATCTCTGCGACATCAGGCATTGAATCTGGGGACTGAAAATGTCCAGCACAGCTGATGGCTGAAGTACAGCTCAGAATGAAGGACCTATGTCCTCATATGGTCAGACAGCACACAGCCAGCTCTACCTGCAGTGCTCCTCCCACTCAGTAACTAGCCCCCACACCATCATACTAAAGAGCCAGCTAGCTTGAGAGGTTTCTACACAAAAATTGGAGGAGACGTCCATAAACCACAGTATGGCAATCACTTTATTTGGACCAGCCGAAGTGTCATAAAGTCAAATCCCAAGCTTGGAAGGGACCTTGCGGGTCATCTAGTCCATCCCCCTGCTACAGCACTCCTGATACACAGTAACCTCTCCAGCTAGGCGCAAGGAAGTGTTCAACATCTTCAAAACTGCTCATTAGGCTGGATTATAAATGAAACAAGGGGGAGGATTTTGGTTTTTGCAATTTGCAACTGTCATGGGGTGCAGTTCAGAGCAGTTTGTGCAGCTTAGCCTCTGCCAAGGCCTCCTGGGACATAGACGATATAATGACTGTTCTCCCACTGGCTTAAAAATATAAATTTGGTTGTGTCGCTGGCACTGAGCAAGGCACATAGGTCCCCTTGTGAGGCACAGGGTGATAGGAAACAGCCAGTACGAGATATATTTGGTCTATGTATGTTTTGGGATAAGACTGAGCACTTGTTTGTAAATCTCCTCTCCCCCTTTCCTCACTTCATGGAACTTAGGAAGCTGCATTCTAGCAGGGTCAGAGTATTTGTCTGCCCGGCCACATCTACTCTGACTAGATGAGGCTCTCCATCACCTGCGACCCAGTCCTTTTTAAGATACCAGAGATTGAATATTGAACCTTTTTTGAACAAAGCGGGAGCTCTGCCACTGAGCTATAGCCGTTCCCATAACTGTAAGCAAACCAGCATTATTTCATACAAAGTCACAATGATTTTTATCAGTAGCAAGATAATCCACAAACCCAAATGAACATACTTGTAAAAAATAAATCAGATCTGTAGGCTACAGTCCCTGATTTGGGGTGTCTGTGGTTGCAGACCCAAGTCCTGTAGAAAGCTCACCTCAAGACACCATGCTTTCAAGCAGGTACTAGCTGCCACCTTTCCATACCCTTATGAAATCGCATGTGTAGGATGCCCCATCCAAGGGTTCAGTGTTCATAACGATTCAAGGCCAACACACACATATACAGAAAAGGCACAGTAGAAATTTACCAGTCCTGGCCCAGCCAGCCGCCCTCTGAAAAGATAAAACCACATGAAATCATTTCGTAAGATTGTTCAAACTTGGGTATAACAAGGAGATGGAGCCCTGAACTTGTGGAGCTCTCTGTGTTACACTGATGATCGAATAGAAAGAATACCATCATCTGATTGTAAGGGGATGCCACAAGACATGGAGAGAGGGTGGTTTCTTTGGTAGAGCTGTTTAGGACTTTAAAAATCCTTCATCCACCTGGAGGAGACTCCCATCTTGGAGGGAAAACCTTTGCTGATCCTCACATGAACTGAAGGCAGTAGAATACAGGAATTTCATCCTACGTGAACTCGGCAAAGCTCTGCTGATTCTGATGCTGATCCTGCAGCTGGAAACCCAGGTGCATGGGGGACACTGGAGCAATCTGTCCTCTTGGGTCCCCCTGAGTCAGACCCACTGAAATGCTGCGAGATGGATCCTGGCGGAGATTGGAAATGGTGCTGGATGCATGACCCTCCAAGGGAACCAGTGCACTGATTCAGCACAGGACTGGGCATGCACTGCGGCTGAGATCCAGGAGGGCGTGTACTGGGATGTTGCATATGAACAGCAAGAAAGGAGGGAGGAGAGGAGCTGTGATAGCTCTGAGTGGGATAAGAACCGGGTGCTGGGTTTAGCCTGAAGAGAAGAGAGGAGAGGCGTCATTCCAGATAAAATAAGTGACTTCTTCACACAGCACATAGTTAAACAATGGCAACTTGCTCCTATAGAAAGAAGTAATGGCCAGCAACCTAGATGGATTTAAAAGCGGATTAGACAACTTGATGGAGGAGAGAGCTATCAATATATATTAACTTTGATGGCTATACTCTGCCTCTGCAGTTGGAAGCAGCAATGCTTTTGAATACCAGTTGCTGGTATTCTCCCCAGGAGGGGAGAGGGCTCTAATGCTTGGGTCCTGCTTGAGGGTTTCCCACTGGGGCATAGGCCACTAGCCTGATCCAGCAGGGCTATTCATATGTTTTTATGTTCTTATCTAAAGCCTATCGGGCACATGACTCCCTTACTGGGATTGGCATACTTACTTCCTGCTCTGAGAAGCCCTTCTCTCTGCTATAGACCCTGGAACATACTTCATTCCTGGTATTCTCTTCAGCAGACGGAAAGGGAACTTTTTATCCAGACGAGAGACTGTTGATTCGGAGAGATCTGCACCAAAGCAGTAGCCGTAACCATCTGAGTATGGCAAGTAGCTAAGGAAGAGCTAGAAAAAGAGCCCAGGCTGTCTCCCTATGGTGCATTATTTTATACTCCTTTAGCTCAGCCTCCCCATAATCATTCTTTCTGTTCTAAAATAAAAAGCCACCGACACTGTAGCCTTTTCTCACAATGAGAGTGCTCCAGATGTCCCACTTATTTTGGTTGGCCTTTTACATTTCTATCCTACTATTCCTCCAAAGAGCCCAAGGTAGTATATGTGGCTCTCCCTTGCTCTTCCTTTTATCCTTACAGCGACCCTGGGAGGTTGGACAGACTGAGAGACTGACTGGCCTGAGATCAGGAGTCAGATTCACAGCAGTCAGGAATTTAAACACTGGTCTCTCCCAGGTCCTAGTTCACAATAACCAAATTCAATTTTGACCAGGAGAGGGTCCTAATGGCCAGATAAAGAGGTTTGGAGGGCCCCATTCAGCATTTCCCCAGACTGGATTATGGGAATATTCAAAAGGATACAGATGTCTCCAATTAAGAGGCCGCAGATGTTCCCCAGGAGAGAGGAGCTTAGAATAAGCCAAGCCACGCAAATCAGGACCCATGGCACTAGTGCCACATGCATGTTGACCCCAAACAGCAGTGTCCTCCTCATTTGGGAGCGGGCAATGGATGCAGCCAGCATGGCGAAAGCCACAGGCACAAAGCCTTTGGCATCTGCAACTTCCCAGAGCCTGGAAAGGGCAGCCCAGAGCATCAGGTAGAGCAGAGCTAAGGAAATGGCAAAGGCCACAGTGAGGAAGCAGTGTCTTACAGTGCCCACAGTCTTCTCAAAGCTGCCGGCGAAGTACCAGATGATGATGGCGCCACATACCAAGGAGATCACATCCTCATATACACAGATGTAGGTCACCAGCCTATATACTGAGATAGGGGGAAAAATGCCATGTCGGTAAGAGAGATACCCTGTTCCTACACAAGGAGCAACACAGTAAGCTGCCTTACACTGGGTAAGTCCATTGAGCTCAGTGTTACCCACACTGACAGGCAGTGGCTCTCCAGGGCTTCAAACTGGTGGACGCTTGCAGCCCTATCTGGAGATGTTGTTGGGGGCTGAACCTGGGACTTCTGCATGCACAGCAGGTGCTCTGCCCCTGAGCTTTTACTTAAAAGCTCCAGTCCCCGTTACTCTAAAGTTTAAACAAAGGGCTGGTTTAAAGAGGAACATAGGAAGCTGCCTTATGCTGACTATTGGTTCACCTAGCTCAGTCTTGTGTAGCTCTACAGGGTTTCAGACCATGCTTTTCCCCAGCCCTCACTAGACATGCAGTTGGGTACTGAACCTGAGACATGCAAAACAGATGCTCTAACCCCGTGGTTCCCAACGTGGGGCAATTTGATTTTTAAGGGGAGCAATTCGAGAATGAGTTATTAACAGTGAATGGCCTTTTAGGCTTCCTCCACGTGAACAGGAGTTCACTTTTTGAATAATAAGAATTATATGTTACGGGGAGGGGGCATCAGGATTTGAGAGATGCTTAGGTGGGGCATGGCCAAAAAAAAGGTTGGGAACCACTGCTCTAACCACTGAGGTTCAGCCCTTAGCGGAGGAGTCCCCAGTTCCTCTTTCCTTGACTCAGGACCCCCAACGACCCTACCCCCCCATCTTGCCAATAACCGTCCCCCGTCGAAAAGAAATTAGGGGTCGATGTCCCTCCGTCTCACCCTGCCCCTCCAGCACCGCCTCGGGGCGCAGCGAAAAGGCCGAAGAAAGGTCTCCCGGCAGGCCCCGCTCCGCGCCCCACCGCAGCAGGCTCGGCCCAGAGGCCAGGAAGGAGAGCAGCACCGTCAGGCAAGTCGCCACCGGCAGCCGCTCCATCCTCCTCCTGCTTCCGAGTCCAACTGCCGAGATCAGAAGTACTTCCGCCTTCCCCTGGTTTTGCTTCCGGGTCATTTGTTGATGCGTCCGTTGTCAAGGAGTCTACAGGATGTCTCTCTCGCTCCCTCTCCGCGTTGCTGAGGGAGGGCGGGGCGCCGCGGCGCCTGCTTCCGATAGGATGGCGCCTTTTATAGCCACGCCCCCCGCCTCTCATGGTCCTCGTGGACGGAGACTCTCTGGTTCCCGGCGGGCTGAGGTGATTGGTGGAAGGTGACGTCAATCCCGTAGTAGTTAAAAGGGAGGGACGTGGCTGAGGGAGAGATTGGTTCGTTTGGGGAGTGGTTAAGGGAGAGGCGTGGGCAGTGAAGAGAGCAGTTAAAGGAGAGGCGTGGCCACTAAGGGCGTGGCTGACCGGGATTGCTTTCCCAAGGGCCATGGCTGAATGAGAGAGGTTCCTGGGGGCGTGGTTAAACGAGAGCCAAGGTCCATGATGGGCGCGGCTATAGTAGAGGCGTAGCTCTAATGGGCGTGGCAAAAGTAGAACACTGAGATGGCAGTTGTAACACTATTATTTTCGGCATGTATTAAATTTTGCCTTCTGCTTGGCTTACATCCATTTACTTTGTTAACAACGCACAGAGGTGATTTAAATCGTCTCCATGTAGGTGGCCTTTGCAAGGACAAAGACCCAAAGGAAGAGGCTCGACAATCGCCACCCATTGCTGGGTGACCAAAGGCAGCAACACACATTTCATTGCAGATCCTAGGCTAAGTTGTCCTTGTTACATTCGGGCAACCTTTTAAGTTACATACAGGCAAGTTCAAAAGTTCAGTTTTCTCCTCAGGTGTATTGGATATGAAGAGACGGCCCCAATTTTCCAGAGGTGGAGCCCACTCTACTTCCCTCTGAATAATGTTGGGGGCATCCCTCAGTCTTCAGAAAAGCTGGCCTGATACCATAAATGAAATGCATAGAATCACAAAAAATGTGCCAGTTTAGAACTTATTTTATTGAGTTATGCAATAAATGTAATTCAAAAAGATAAAGAACTATTTTCTTCAATAGTTATTGCAGCAACAGCTAAATACTGGAGATAAGAAAAATTGCCTATATTGAAAGGATATACCCTCCCAGTCCACTAACGTGCTATTTTGGCCAAATATATCTACTATTTAAGTATTAAAAGAAGGAAGGCAGTGTTCTCTTCTGCAGAAAATATCCTCAGGTCTAACCCCTAAACATCTGTGTTGCCATCAGGGCCCCACAAAGGGTTGGAAGGTATTAGCTGATCACAAATGTCCAGCTGCCAGGACCCTGCCCCTCTCCAGTGTGTGGGGAAATACAGATATCATAATGCTGTTATAAAAATCTATGTTGAAGCTGCATTTGGAATACTGTGCACGGTTCTGGTTACAAAGGATTTTGTAAAGTCCGAAAAGGTTCAGAAAAAGCCAACAAAGTCCATAGTCGGAGGCAGCAATGCTTCTGAATACCAGTTGCTGGAAGCCACGGGAGGGGAGAGGGCTCTCATGCTCAGATCCTGCTTGTGGGTTTCCCTTTGGGGCATCTGCTTGGCTACCATAACAATAAGATGCTGAACCAGGTGAGCCATTGGCCTGACCAGCAGGTTCTTCTTATGTGAACATCTGGCTGGTCATTGGTTGGTTGGAGGATGCTGGTCTAGATATCCCTTGGTCTGATCCTGCAGAACTCCTTGGGTCTTCTCAGAAGAAGACGCCACTCACTGTGCAAGTGTGGCAACAGGAATTGTGGGGCTCCCTGGCTTTCACCATTTCCTACCAGCCCTGCACTCTTGTGTCTTCCACAGGAGCCTGACCAGAGGAAATGCAGCAGAGACAAGCTTGTCTTCAAATGATTTGCTTCTTAAAGGCACCAGAAGAGGACGAGGGAAAGAAACAGCACCACTCCCCCCAAACGCCCCATGCACAAACTTCCCTGCCCTCGAATCCAATGGGCACTTATTACACTTGCAGAATTAGACGGTTTCTTGGTTGGGTTCAAACTCGGCTGCTTGTCGTCCGGCTTTCCGGCAGCTGCATCGGTGAGCGTCCTCTCCAGATGGACCGGCCGGCCGTTTTGGTCGCAAGCCACAACAATGTATCTCAAGCTGCTGGCTTCCGCCATGTATTCGCAGTCGTTCCCGTGTCCCTGAGAGAGCCTGCAGTTTGTGATGCGGAACTTTTTGGGGCTCTTTTTGTATTCCTGGTTCCGGATCACGTATGGCTCCCCCGCAATGCACGCCTGGTCGACGGCTTGCTCGGGAGCGTGGATGAAAGTGTTGAGCCGCTTGCACCCGCTGTCGGTCTGAGAGATCTGCTTGTTCCGCATCTCACTGTTGCATTGGTTGTGGTCTATGTGATCCAGGAACGTGACGTGCTTCCTCTGGAAGGCCTTTGAGCTTTGAGCGTGGGAGACACTGGTGGTGGAGATGGCGAGGAGGAACAGGCCCAGCAGAAGTGCGGTCCTTGAAGCCATGCTGTCTGGCCGTACCTGCAAGGTTTATATACGTACATCTTTAATAGAACTGTGATGAAACACAGGGCAAATCTGCAGCTTTAACAATCTTTCAGTGGGCTGTGTCCAGCAATAGTCTTACAGGGCAGAGACTGCTGGAACTATCAGAGGCACAAGCTCCCCACTTGCTTTGCCCAATCCCCCTGCCTGGGACACTTACAGGAACATGGGAAGATCCTTATATGGAGTCAAACAATTGGTCCATCCAGCTCAGTACTGCCTACATTGACTGGCAGCAGCTGTCCAGAATTTCAGGCAAGAATCTCTCCCATCCCTACCTGGAGATGCCACCAGGGATTGAACCTG
This sequence comes from Darevskia mixta, assembly GCA_034641385.1. Taxonomy (NCBI): domain Eukaryota; kingdom Metazoa; phylum Chordata; class Lepidosauria; order Squamata; family Lacertidae; genus Darevskia; species Darevskia mixta. Next base: position 4,771,590 of record JAWWNH010000059.1, read on the forward strand.
GGATTGAACCCCCAAGCTAGGGCTCTTCTCATAAGGAAGAGTTGATGCTTAAGCATTTTGCTCTTTTCCTCTTTTGACGCTTTTGTAGAGAATGCTCTTTGACTTTTTGGCAGGGCCGTGGATATTTTAAATACTTTTGAAATATTAGGATTTTTGTTTTCGAATTTGTGTTCTTCTGTTTCTATTTATTCTTTGTAAGCCGCCTCAGGGGCCTTTCCCTTCAGCCAAAAGGTGGTATATAAAGAAACAGAACTCTACAAAGTAGACCCATTGAAAGTAAATGGATACGACTAACTTGGTTCCCTTCATTTGAATGGGTCTGCTTTAAGAAAATTCATTTCACAAAATTGATACACAGCTCAATTGTAATAAAACAGGGTTGCTGTATTTCAAGAGGTATCAATCCGGATATTTGTTGAGCATTTTTTGGACGATTGCCAAAAAAGTTGCTGAGTTTTTTGGGGGGGCAGAGTTGTTGAGCTCGCCCCCCAGCTATCCACCACCGCCAAGCCACCCGTGCTAGAGCCTGAACCCAAGCTGTCAGCACACAACAACCCCCCCAAACCCCGGACATTTGCTTTTATATTTAAAAATTCCCCCAGATAGGCATGTAGCCCCCCCCCCAAAAAAAACGACATGTCTGGGATTTTCCAGATGTAAGGCAACTAAATAAAATCTTCAAGAGGTTTACGAAAAGAATAAAACAGCGAAATGATCATTTAAACAGAACTACTAAAACATTAAAAAATAATTAAAACCAGCTATATGCTAAACATTATACATGGCTGGAAAGGCAAAATGTTTTTAAGAGGCACCGAAGAGAGTACAGCAAAGGCATTGCTGCCTGATGTCAATAGGCAGGAAGTTCCACAATATAGATGCTTCCACACTAACAGAGCAACGTCTTACAAGTGCAGAATGATTATTGTTACTCCCTCTAATAGAAAACTCAAGTGGCCCAGTGTTGACTAGACTGGAGTCTAAATGTGGTTCACTGAGAAACCAGTGGGCTGCATCAGAATACAGTATATCTGAACGATTCTGTGTGTTAATATGTGTGTGCTGGTCGTTGACCATAATAAATTTTGATTTGATTTGATTTGATCTGCAGGAATGTGGAGCTTTGCAGCAACACAAAAGTAAAATAAAATTATGGAAAACAAATGAGAAACCCAGCCCCTCTCAGAAGCCCAACCCAATGAGGACTGTGCGTATCCAGCAGCCGTGAAATGCTGTGTGTCAGCTGGAAAGGAAAACACAGGGAATGGTCTGCTGAAGGAGAGCATGGCTAGCTGGCTGGCACATTGAACAGGAGCACTCCTGTAGGGAATGCTGATAATGCTGCAACATTTTGTTGCAGGAGGCACTTTTGCTCAGTGCCAAGGTCCCTTGCAAAAGAAAAGAAAGCAGAAAATAAAATTCAGGGGGCGGCCGGGGAGGGGGAGATTAATGGAATCATGGAACTGTAGAGTTGGAGGAGACCCTGCAGAAATACACAGCAGCCCGAAACAGGGATCAAACCTTCAAGCTTGGCATTATCAGCACCATGCTCTAACCAACTGCGGAATCTAGTAAAGGGAAATAGAGAGGAAAGCAAAGCACACAGCATGTTCTTGTCCCAGCAAACTGGGTAAAATACATTGCAAATAGCTTAATTCCTTCCTGATTTGTTGCTACTGCCCTCCCGGCGGGAGAGAAGCCATCTTTGTTCACATCAGCAATGATGGGAAAAGACCTCTGTTTTCTTAAAACAGGGAGAGAGTGTTACTCACAATTTTCCCTGGCAGCCAGACTGGAAACAGACCCTCCTCTTCACCGAACCTACAAAGGGGCCGTTCTGTTTAGTCCCTCCGGTCTTCTGATCCAGTAGGAAATTAGATTCAGGAGGAAAGTGAGCCTGTGGCTTCTCCCATCTCTCAGCTAGAAGTCTGCTTGCTGGAACTTGACTCCCTTCCACTCCCTCTAAACTTTGTGGCTGATGAGTCATTTCTTTGCATGTCTGCACTTCGTTAGGATGGTTTATGCCCTGCCCCTCAGGCATCCACTCAAACAGGTTACAAAAGGCTTAAGACGGCATTTGTTTGTTTATTTATTGCACTCCTGTTCCACCATCTTTCTCCAAGGAGCTCAAGGTGGCATACATGGTTCTCCTCACCATTTTATCCTCACAACAACCCTGCAAAGTAGGTGAGGCTGAGAGAGTGAGACTGGCTCCCAAGGTTACCCAGTGAGCTTCATGTGGCCAAGTGGGGATTTGAACCCTGGTCTCCCATGTCCTAGTCCGACACTCCAGCCATGCTATGCCATGCTGGCTCAACTACAATTGATGCTAAAACAGAATAAAATGCACTTAATGTGATTCAGCCCTTCCCTCTAATCACTTTATACCGACTTTCATGGGAGTACTGTAAGTCCCCTTGAACTCTGTTTTGAGCAGAGTTCTATTCTATCAATAATGCCACATGTATCTCCACAAAGATGGCATTTCAGAGGTGTGGAACCACCACTGAGAAGTCCCTGCCCACCACTACCTGCCAGCCTCATGGTTCTTGCCACCAGGGCAAAGAGCAGGACCTCTCCTGATCTTACAGTTTGGGCAGATCCATACAGGTGCACAGAGTCCTTCAGATCACATGGTCCCAAATCGTCCAGGGCTCTAAAGACTCAACACAGCACCTTTAAATTGAGCCTGGAAAGGTAAGGCCACCAATGTAACCAATACATTTTGCCCTCCATGCATGCCTCTCTGTGTGGCCCTCAGAACTCTTCTCCAGTTTTACCAGCTCAATTTTTGCTGTCATTTTATTTCTTTAAATACAGTAGTATATTTTATGCCACCCTTCCTCCAAGGAGCTCAAGGTGATTACGGATCACCCACCCACCCATTCTATCTTCACAACAACCTTCTGAGGTAGATTAGGTTAAGAAGCATTGACTGTGATGCAGCTGTTAGAAGCACAGAAACTAGATTTGTACAGCACTATTAATTTATGGCATGGTGATGGCCAAGAAAGCTACACCTTTGGAATTTCTATCTGTTGTATAGCAGCTAAAGGCCCCACTAACCATGCCTGTGGGGGAAAAGAGGTGACAGCTCTCCTGAGGCATGCACCCTTATTGCTAGGATGTGTGAGGGAATTGCTCTGATTACACAGCCAAATGCACTCTGCACACTGTCAGAGACACATTATTTACTAGTTTTGAAAGTTGTTTGTTGGTCCTCTATTTGGACACTTCTTAAGATATTGACACTAAATTTTGCTTGACGGCTCCTGAGGTTAAGCAGGCAACTTTCGTCTGTGTTTGGATATAATTGGGTGTAATTTTGAATCAAGATAGCTGAACCTTTCATGGCTGCACTGATTTCAACATAAGATATCAACATTGTACGGATTTTTTGGTTTCTTGCCATTTCCAAAGGAGTGCCATGAAGCTGCTATTTTCATATTCCCTGTCATTCAAATCTAAGCAAGCTAAAATGGTGTGTACATCACACTCCCTGCTGAGGCTTAATATCACAGTTTCGCCTCTTCACTAATTACGGGGACCCAGTGTGTAGTGGTTACAGAGTTTGGACTGGACCCAGGTTCAAATTCTCGCTGTCATAAAGATATTAAGCAGAATACTATCTCAATCTAACCTACCTCACAGGGTTGTTGTGAGTAAAAAATAAAAAGGCGGGGGACAAACTAAGTATACTGCCTTGAGCTCCTTGGCTGAAAGCTGGGATATTAATGCATTAGTACATTTCCCCTTCGCTTTGAAGAGCCCCAAAAGCTATTACTGTATTTCATTGAAGCCACGGTGGTACGTTCCATTCAGTCCCTTGCTCTCCTCCTCTGTACGCCAAGGTGGTACAGGCCGCTTTGGAACATGGACGGAACCTCCCCGCTCGTCATCGATTGGAACAATGTTATTGCTCTCTCTTCTCTCTCACACACACCCTTGCAGGGCGTCAATAGGTATGTTCCAACACGCCTATTTTTCTCTTCCCCCCCATTCTTGCGCGCGCTGTTCAGTTGGTAGGCGCCGCCCGCTCTGATTGGCTGCGCCGCCCCGCAGCCGAAGCTACGGCGGCGTCGACAACGCTGCTGTTGCTGCCGCTGCTGGCCGAGTCAGTCAGTCAGTGAGTGGCCGACGGAGCGGGTTGTTCGGGGTCCCGCGTCCTTCCCCCGCCTCACCTCTTTCCCCGCCGGGGTCGCTGACCGGGATGGCGTCGGGTACGTTGCCGCCTTCCTCGCTGGGGGAAACCGGGGCTTGAGGCTGTCACTGAAGGGGAGGCGGGAGGGGGCGTGGCCTCTGGGAGGAGGGAAGGACCCCAGCGGGTCTGGCAGTTGCCATATTTGAGAGGGTTGCGCCTGCGCAATGACTCCTCCCACAAGTCCCAGGCCCTTTTGGCAAGGGTTGCGCTCGACTGACCCGCGAGTGCGCCTGCGCGCTCGCCCCGCTGCTGACTCGTCTCACGTGCTCAAGGCCCCTTGGGACTATTCTTGGCCAGTCGAGGCGAGAGTGGCGCCTAAGTTTGTGGTTTATGTATTTATTTTTAAACTGGAATCCTTGAAGAAGGATATATAATAGCAATATTATTTTATTTTTTTAAATAGTAATAAAAATGTTGTTGGCAATAGTTCAGTGTTTTACAGCTTTATAGTAATATTTCGCAGTTTTTATGTTTTCTAATTTGGGAAAGGCAATACAGTAGTCTTCCGCTAGTGGGTTGGGATCAACTCCAGGGTCATGTCTGATGCCAGGTGGGTCGCAACAGGAGCACCACTGCCATGCAGATAGGTTTGAGTTAAAGGTGGGTCCTGGATCTGAAAAGATTGAATATAATAATATTATTATGGCAGGGTTGGGAAACTTCAGGCACATTTGCCCCCCTGGGTTTCCTTATTTGGCCCTTGGTGCTGTCCCCAGGCCGCAACCTTCATTGGCAGTGTTTCACACCTTCCTTGAGTGTTTTTGCGTGGCTAGAATATGAACTGTTCCCCTCTCTCAGCCTCAACTACAATCCAATCTCCTTCCACAAGCCAGGGTCCTCCAGATGCTTGCTGGACTGCAGGTCCCAACATCCTTGACCACTGGCTATGTTTGCTGGGGCTGATTTAGTCCAAAACATCAGGAGAGCACCAGGTTTGGGAAGACTGCTCTTAAGCATTAAGGATGATGCTGGCTACTGATGGGGGACGCTTATGAGGCATATGTGCTCTTGCTGTTTGTGTGGAATGTTTGGCGGTGGTCAGAGCATAGCCCTTTCCAAGCGGCTGTTGCAGTCTTGGAGTTCTTTCGCAGTGGGAGTTCAAGTTGGAAATAGGCTTCTTGTAACTGAAGGGAGGAGAGAAGCAAAACAGTTTTTGGAAACACATTGCAAACTTCTCCCGGGCACAAGCATCTTTAAGAGGGTTCTGTGGCTGTTCACCATGGCTAGCCATGCACCTATATTAAATAGCAAATGATATCCAAAATGAGTTATTTATAGCTGTAGATACTGCACACCTCATTCACTGTGTCTGAAATTGTGCTCAGCACAAGTGCCCACCTGTCTTCTCAATTGTTCATCTCCAGTTGTTGACATCTCTAACAGAGGATCGAAAAAATAAATACCTAAGGCAATGATTGTCAAGCGCTGTGAACTTTGGCCCCACATCTGAACTTCCTCTATCTTGTGTCCCCCACCCTTTTAACCCCATCACCAACAATCTTTTCCACAGGTGAACGTGCTGGGTTTTTCATGTTCCGTTCTGTGCAGAACTGCAGCTGCATGTGAGGGTCTGTGGACTGGGATATTTATCTAAGACTGGCTTTAAAGGAGGGTCTCTCCTAATCTCTCTTAAAAACACGTACAGGGAACTATGCTTGTTCTCTTTTAGACTTTCTTCCCATTATCAGGTTGTAATGGAGCAGGGAACAGAGTTAGTCACTCCTACAAATCCAATATGAATCCATGATGGTCCTTTGCCAGTGGGCATTCAGCCATCCACACCCCTCTTTCCATTCTTGGTAGAAAGAAAACTACACCTGCTTTGAGTTCCGGTCATTCCCTGCTACTTTTTGCTTCCCCTTCAGGCATTCTCCCACCTCTTGCAATGTTTTGGAGACTATTGCCATGTGTTCGCCTCTACATAGTTCCATCCTTATTTCAGACATTGTGATGTTTAGCTGGTGAGATATTGCGATACTGAAAACCAGATATTACCCAGCCCTACCATGTACTTTTTTATATATGAAAAAGGGGTAGTGGTGGAGCAGACAGAAAGCTAGAGGCCAAAACCTTCACTCAGCTGTGTGGAATAGTTCTCGTACTCAGAACAATTCCCTAGACTCTGGATTCTTTAATTCTACATGTTTGTCTTTTACACTTGACTCTATTTGGTGGCTTTTGGGGTTCTAGGAGAAGATTCCATCAAGCCTGAATGTTAATTTTCATTTGCATGTAGCTCGGGCAGTTTTTCCTGGTATTGGCAGCCTTGCTCTGATACAATTTAGAAGTCCCTAGTCACAGTCATATCATAAAGTTAAAACACATGGCTTCCCCCATAGAATCCTGGGAACTGTAGTTCAAAGGCACTAGGAATTGTAGCTCTGTGGGGGTAGTTTACCCATGCTTCTGTGGGGAACACAGTGTGCTTTAAATGTATGGTATGGATGTGATGCCCTGCTTCTAAAAAGAGATGAGCAGTATTGTAACACACATGCCCCCCTGCAAGAGAGCCTGAAATCATCTGAACAGAGGACTTCCTAAGAGGTTGTGCCAGCTTTCATTATTTAAAATAAATTATTCAGCTCCTCATCACAAATAACCAATTCATCATAATTTTTGACTGAAAAGTTCATTTCTTATATAAGTGCCTACTTGGAATTTATTTTTGTTTTTGTTCCTTTAAGATTCTGGAAGTTTCAGCCATTCTGGAGATCAGCAACAAAGGTATGCATATCTAATGATGATACCGTATAGGGCTTAAACCTGTGGAGAAAAACACAAGAACCCCCATGTTGTGGTGTAATATGTTGCTATCTTCTTGAGGCTTTTTGGAGGGTTGGTAGTTACCATTCTGCCTCTTTCTTTTGGAATAGTTTTCCTCCATCCAAATTGCCACATGCAGAGTTACAGTTTATGTCCAAGCCATATCTGCTACCCTCCCTTTTGCTCAGTGTTACCATTTAGCCTCCCCTGTCCCACTCTCCCAACCAGGTAAAAAGTACAGCTTGTGTGCTTCTTCACAGGGAAATAAGTACAAAAACCTGTCCCTTATATCCCTTTCTCTCCTGCCTGATGCATTATTACTTTACAGTACTTTATTTAACAAGATTTATATATCACTTAATCAGAAAAACCTCTAAGTGGTTTACATAAAAACAGTATAAAACATTCATAAGAAAATACTGATAAAATCAAACATCATACATACATCACAGAAGGGGTGTAGCCCAAGACCACCCCCAGATACATCATACCTACAGCTTGTAGATACTGTGTATCCCAAGGGAATACATTTTTTTGCATACCTCCAACTGTACATAGATGTCTGTACATGTCATTTTCAATGCTATATATGTCATGTTCAATGCTATATAAGTCACTTACATTTATACTCATATTGTACTACTTTGGCTATGTGTTTAATAAAATATTGAATTCTTGCATTGTGAAAAACAAAGATTATAGTGAAAAACATGAATCGCAAAAAAACTAGAGCTTACAGAACAAAACCAACTTCAGATATGAAACTAGCACGTCGAAATTAGGTTAGAACAACTGCAGGTGTCAATGCAACAAAAATTTTGTTTCCCAGTGTTATCTACACTGATTCACAGTGGCTCTCCTGGGTTTCAGGCAGGAATATTTCCCATGCCTACCTGGAGTTGCTGGGGAGTAAACTTAGGACCTCCCGCATTCAAAGCAAACACTCTACCACTGAGCTACGGTCCTTCCTTAAAGTGAAAAAAAAAATCTACATATGGTGCAGATTGAATTGCAAAAATAAGCCATACCTCTGGTCTGGTTTCAAATGCCTAAAGCTGTACAAATTGGAGAGATAAGTCTGTGCTGAAGTGATGTCTTAAGTGAAGGCGTTCTTTGCAAATTACTTCTGATGCGAAGTTGGTCCAGTGGGAAATTAGCACTTATTGACATGCTATAAAAGGAACTCAGTAATTCCTCTGGAGCTTTCTCCTTCCCCTGCTGCCGTTCATATGTTTTGGATTACAACCCCCATCTGACCCAGCATCATACAGCTTTGGTGACGAGATCATGGGGGTTGCAGCCAAAAATATATGGAGGCACCAAGTTGGAGAAGGCTGCTCTAAAGAGCCCAGGTGCATTATATTTTTTCCAAAGAGAACAAAGTGCCAGACCGTGTGCCACGTCTGGATAGAATGCATCACTAGGGATTTCCAGAGTCACTGGTTTCTATACTTTCTGCTGGTCAACAAGAACACAGTTATGTCTCTGCAAGAACAGTTTGTGCCCTTCCCCAAACTTCAGGTTCTGTGGATGACATTTGTGTGCCAGAAGTTGGCTTCAGTTCACAAAAGCTTAAGCTGCAACAAAGAACTGCTCTTTAAGATGCTGCAGGATGCTCAGATAGATGTGAATTCTTCTTTTTGCCCCTAGGGAGGTGCTGTGTGGAAATAACACTTATCTACCACCTTCTCTTCCAGCTACACAGGATATAGCAATCAAGGAAATCAAAGCTATGGACAGGCACCACAGGTGAGCCAAATGTCCACTTTTGTGCTGCTTTAAAAAAAATAAAAATAAATCACAGCATCAGGGTTTTTTATGACAGGATCATGGTGTAATCAATGTCTTTCTTGGTCATTGAGAGAGATAGACAGCTGGTATTTGAGGGAACTTTGTGGGAAGAAAGATCAAGTGTGACTAATGAGATACAAAAGAAGGAGCCCATTTGAGATTTAGACTGCAGAACATAAACATGTGGATTGATAGAGTGCTTGCCATTAAAAGCAAGCACGATCTCACTCTATCATGAGTTATTCCTGTAGATGTTATAATAGATTGGTAATGGTAGAGTGGAGAGATGCGGGTGGCGCTGTGGTCTAAACCACCGAGCCTCTTGGGCTTGCCGATCGTAAAGTCGGCAGTTCAAATCCATGCGATGGGGTGAGCTCCCGTTGCTCTGTCCCAGTTCCTGCCAACCTAGAAGTTTGAAAGCATACCAGATAAATAGGTACCGCTGCGGTTGGATGGTAAACAGTGTTTCTGTGCGCTCTGGCACTCGTCATGGTGTCCCGTGCACCAGAAGCGGTTTAGTCATGCTGGCCACATGGCCCAGAAAAGCTGTCTGTGGACAAACGACCTTGACCTGAAAGTGGAGATGAGCGCTGCACCCCATAGTCAAATTTGACTGGACTTAACCGTCCAGGGGTCCTTTACCTTTACATTTCGTAGAGTGAAAAGTCCTTCCAGGCCAGAGTTGAAGCTGTATCATAAGACTGATTCTCCTGATGTATGATTTACCCAGGCAACTAAGCTACCACACACCTCACATCACATGCAATGCCAGGTACAGGGCATATGGGCATGGCTTGGCCAGAACAGCCTGTGGAGGCCTGGGAGAGGTCCTGAAGGTTCTCCGCTCCTGTGATAATTGGTGGGCGGATTGGTGCTGCCAGCTACTCCAGACTTCAGAGGGTTCTTTTTCTTGAGCCACATGAACAAAAGTAGTCTATAGCTTGCCCTGTTCAGCCTCCTCAACCTGGGACTGATTGATATCACAATCACATTTATATCCCACTTTTGTGTGCACACAGCTAGGGTGGTTGGCACACCCTAGCCCTTCTGCCAAAATGGCGTGAAGAAGATTTGTACCTTGCAATATAATAAAGCAGACAGCAAAACAAAATGGTAAAGTGAGGGGTAAGTGGGATACAATTTGGAAAATATAAACCCTTTTAAAAAATAAAGTGGGATACCCACTTAATCCTCACAGCTGCTTAGAAGCCTGTTTGGGCTTCTAAGTTATATAAAACTTAATAAATAACAACAACCCTGTATGGTAGGTTAGGCAGGGAGCCTGTGACTAGCCCAAGGCCACCCACTGTGCCTTGTGACTAATCAGAGGACTCAAACCCTTGCCCAAAGCATACCGCTATAGTGGCTGTCTTGGTTTAGTTCCCTGGTTTCCACAAATGTCTGTGGCCTGACTTCTCCTTTGCCCTCTTCCTGTTCGATTGCAGGGCTATCCTGGCTATGAGCAGAGTGGGGAGAGCTCCTCTTATGGGCAAAGTTACGGAGGCTATCAAGGAAACTATGGACAGACCCAGACAGGTTTGGCTGAGCATGCTGACATTTTTGTACGTGTGCACTGTTCAGGGGCAACCGTTTACCTAAAGCGTTCCCTGTTGGATCTTCAGGTTACGGGCAGAGCGGCCAGCAAGGATACGGGGGATATGAAAATCAGAACCAGAGCTCTTACAGCCAGGAGTCTTACGGCAGTCAGGGGCAGCAGAAAGAGCCATCAGGCAGGTGAGGAGTCTGGCTTGTTTTGCCTGAACCTGATAAAAGTACGTCACTAATTTAACTATTGTAAAGCAGTGAAAACCTGTAGAAAGATTAACTCTTTAACTCTTTCCTGGTTGGGGGAAAAGGGGGGAATTCAGATTAATTCTGGCTTTCTTAGGCTTTTGCTGGGCCAATTTATATGCCTGCAATGAAATCTCCACTGTTCTCTGCCAGTTTCGGGGGGCGAAGATTGTTGGTGTAGATTATTGGCTGGGTGAGTTAAGCTGGGATTCTGCTTGTCATTACTATATAAGCAGAGATGATTGTGGCCATCCAGGAATCGGTCGTGATGGGGTTGACAGAAATTGGAGTTGAAATTGGGCTGATAGAAATTGGAGATGTTTAAGCAGAGGTTGGATTCTTCAGCAGTGGTTCCTGCATTGTAGTTCAGTGACCGGGCATCTGCTTTATGTGCAGAATGTCTCAGGTTCAATCCCCAGCATCACTAGGTAGGGTTGCAAAAGACTCTCTGTCTCAAGCCCTGGAGAGTGGCTGCATTTCACGTTATACAGCAATGGACTAGATGAGCCAGTGCTCTGACTGTATTGAGCAGCTTCCTGTGCTCCAGATGCCAAAAAAGCGTGCTATCATGATCTGAGTTGCCTTTGACTTGACTGCCTTGGAACTCTGTGCTGTATATGCATTGTCAATAAGACGACGAAACTTCTGCACATTTCGGTCATGCTTCTTCATCAGTTTTCTCCTCTGCTTCAGCAGCAGGACTTCCTACGACCAGAAGTCCAACTACGGGCAGCAGCCAGGTTCCTATAACCAGCCCTCAGGTTACAGTCAGCCACCAGGATCCTATGACCAACTTTCCGGTTACAGCCAGCAGCCGAAGCAGTTTGACCAGCCGTCGGGCTACAGCCAGCAGGGACAGCAGCAAAGCTCGTACGACCAGCAGTCAGGTTACAGTCAAAACCGAGGCTCCTACGACCAGCAGCACGATTTGGGGCCACAGCAGGGCTCCTACAACCAGAAGTCCAACTACGGGCAGCCGCCAGGATCGTACGGCCAGAACCAGCCATCCTACCAATCCCAGCAGAAGGAAACCTATGGCCAGAACATGCAAGGTAAGCCTTGCACAGGCTTCCCAGAAATGTTTAACAAAAGCAGCATCACAGCAGCTTCGGTAGCCTATAGCGCTCCAGGGTCACTTAGGCCACATTTACACCATACATTTAAGGCACTATGATACCATCATGGCTTCCCCCAAAGAATTATGGGAGCTGTAGTTCATTAAGGGTGCCTAGTTGTTAGGAGACGCCTCTTGTATATCAGTCAACAGTAACTGCTTTGTGATTCTTCAGATGATCGACGTGAGAAGAGTAGGTATGGCGAAGACAACAGAGGCTATGGTGGACCCCGAGGAGGTGGAAGCAGGTTCGATTCTGACAGCAGAGGTCCGATGTTGGGCTTAAGGTAAAGGATTTTTACACTAGTAGCTGCAGAGGTTGTATGTGGCTGCCTCCCCCACTATTTTTCAGGCTTGCTTGAGTGGATGCTCATGCAAAAACCTTTGAACCTTTGAGATTTGAAGGCAGTGGATTTGTTTCCTTCTTCAAGCACTCTGTGATGGGTACTGCCTGAAAACTGGACAGAATTGGTGGGAATGGCATACAAACCAAGATTCTCCAATGTAGAAATGGAATCTCTTTCTGCAAGATAAAATAATTGGGTATCATGGGACACCTCCAGTGCCTGTTGACCAGTAGGATCCAGCCATACTTTCAGCAAAGAATTCGGCTACACTTGTTTGTTCATTTTAACAAGTGAGGCGGGCAATGGTTCTTCACAGCTGACAGGTCCTTCACCTTTTAACAGCACCTTGGCCTGATTGTACCATGAGAAAACCAAGTCAAACAGCTGCTATAAGCCCTATTCAGACATTTATTACTTAAATTATTCTAGTCAGGGTCCCTGGCCTTACCCTGCCATTCTTCCTTGCCAGCCCCATTGCCCACAGTATTGTGACCTTGATCGTGCTGGGTTTTAAGTCACATGGGGAACCTACGTCTTCCCCCCCCATGCGTGGACAGTGAGATCAGTAAGCATTGCCCCACAGTTGGAATTGCGTAAGTCCTGAAAACTCCAGCAAGGCTACGACCACCGGAACAAGTTGAGCCAGGTTTTTTTCTGTTCAGTTGGCAACCCTGGTGGGCATTGAGCTGAGACACTCATAAGCTTGGGCCTAAGCTGGAATTGAATGCCTGGTTTCCCCCAGGCCCAGTTCATAAGGTCATGCCAGCCTTTCTCCCCATTTTACACCTCAGCAAGCAAAATGGATGAACACTCTTCCTTAGGGAAATGCTTTAAAGTTGAGTACACAAGCTCTGGCTGCTGTGTTCCTAAGGCTATATCAGCATGATTTAGTCAAGCAATTCTGACTATTAAAGACAGCATGATGTCAAGCAATACTGAAAATATAATTAATAGTTGTTACTATTGTTCATGATTAGCAAGCATTCCCTTAAATTATGTTACCAGCTAAGGTTCCCGAACCCAACTTGGGACGGTTGATTTCCAGCTTGATGAAGCTCCATGAGCATCGTGGAGTGTTTCTGGTAGGCAGGGATATACTGGCTGTCCTGCCCAGAAAGAAGGGATTCTCTGCTTGTCTATGTGGCCACTTTCTTATCTGCGGCCAGTTTCTTCCCAGAGCAGAGTCTAGTAAAAGCAGGCTTGTCACATGGCAACTTCAAGACAGTGCAGGCTATATCTGCAGTGCTGGAAGCTGCCTCATAAAGCAGTCTGTGTGAAGCCAGTGGTGGGTAATAAAGGTTTCCACATTGCTAAACAAGATTTGCAGTGGTGGCTGCTCTTCCAAAGAAATTAGAATAGATGCGGGGGAACCTCAAGCCTCTCAGTAGCCCCACTCCACACACCCCTCTAATGCTTTCCCTTGACTGGAATGTGTCCTTTAAATTGTGGTGATTATTCATGCTTGGGAGCAGGATGAAGAGAGGTTTGTGAGTGTAGAAATGTCTAGCATTAATGTGGCTGGAAGGTGCCCTATTTCCCAGAGGTCCACAGCCTTCCTGGTCCCATTCTCTTTCACGGCTGCTTACCCCCGCACTTGCTACAATTGGCATGTGGCCCCTGGGATGTTGTCTATGAAGAGGTGCAGCCTTCTAGCTGGGAAGGGTTCCCTGCCCCTGGAATACAAGGTTGCATCTAGAGAGGCCATGCTGGAGAGAGGTAGCATGCCTGTTGAGATGTGACCGGCCGAAGCTCAGGTTGCTCATTGATGCTTGTGTAGGAAATAGGGAAAGGGGGCAGAAGCTTGGCGGAGGACTGCTTGCCATATTGCACCTCTGCAGGTTCTCAAAAACAAGGTATAAAATAGAACCAGATTTATTAAGGTCAGGCAAAGCTGCATATATGTTTCCTACCCTGGTCCTTCGGTCAGGGGAGAGGGCCAAATGCAGCCCTCTGGGCTCCTGTATCTGGTTCACAGGACTCTTTCAAAAACACACCCTTTTCCTCAGCCAAATGCCATCTTCCCCAGGCCATATCCTTTACCAGCCCTGCATCATACCCTCCTTGAATGTTTTTGCCTGACTGGAATGTGTCCCTGAACTCTTGCTTGCCTGGGTGGGGGATAGAGAGGGGTCTTGGTGTTGAAAGTTACCGTCCAAAGGTAAAACATACACCTGTTGCTCCACCCACTTTTGCCTTTGCCCTGCCCACCGCTGCCATTTAGCTCCTAGAGGGAATGTGGCCCTTGGGCAGAACCAGTTTCTTCACCCTGACCTTTGGTGTTCCACCTGCCTTCTCTGCAGCTGAATCTCCTGGCCACCAGGGTCAGGGAACCTGGAGCTTTGCAGGTGTTCCTGGACTGCAGCTCCCATCATCCCTGACCATTGTTCATGCTGACAGCGGCAGGCTCTTCCCCCCCCCCCCTCCACACACCTTGCTTTAAATTATGCACTGATGAATCCCTTTACCTGCAAATTCTGGAGTTAAGTACTGGCTTACAGTTTAAATTTAAATAAGAATAAATAGTGGGCCACTTGATGAAATAGGTCCCTACCAGTCAGGAGTTAAGGAACGTTGGTTGTGCTTTGCGGCCACGTGGGACTGCCACTGGTTGGAGTCTTGTTTGGGTGGAAGGTGAGAAGGCACTGGCCCCAGTTAAGCTGATGAAGGAAGAGGGCCTTGCCTTCTCGCTCCCTCTCTGACTCACGCTGCCTCAGGTTAAAGTGTTTGACAAGCCCTTGTGGGAGCTTAAGCTACGAAGTGCGGCTGGACAGAAACCAGGCGCTGCTGCTACTTGAGGACAGAGGAAGAGTGTATTTTGGTGGCACAGAAAGGAAAGGGCATTGGTTCAGAAGCGCTTGGTTGTAGCTTGCTCAGGTTCAGAGTGGAGGAGTTGTGCACATGGCGTGGGTGGCATAGTTGAGTGCAGTAGGCCACAACTATTAAAATAACCGTCTATAACCGGATACAATTTCTGTTGTGTGTCAGTATCTCTAAATATAAACCTTCTCTGATGTCCAGCAAACCTCACTGGCGTTCTAGACTTTAAGGCCACATTCACACCATGCATTTAAAGCTCTATGAGACATGTGTTTAAACAGTCATGTCTTCCCCCAAAGAATTCTGGGAGCTGGAATTTCTTAAGGGGGCTCAGAGTTGTTAGGAGGTCAGTATTCCCCTCCCACAGCTCCCTGTGAAAAGGGAGAACTGTAGCTCTCGGAGGGGAATAGGGGTCACTTAGCAACTTGCAGCCCCCGTGACAAACCACAGCTCCCATAATTGTTTGGGGGAAGTTGCAGTGCTTTAAACGTACGGTGTGAATGTAGCCAATCTTTATTATCTCTTACTGAGAACAATTTTTATTTTATTTTTTGCATTTACTTGGATCTGGATCTACTCATATTTTTTTAGCGCTTTGGAAATCTGAATCCTGTTTTTTTTAAAGCAAAATAAAGCCTCCAGAACTTGGAGGGGGGCAGCCATGACCTTCCCAAACTGATATGACAGCCCTGTGTTTGGTTCCAAATGTGACCTCTCTGTTTATGAGACTTGGAGTCCCTGTTGCAATGTAGGGAGGCTTGAATGAGAGCAAAGGTTGGCATTCTGAAGCTTGTTCCCTTGTTCCCTTCGCATATGTAAAATAATTCCCAAATAAGGAATGAATCTGCTCTTGACTGTAGGTTAATATATCTGTCAGTCCTTTTTTCCCCCTGTGAAGCATCTTCTGAATTGGAGTTTATAAACTGGATGTATTTTTGGTCCTAAATTTTAGGACCAGAATTATTTATTTATGTGCATTGTTTTATCCCACCCTTCCAAGGTACTCTGGGTGGTTTACAAGCTTCCCCTCCCTCCTTTTTGAGTTAGGATAGGCTAACAAATAGTGACCAGCCTCAGCCTGAGAGAGCATGACTGATCCATGTTCACGGAGAGAGCTTCATAGGCTGTTGGGGCTTTGAACCTATATATCGAACCTAACCCAAATGCTATGCTGCAAAACTAAGAACACAAATTTTATTGGAAGCCAGAGGGTGGCATTTCTCCAAGCTCGTGAAAGGCTGTCATTTAAAAAAATGAGCCAGAGCATATTTTACCCCACCCTTCCTGCCATGAGTTCAGGATGGCACATAGAGCTTTTCTCCTCTTGTATCCTCACAACAACCTTGTGAAGAAGGTTAGGTTGAGAGGGAGGCTTGGCTGAAAGTGGACTTCATGACTGATGCAGATTTGAGCCCAGGTCTTCCTTGTTAAACGCTGTGACTGCTAGTCCAGACTAACTGTTGTTAGCCTAGAAGCAGTCTCCCTCTCCCCCCCCCCCCAAATGCATATGCACACCCACACACCTTTTGCAATTACTCAAGTGGGTAGGAAAGCAATCAATGATTGAGTGTGAAAAAAGGAAACCCACACTGTTTGGAACTTCAAAACTGTGTGTAAAGGGAATTCTGTGGTAAGCGATTTTTAGGCATTCACTGTAGAATGTTCGCTGGTGGCAAGCATTCTCTCTGGCTTGTGCCCTTGTGAATAGAAAACTGCATTATTTATTTCTTTATCATACACCTGTTGTCTATATAGTGTGCATAAACTTCTGCAAAGGACAGAAAAGTCCTTTCCCCTTGAGCGTGTGCACAATTAAAAATATACACACCCCTCCCCCAAAACAAAACCCCATGATCAACCAGTCACCGCAAACAAACTCCTTGGTCTGAACAGAACTCATGGTTTGTTTAGGACAGAGCTCAAGAAACAAACCCAGTGGGATGGTGGCTGCAGTTCTGGTCTTCACATGCACACCTGTTGAGCGCATCCCAGGTGTAAATGGCATCTTACAAATTACTGCTGGGATTTGGGGCTGCAGAAGTGGGCCTGGGAACACCTGCATACCTACCCTCTTCTCTTAATCAATGAGACTAACAAGAGCTCCAGAGCAGGAGCTGAGCACGTGTTATTTATTGCTGAAGGAGTGTGTGCCAGTTCTTAGGGGATGCATTCAGCAGCTGCACGGTAACATTCAGTAAGGGTGTCTTTTGAGCCCTTGGGCTCAGGGTGTAGAGACTTTAAAAGAAGGAATCATTTCTTCAATTTTTCCTCTACAGTGGTGGTGACCGAGGTGGCTTCAAAAATGTTGGTGGTAAGTGCTGAGCATCGGAAATAAAAAATTTCAGTGGAAATTCTACATTAAAAGGCCAATAAATAAATAACAGTCTTTAAAAGCCACCAAATACCATGTTCCATTAGAAGCATTTTATTTTTTGTTGTTCTCTTTGTTTCCCCTCTTTGAGCTGAGGTTGGTGTGTACGTGTGCTTTAAAAGAAAAAGAAAAAAGTTGCTCATAATAATAAAGTTTAAAACCAGGATTCCGGTTTCTTTTCTCTTCCTTTTGTCCATTTGCATGAAATGATTTTTTTTTTGTAGTTCCTTTCCTTGCCACTTGGTGGCACGTAATGCAAAGTCCTGCTAAGCAAAACCTACCAATGAGAGAACAATCGCGGCACACGACTTGAGAAGTGGCCAGCCAGGGCCCACAAGATGACCCCTGACCCCATAAACCTGGGTGGCAGATGCCACAACCTTCAGTTTTTTAAAGAAGACTGACTAGTTTTCTTCTTGATGCACCTTCCTTCATTTTTAATCATCTCTTCTAAATCTTGTCTCGGCTTAAGGGTTGTTGCATATACCTTTTCGTTAATTCAAAATTCAGTTACGTTGTCGGTTTGTGTATCGTCAGGTGTGTGTGTGTGTGTTTTTTTTGGCTAAAATACCCTTTGGTTTTTCTCTCATCCATTTCTCAGGTCAGAGGGATTATGGGCAGAAGCCAGACACAGGTAAGCACATCAGCATATAGCTCCACAGCCTTCTGTTATTTCCTTCACTTTCAATGGCGGCACACACCGGTCTTCCTCTTCAACGGGGAGGTGCACCAATCTTCTTAGGTGCTTTACGTTTAGCCTGGCGAAGAGAAGACTTGAGAGCTGATGTAAGAGGGCTATCACATGGAAGATGGAGCGATCCTGTTTTCTGCTGCTCTAGGGTAGGCTCTGAACCAACTGATTCAAATGACAGGAGTGTCTGACTAAACATTAGGAAGAACTTTCTTAGGGTAAGAGCTGTTTGACAGTGGAATGGGCTCCTTCAGAGGGTGCTGGACTATCCTTCATTGGAAGCTTTGAAACAGATTTTGTATGGGCACCTGACAGTGATTCTTCAGCTGTGGTTCATGCATTGCATGGGGTTGGACTAGATGACCCTTGGGTTCCCTTCCGACTCTACAGTTCTATTATTCTATTTCCTAAACTTAAAATGATTAAGTTCTCTGACACAACTTCCCCATATACATGCAGAGCTTTCCATAAGATAGTGGGCTGTTGCCGATGAGCCTTGCAGATGCAATGGTGACTGTTCTGACTTGAGTAGTCTTGGAAATCAGTTCCTTCTAGTTTGGCCCCTGCAGAAGTTATTTCAGGTTCTAAAATAACTCTGGCTCCTCTGTGATGTAGATCCGGAGTCTGACAACTCTGATAACAACACCATCTTTGTACAAGGACTGGGAGATGACGTTTCAGCAGATCAAGTTGCCGAGTATTTCAAGCAAATAGGTATCATTAAGGTGGGTGAAGTAGTAAAACTACTTACCAGAGAAACCTGGTAAGATTGTGGGGACGATGCCGTTGCGGCAGGTGATAGTTCATAACAAAATCCTCAAATGGATAAAAGCAAGGGACGTCTCCTAAATTGGATGACCAATTGGAAAACCGAGGCATTTTAGGTTTCTGATTGGAGCATACTTAAGTTTGGACTTGGTGGGTGTCCATAATTGTAGGGCAGGCATCAGACTTATTCTTTACACACAACACCCTGGTGTTGGTGCCTTAGCTGTCTGAATTTGGTCTCTGACAATCTCAGGAAGTCACTGGCGTGGTGGGTGTAGGAAAGCAGCTGGCTTTTCTGTCTTGAGTCCAAGAAGTTAATTATACCTTCCCACTTCATTCCCTAACTGTCATGGATTCAGCTAGAAGTTACTCTTGTTCCTGTAGGACTTGGTGGTGATGAACTCTGTTAACCAACTCCCAAAATCTCTCGGTCCCCCCCCCTTCACTGTCACCTGGCCTCTATTTTTGATGATGCAGTTGCTTGCTGGATCTCTGCCAGTGGAAGTTCTTAGAGTGAAAAGACCAAAAGATTAGTGATCCAACTTCCTGTCCATATGGAGACCCATCACCTATTAGCCTCTGCTCAAAATTTTCGCTTGTACCAATATGCTTGTTACATGGTTCCAGATACTTGTTTGATGTGTGGGTGGGGATTCACCCCTCTGGCACCCAACAGCCTTTCTCTAGTTGCTGGTGCCCCAGAGCAGGAGGTGCCAGCCTTCTTAGGTCAGTGGCACTTTTTGGAAATTTGAGAGAGTGCCATGGGCACCAGTTTGTGGCTTAATCTGCCATGTCCGGGAGAGCAGAGAAAGCCAGAACCATAACACTGTGTGGTCATGCCCCACATTAGTCCCCCACCATCAATGCCAGACACAGCAGTTCTGCGTTATATGGAGGGTCACAACATGCCTTTCTCTCTTTTCTTCCCAGACTAACAAGAAAACTGGCAAACTCATGATTAACCTCTATACGGACAAGGATACTGGGAAGCCAAAGGGCGAAGCGACAGTGTCTTTTGATGACCCGCCATCTGCTAAGGCAGCCATCGACTGGTTTGATGGTAAGACTGGCCTCCTTCCTCTCAGTAGCCAGTGCATGATTCCCCTCCTCCTTTTTATACAGCAGTCTTAAAACAACTAAGATCTAGAGTGATGGCAAACTGGAGGCTTCTTTCACAACAGGATCTGGAGAACTCATGGCCTGTTTATTTCCCCTGCTCTCTCTCCCTCCTCCTGGCTCAATTAAAGGTTCTTGTAGGCACCAACTAGCTTTACTTTATAACATATAGTCCTTGAGATGCAAGATGTTGTAGTACAACATCTCACATCATCCACAGCCAGCACGGCCCACGTTGAAGGATGGTGGGATTTGTAGTCCAACGGCATCTGGGAACCAAAGGTTGAGGAAAGATGCCTCAGATTTTTGGAGCTGGGTTTTTTTTTGGGGGGGGGGGTGAGAGCACAGGGAGTACATATCCTCAGGCAAGTAACCGAGCTTTTAGCCATCTCTGAGCAGCTGTGGATTTTTCTTTCCTTCCTTCTTTTAATTTAAAAAAATAATAATATATTATTTTTTTGCAGGAAAGGAATTCAACGGCAGTGTTATCAGGGTTTCCTTTGCAACCAGACGGCCTGAATTCCTGCGAGGAGGCAATGGAGGAGGAGGTGGTGGTGGTGGTGGTGGCCGCCGAGGTAGGAACAGGACCGCCTCCCCTGTTGTCTTTGCATGCGACCCAGAGGTGCTATTATTTCAAGACTGAGCATGGGAGAAACTTTCTCCCCCAAATCTCTTTTTGGCTGTCCCTCTCTCCAGAGCAGGGAGCAGAGGCCATTCTGACGCTTTTCGGCTAATCACATTAAGTCCTGCCCACATGTGTTTCTTTGGTTTAACTGCAATGTATTTGTGACGGCAGGTTCCCGAGGAGGGGGCTTCGGAAGAGGCGGCGGCTTCCAAGGCCGAGGCGGAGAACCCAAAAGTGGTGACTGGGTTTGCCCCAACCCGTAAGTTCCTATCCTAAGGCCTGTATCTGAATAAGGGCTTCATCTTCTTCCATGTTGGAACATAGGAGGCTGCGATGCAAGTTGAGCCGTTGATCCATCTGGCCCAGTGCTGTGTAGGCTGACCGGCAGTGGCTCTCTTAAGACCTTTCCCAGTCTTGCTGATTGGTACTGGGCTTTTTTTGCCTGGAAATGCTGAAAGTGGAATCAGTAACATGGCCTGTTCCACCACACTTGACCTATGGAAGGCATAGGGTATCTGTGGCCCTCCAGATGTTGTTGAACTCGAGCGTTGCATCATCCCATAACCACTGGCTGGGGGCTGAGTCCAGGTTAGGTTGAGAGTGAGCGACTGGCTCAAGGTCACCCAATGGACTTGATGGCCGAGTTTCAACCCTGGTCTCCCAGGTCCTAGCCCAGCCAGGACTCTAACCACTACACCACACTGGCTATTATTTTTATTGCATTCTGTTTTATTGATGGTATTTGTAGTCTGCTCTTTGTTGTATGTTTTCAGTCGCAGGAAACAAAAGTAATAAAAATAAACGCAATATACTGAAATCGCAACAACACAGTTTAGCATTTCCAAGTCCCCCCTCCCCCCCTTTAAAAATCCAGAGCACTTTCTAAAGCGTGTGTTTCCTTGTTTCCTTCAGGAGCTGCGGCAATATGAATTTTGCCCGTCGAAATTCCTGCAATCAGTGCGATGAGCCCAGGCCGGATGATGGGCATCCGCCAGGAGGAGGTTTGTAAAAACAAACAAACAACCCAAAGCAAACCACAACGCCAGAAATGGGATGGGGAGCAGGATACCACAGCTTGGAGAAAGCGTTCCCTTGTGTTGCTCATCCTGCTTTCCCCCCCACAGACTTCCGCGGCCGGGGAGGCTTTGGAGGCGACCGGGGATTCAGAGGCCGCAGAGGCGGTGGCTTTGGCGGAAAAATGGGAGGCCGGTCAGTGCTGAATTTATTTACTTATTGGAATGGCCAAAGGGCAAATTAGATCTGGGATCTACCCAAATCAGTATTCCCCATCATTGCGTCTTCGGCCACATTCACACCCTACATTTAAAGCACTACGATACCACTTTAAACTGCCTGGGCTTCCCCCTCCCAAAGAATCCTGGGAGCTGTAGTCTCTGAAAGGTGTTGAGAGCTGTTAGGAGGCCCCTGAGTCCCCCTTACATAGCTTCAATTTCCCAGAGTCCCCTGAGAAGAGGGATTGATTGTAAAACCAAACAACAACCCCCCAAAAGCAATTGTGTTTTTTATAGAATAATTTAAAATATTCAGAAGAAGGAACTGATAAAAATAAACAAGCTTTAAAAAGAAGTAGACACAGTAAAATGAACAGTTTTAAAAACAAAAGTGTTATGTCTAGATAGGCCACAGGCAGGGTGGATTTGATTTAAATCAAATTGATTTAAATCACGATTTAAATCACGATTTAAATCACAAGTCAGTAAGGCTTGATTTAAATATTTTTTTTTACAGAAAGACTCATTCTTGCTGGTATAATCTTAATATTTACAACCATATGAAGGTTTCATTTTTGGAATAATAAATTTTCAGAGTAGTTTTTACAGTTATATCAAATTACTGATTTGGTTATACTACTAGAAATACATAGACAGATAATTATGAAATTATGGTGAGGTTTAATAAGTTAACTGTTTATATTTGGACGACTTTTCTGCTGTACTTTATTGGAAGGAGAAAAATAATCATTTCCTTAATAACCATTTAAACAATTTATTTAACTAAAACAATAACATGATAGCTTATGTATCCATGTTTGTTAACTGATGTGGTTAAACATTTTTTTAAAAAAACTTAGACTGAGTTTTAGCACACTTGATAAACTTAAAACAAATCCTTATTTCCTGATGAATAGCCTTTGGACTACAATGTAACTTAAATAGAAGACTATATTTAGAAAGATTTTTCCTCCAAAAGCATTTTATTTTGAAAATCCAATTTAAATCAAAAAAATCCGATTTAAATAAAAAAAATCCGATTTTTTTTTTTTTTTTTTAAAAATCATTGATTTTTATCCACCCTGGCCACAGGTCAGGAGATGCTGATGATCATAATGATTTGTTACCTGCCCTTCACCAGCAGGTCCCAGAGCGGGTTGCAACAGTTTTAAAATTCAGAGTTAAAAGCAGTTAAAACGTACTACATCCACAAGCATAGGTTGGGTCCTGGAAATGCACGTCTCAGGAGTCAAAGGCCGGAGGAAGGAGATGAGAAATGGGAAGTTCTTTGGAAAGGTCAGGCTTGGCTTAGGGTGCCTTGTCCACAAATTTACACCTGGCCCACTGAAGCTGTCCAGACCTTTACTGCTTGCAAGGGTGCCAGCCAGGTCCAGAGTCCAGGTGGCTGGTTCTAGGGTGCAGTCACTGGACAGGAAGGTATTCGGGTTAAAAAAACAACCTTCTTTCTTTCTCTTCCAGAAATGACTTCAGAAGTGATCAACGCAACCGACCCTACTAAGAACAGCTGTGAAGGTCCCCCCTCCCTACCCCAACTTTCTGACGGCTTTTCACAGCAAACTTTGCTGAGTTTCGCCTGCTGCTTTATACCCCACATGGCCTCTTTTGGATAGTGGAATTAAATGTGAAATTGGATTTTTTTTTTTAATTTGGCGGGAGGGAACTTGGGTCAGATTCCTCCCCCTCCTTTTTTATTTCACTTCTAAAGCAAGTCCATCAAAATTTTCATCTTCTAATTTCCATCATTCCCCCCACCTCTCCCCCCACCCCCAACTCTCCATCACCTAAAAAAAAAAAAAAAAGGCTCTCTCTTCCACGGTCTGTTGAAAAAAAGAAGGAATGAAATTGTAAAATATTTGCCAAAAATCTGACATGTTTTATAATTCAAACAATAAAAGCTGATTGTTTATTTGTGACATTTTGCCTGTTTTCCCCGCCCTTATCCAGGAACCCCCAGCAACCCCTGTGTGTTTAGGAAGGAAGTGTTGAACTGCATAGATACTCGGGACTCTGCAGAATCTGTGTTTAAAGCAGAAAAATATGGAGTGGGAATAGCTGTATTTGGCAGTTCATCTAAATTTGGCAAAGCGGCATATATTACTGTAACTTTTTTTAAATTTACAAGTGGGAGAGAGGGAGAGGCATTAAGCTGTAAGGGCCCTCGCCTCTAGAAATTTTACTAGACATTGTCCACATACAAGTGTATATTTTCACTCAAAGAGAACAAGAAACTCCTGAGGGTGGGGGTGGGGGAGGGGGAGAGAGAACAAAAAGCCAAGATTTCTTGGGATACTAACTGTTGCAGGCAGTACCAAATTTATGCAGCTTTTCTGTATGTGGTGGAATGTATCCAACCATTATCATTATCATAATTGCACTTATTAAGTCACTTTCTTCACAAAATATAAACTCAAAGCAACTTGCAGTATAATGCAAAAATAAAAATCTCCATAGAGCTGAAATGAAATAAAAGCTAAAAACATTGATGCGCATGAAAAGCTGCATTAACAAATCCCACCCACTTAGAGGCCACAAAGTCAACCAGGTTAAAAATTTGGCTCAAAAGTGTTTTGTTGCCTGGCACCTACATTTAGTCAGTGATGGCTCCAAGCATACCAGTGAAAAGACCCATTCTCATGTTGCTACCCTCCAGATCTCACTTGGAGACGACACACTGAGGGCCCTTTGAGGATGAATGCAGGTTCTGGGTAGGTATATATATATATGAGGAGAGGCAGTCCTTGAGGCATTGAGGTCCTGAACTCAATGAGACGGGGATGCCAGCAACAGCAGCAGCAGTAGCCCTGTGAGGTCCTCATCCAACTCTATCCACCACGCCATACCTGGCCTCTTACTTTCTTAAATCTTACCACCCCTGGCTACTAGCCTTGCTGGCTGGGGCGAATGGGATTAGGAGTCCATCAACATCTGGCGAGCCACATACGGCCCCCACCATTATGAATCCTAGAGCGAAGGGGGGGGGCTCTCATTTTGCAGAGTGTCTTTGTGCCGCATCCGGCAGCCTTCGCATGGGAGCCCGAAGTGCGGCACGCGCGCCTATCCCACTCGTTTCCTCCTTCCTCTACAGCTGTGGGCGTGGCCGGCGGGGATCCGAGTGGATGCTTTTGTGCCCCCCTATGTCACCTGAGCTGTCGGGGAGCTGCCATTGGCTGAGAGGAGAGAGAGGGCTGAAGCCGCGGAAGCCACCTTTAGTTTGGGACCAAGATGGCGGCGAGGAAACAGCGGGAAGTAAGTGTTGCTTTAAACGTGCATTTAAACGGCTTAACTCGCGCCCCAAAGTCCCACATTTATTCCTGCATGTTGTTAACCGGTTGCATGGCAATCCTGTGCTTTTCCACCTAGAAGTAAGCGTCGTTTGGTTTAATGGTTGCTTTCTCCTAAGTAAGGGCGGCTAAAATTTGCCTGTGTATGTCTCCTCGGAAGTAAGCCCCGTTGAGTGCACTAGGGCCTACTGCCAGGCAAGGAAGTGTAGGATTTCAGCTGTGAAAGCCCCACTAAATTCAGTCCCCATTGCATTGCAGCGGGTTGGGCTGGATGGTTCTTAGAGATCCCTTCCAACTCTGCAATCTATATTTCAGTAGCGTAATCAGAAAGTCCAACGGCTTATTTCGTTTTACAGTATTGGTCTGCTGCAGCTTGATTTCAGATACGTTGCTTTAGAATGATAGTTTTCATTACGCCTTTGGGACTGGTTAATTATCCTAGGGGTCCCGTGGGTGGAAGAGAGAGAGAGAGAGAGCAAATGGAAGGAGAAAGAAGATGTTCTGTGCTAGACTGTGTAGGTCAGTTCCAGTTGCACTGCAAATTTAAATCTGCATTTTTCACTGCAAAAGGTTGGGAGGCACTGATTGGGGGTGTGCTATTTATGGCCTAAGCCACTGTGAGAACAGGATGCTGGACTAGAAGGGCTCCATTTTAGCCTGATCAGCTATCTGACTCTTCTTTTGTTCTTATAATTGTCTGTCCATATCATTCTGGGGGAAATCCGGCAAGTGTTTTTTGTTTTTTGTTTGTTAAACCAACTCTGTTGCCTCATTTGAAGTATCTCAGCAATGCATTTACAATGTGAAGCACCCTGATAAGCCAGCCCTGTTTCAGAGGCAAGCTGAGGAACCATGCAGACACTTTTTTTAAAATAAATTTTTATTAATTTTATAAAAAGAAAATACAACAATATAGACATTCAACAAAAAGGAGACAGCGACAGTTCCATCACAAATATTTCTTATTTTCGTCTAATTTCTAAAATTCCGCTTTGGTCTTACTGTAACTTTCCTCCAGCCTTTTCTTCTACTTAACAAAGTTATCCTGATACAACTTTTCTTATATAAAAACACTTAAGACACTTCTTAAGACTTGCAGACACTTCTTAAGTTATTAAGGCCCTGATTTAACTAGGAATGTAGAATGCTGCTTCGTTGTGAACCAGACCATCTCCACGGTGTGGCAGTTGCTCTCCAGGATTTTAAGCAGGGTTCTCTCCTGCCCTGATCTGGAGATGCTGGGGATTGAACCTGAAACCTTCTGCACGCAAAGCAGATGCCCTGCCACTGAGCCACAGCCCCGGGGTTGCCTGTAAGATATGCCAGAGGCAATGATGAGTGAAGTATAGTCTGACCTGGTATTGCCACAACTTCTGGTTTGGCTCTGACCAGGACATGATCACGTAATCTTCTCTCTGAGCAGATTTTGGCTGTCTGCATGCAGGTGATCTGCTCTCCTTGGTGGTGGTTGGGATCTTATCAATCTCTTAAGGTTAACCCCATCAATACTAACTTGGGGTTGTGATGAGAGTTCTGTTAAATTACTGCTGGAAACAGTAAACCAGGGCTGGGCAGAAGGTGGATTGGACTCCACATTGGATGCCCCTTTGAATCAAGATGGAGGACTGAACCTTTAAAAACTACTTTTCACCACTGATTTCAAAGCTGCACTGATTTATTTTGGCTTCTAAGAATTCCTGAGCAATGTTGGGTATGAGGCTGCTAACAAATAAATAATACATGTGTTCTGGATTACAACTTTCCAAGTGTGTAAACTGTTCAAAGTGGCTTTTGCAAATGCAAAAATCCCACTGCTCAATGTGGCTTTTGTAGTGGAGGTTGCTGATATCAAAACAAAACACCTTAATGTTGTCTGGGAGTTAAGTCCAATTGAATTTAGTGTGCCTTACACCAGAGTAGCTATACAATCTGGATAATTAGCATGTAGTGATTGCAATGTGGAACTGTGGAGGACAGAAAGTTTTGAGTTAAAATGTCCAATGTCCTACGTGAACTGGCCCCCCCCCAATGTCTAAGCAAAAAAAATTTATAATGGCAATCCTAAACATGCATCTTTACTTCAAAGTAAAGATGCCTAGTAAGTGCATCTAGGGTTGCATGTCTGCTGTGTCATTTTTGCAGGTTGTGTGAATATTTCTCTTTTCCTGTGGTCAAAAGTATTTACCGGTAAATGGAAATATTTGATTTGCAGGGGTGGGACATTTAGCAAAGCACACTGAATGTGAATTAAATGTTATAAGTAAAAAAAAAAAGATCAGAAGTTTTCTTGAAAATTATTTTTTATTGGAATTCTAAGTAAATTTTATTGGAATTCTAAGAAAATATTTTAAGGAATCTAAATACTTTAAGAACCTGCAGTTGTGAATACGGTGTTTTCAAGGTCAAGGAATCTGAAAAACCAGGATGATTTATACATTTTTGTATATAAAAAACTGAGTCTATGACCTAGGAGAGACCAGGGTTCAAATCCCTGCTCAGCCATGAAGCTCACTGGTTGACTTTGGGCCAGTGCCTGCCTCTCAGCCTAACCTACCTCACAGGGTTGTTGTAGGGCTTGAGAAGGGGAGACCCATGTATACCACCTTGAGTTCCGTGGAGAAATGCAGTGAATAAACACAGTGCATAACTTTATCTCAACATAGCTCAACCACCATTTTATGTTACGAGTTTGATTCCCCCCCCCCACCCGTGACGGCTAAACTTTTATTTGGGAATTGTCGTATCCAGCCTTTCCTGTAACCTGATACCCTCAAAACGATTTGGACTACAACTCCCATGAGCCGGAAGGGCAAGGCTGGGGTTGAGGAAGAGTCCAAAATGGCAGTGGATGATGGGAATTGTAGTGTAAATCATTGTCTTATATGTTTTTCGGATCGCATTCGCTTGAACGTTTTAACAGGGACCTCTGTTTCCATATCTTGCAGGTAATGGTCTTCTGTTCCTGTTGATGCATAGAAGAGGAGGTGGTGATGATGATGATGTGGGAGGTTCACCCACCAAGTGCCATGCTCCTGAAGGGGAGCCCTTGGAGGAGAATCCCTCCTAGCAAATTCCTGCTCTGACCCCCACCCTCCCTCACCAGATATTAAGAGCATCTCCTGGAATCGGACACAAAAGCTTCATTTTCCATGGTTTACAGTGGGGCTGACCAACATGGTGCTGCCATGGTATTGCTGGGTTACTTGCCACACTAGCTGGGGCCGAGGGAGCTGCGGTCAACAGTTGGCCATCCTAGGGCCCACCTGCGCCGTACATTTAAAGCAGTGTCATAGCCCTTTAAACAGCCGTGCCTTCCTCCAAAGCACCCTGGGAGCTGTGGCTTGCTAAGGCTGCAGAGAGTTGCTAGGAGACCCTGGTTCCTCTTACAAAGCTCCAGTTTCCTGGGAAGAGGCATTGATAAACCAGAGGTTGTAGCTACATGAGGGGAATAGGGATCCCCTAAGACAGGCATGGCCAAACTTGGCCCTCCAGCTGTTTTGGGACTACAACTCCCATCATCCCTAGCTAACAGGGCCAGTGGTGAGGGATGATGGGAGTTGTAGTCCCAAAACAGCTGGAGGGCCAAGATTGGCCATGTCTGCCCTAAGAACTCTCCGCACCCTTGCTCCAGCATCTAGAGGGCCACAGGTTGTGCATTCCTGTAGTGCTCACCAGAGCCAGGCCCTGACTTCTGAGAGTTCTCTAGTTGGGGCTTCTCCAGCTCCTTGGCTAAAAGAGCAATTTCACCATGCAGCTGTCCACCAACTCTCATCCACAGCACCTGTTCCATCAGGCTGCTGGGGACGGATGGGAATGAAGGGGCTCTACATCCAATTATGGAAAGCTCCTCTTCCCCTTGGAAGCTTTCTGTTCCAGCTGATCATGTTGAGAGACCTGCGACTAAGACGAGTGTGCTTTCCCACCCTCTTCCCTCCTAAACCCCTTTCCTTTTGTGTCACGTCTTTTATATTGCAAGTCGGCAGGCAGGGAACTGTCTTACCAGTAAACTCTGCTGGGAGCCTTTTTTTGGCTAAAGAGCGGGAGATTATTATTATTTTTAACCTAAAACAATAAATAAATTGGATGTTGTGAATCTTAACTTAACAAGCACATTTTTGTTTTTTATGTAAATAGCAACCGGGGAAAGCCAAAGCAGCCTCGGGAACACAGCAGATGGTGGTAGGGAGGAAAGGGTTAATGCCCCATAAACACTGCCCCTGGGAAGTTGTAAACAGATTTCCTTGAAATGCAAATACAGTGGTACCTTGGTAGTGGCTCCTGAACAAATCAGCTCCAGAATGCTGGAAACCCAGATGTGAGTGTTCTGGTTTGTGAACGTTTTTCGGAAGCTGAATGTCCGACGCAGCTTCCGATTGAGTGCAGG
Organism: Darevskia mixta; assembly: GCA_034641385.1. Classification (NCBI taxonomy): domain Eukaryota; kingdom Metazoa; phylum Chordata; class Lepidosauria; order Squamata; family Lacertidae; genus Darevskia; species Darevskia mixta. The sequence goes on from JAWWNH010000059.1 coordinate 4,800,903, forward strand.
AAGCTCCTGCAGCCAATTGGAAGCCGCGTCTTGGGTTTCTGAACCATTTCAGGAGACAAACGGACTCCTGAAATGGATTAAATTCGAGAACCAAGGTACCACTGTAGCAGTTTTGGATTAGATTCGTCAGGACTCTGGAAGGGATACATGCGTTGATAAACCACCACGGCCTAATTTGTTCCAGGGGGAAATTAGCTGAGCAAAATATCCAGCAAGAAAGTTGAGGCACGCCACCCTGTGCACAGGGAGCCTTCTGGATTCTCATATATGGGAGCCTGCAATGGAGTGCCTTCATGTACTGAAAGGAAGAAGGCAAAGCAGGCGTATCTCTCTAGTTCTCTCACTCAGCTAATCCTCCTCAGCTTCTAGGAGAAATAAGTTGAACGAGATAACCAGAGAGTTCTCAACGGTCAGAGCCTGCCTGCTTTTCATATGCTAGCCAAGCTCACAGAGACCACCAATAAAACATCACGGGATGCCTGTGTAGCAGATAAATTTCATGTGTGTACAACAGAAACACATACAAACATAAGCAAGTATCCCATCCAGCCACGTGGTGCCTGAGACAGAGGATGCGGGCCACCCCCGTCAGTTTTCAGGGGTGTACAGTTTGACAAGGTGCTGGAGTTCCGTGGCGTAGCCAGTGACAGGACACCGCTGGTGCTGCTTCACGTAGTTGTAGGCGCAGCGGTAGCAGAAGACGAAGCCGGAGGTGGAGAGGGCCGTGTCGTTGGCGCGGATTTTGCGGCACAGCGGGCAGACGGTCTTGAGCTTCGGCAAGAGCGGGGAGTCTGTCCTGCGGTCCAGGTGGACGGGCGGCGGAGGGGTAGGCAGAGCTGTCAGGGACTTGATGGACTCCTGGTTCTCAGACGAGTACCACCATTCCAAGAACTGGAGAAAGAAGACGCCCACGGAGAGCCCGGTGGAGAGGGAGAAGGCCAGGCCGCCCAAGGCTTTCTTTGCGGCAGACTGTACCTGCTGTTTCAAGCTATGAGAGACAAGACAGATTTAAAAAAAGAGCAGTGAGTGAAGGCATCTTCTCTGCTGCCAGCTGACCACTGTAGCCAGTATCTTGTATTAATGTAATGCAGTCTTTGTGGGGTTGCCCTGGGGCCTGGATCGGAGGCTCCAGCTGGTACTGAATACAGAGGCCAGACTGCTGGTGAGGACATCTGCCGAGAAAATTTGACACTACTGCTAACTGTCTCTACCGGCTGCCCATCTGCTATGAAGTCAGTCTCAAGATTCTTCTCTTGATTTGCAGAGCCCTGAACCACTTGGGGTCAGGGTACCTCAGAGATTGCCTGAGCCCTTATATTCCAGCTCAATCATTGAGCTCATCTGCAGGAGCGGAGTGTGTTCCTCGAGTTAGAATAATAGAATTGTAGAGTTGGAAGGGACCCTGAGGATCATCTGGTCCAACCCCCTGCAATGCAGGAATATGCAGCTGTTCCATATAGGGATCGATCCTGCAAGCTTGGCATTACCAGCACCACGCTCTAACCAACTGAGCTAACCAGGTTGGTGAGGCTCATTTGACAACAGGAAGAAACCGAGTCTTTAGTGTCATCTGCCCTAAACTGGGGGATCTTCTACCAATGGAGATTCAGCAGGCACCTTCTGTGCCAGCTTTTAAACTGCCTGCTGAAAACTTTTCTATTCTCATATATAGGCAATTGAGGATAGAACAGTTACCTGATTTCCGATTTCAACTTTTAAAATTTGGACTTTATTGTACTGTTTTATGCACAATTAGTCTTACAATCTTAGAATCATAGAGTTGGAACGGACAACAAGGGTCAGCTACTCCAACCTGCAATGCAGGAATCTTTTGCCCAATTGCTGTAGACTGCTCCAGTATTTTGGTATGAGGCTCTGGCAGGGTCCTAGAGCCCTCCCACTTTCCTTCCAAAGCTGGAAAAACACTAGGCTTTGGGAAAGAGGTGGGAGGACCCTAGGATCTTGCCAGAGCCATCATACCTCCTTCCCAAAACCCAGCACCTTGCTTACCAGGCTTTGGGAAGCCAGCATAAGGGTTGTAGGTGTCAAATGTTGCTGAGAGCCACCAAAATAGGCTGCATGCATGCTGGACTTCCCTGGTCCAGACAGATGGTTTGGCTGTCCTTATGTCCCTTTCAGAGCTTGCCCGTTTCCCCATTTCACCTCACCTTCCTGCTGGCTGTGGGCTCCCGCTCATGGCTGCCGCCGCCTTCTCTAAGGCTCGCACATCTTCCACTGTGAGCCTGACCAGCTGGACGCCCGCCAGCCTCAGCAGGGGCGAGTGGTGCCGGGACTTCCCCAGGACATAGCAGAGCTGCTGGGCCAGGAAGCAGCCCTCCCAAGCCAAGTTCACAAAGGGGTAAGCGGCCAGGAAGGCCCTGTAGAACCGCTTCCAGGATGACGATGGCGGGTGGATGGAGTAATCGTCCTCCTCCCGGAGACGGGAAACCAGCGCCTCCAGTTTGGTCCTCAGGTAGGGAATGAGGACCAGCAGGCAGAGGGATTTCCAGTGAGGCCTACGCGGCAACCCGGCAGTGACTGAGCGTCTCTGCCTGGGCTTGCCGCCACCGTGCGTCAGCACCACTCTCTTCAAGCTGTAGAAGTTCTCAGCGAAAGAGGCGCTGCACCTTGAGAGGAAGTGATGCTGGAGGTGCAGATCCAGGAGGGCATAGATTTCGTCAAACCAGCGCCACAAGAAGCCGCAACGACCAGGGTTGGATTCTGCCAGCACCTGGCACAAGAGAAAGCAAGGCCTAAGTAACGGGTAGGAAGTCTCTCCCCTCCCCACCCCACCCCTGATAAGAGCTGCCTTTTCTCAGGGGTAATTCTCAGCCCCAGCCAGCATGGCAGGCACTCGTTTGGGGAAGGCTGCGGTAGACAATCCTGAGCTAGATGCAACAATGGTATAAGAATTAAGAGCCCTTCCGGATCAGGTCAAAGGTCCATTGAGTCTAGTATCCTGTTCTCCCAGTAGCCAAACAGATGTCCCTTTGCAAAAGCATGCAAGGTAAAACACAGCTTCCTAGGTTCTCCTGAGTTTCCGGGCTGACGTGAAATGTGAAAATGTTTTTAAAAAACATTTTGAAAAATATATTGATTTTGCCATAGCTCGCAATCGCCATCTTGTGTCAAAATTTGTATAATGCACTTTACAATACGTTTTATTAAACGTTTTATTTGCAGCCATATTGAGCTGGTCCCACAAGCACAGAGAAGTAGCAGCGGGCCATCCTGCTGAATACCACTCAGCAGGGTGGAATGCCGCCCCCGGGGCATTTTTGTTACCTTGGCCACATGTTGCAGTGCGGGCTTCACGGCTGACATCAAGCTGTCTTGGGCAACGACCTCAAAGATGGATGGCCTGTCCTCATAGATGGAGGTCGCAGTGAGGTGAGCCCCATGCTCTGCCATGGTGTCTTCTGGAATGGAAAATCCGGATTGCTGGTGAAATCTTACAGAAAGAACAAAAATGGTTACCGCATAGGGTGCACAAAGCTTCTGGATTCGGAGGGGCGTTAGGGGCGTTCACCTTTCGGTGTGCAATCTGAAGCCCTACTGCTTCGGACTCGATGAAGCTTCACAAGCTTCTAGTCTTTGGAAAAGTTGAAGGCTGGGAAATTACAGCACCTGCACCTGGGAGGATGGAGGGTGGCGTGAGGACGGTCTCAAGTTCAAGCTCTGGTGGCAGCTCCAGATAGGATGGGGGGAGACTTTGGCTTGAGACCCTGGAGAGCTATTGCTGCCAGTCAGTGTAGGCAGTACTGAACTATGCAGAGCAATGGCCGGACTCTGCATGCGGCTGCTTCCTATGTCTGTGCCCCCATCACCAGCCACCCCTCGGGAGAAGGAAAGGCAAAGTGGCTGGGGCTACTCAGCCGGATGGGCGGGGTATACTTATTATTATTATTATTATTATTATTATTATTATTATTATTAAAGGAAGGAGCAGGGGTGGGCTGGGGTCTTCCCTTTCCTCCCCTTCCCTGCGCTTCCCTCCTAGCACAACCTCAGATCCTCCTGCACTCCATGGGTCTTCCTTGTCTCCTGGATCAAATGTGAGACCGGAGGTAGCTCAGGGGAAGCCTATTGTTCTAGCCTTTCTTCTTCCTCATCTCTATGGTAAGGTAGAGTTAGGAAGGGGCTAAGGCATGAGGCATCTTATTTTGTTGCATGTTAATTAATATACTGTATAAATAATGTATAATGTAACAAGCAATATAAATATATTATATAATGTTTTTTTTACTAAATATAAAAAATGCGTATTGACACACACGCACAGATATATGCAATAATGAAGATTTTATTCATATATATAAAATTGAACATTTTCCAGGAAGTAGTAGCATTATAAGGGGGTGGAACTTCCTGCAATGGCCGGAAACCCGCTATTGCCGGTGGGGGAAGGTAAAGCGTCTCCTCCCTAGCCTTCGTTATCTCCGTGGTTCAAAAAACCCCGTATTTATATCTTATTTGAGGAGGGTATAATGAGCGGCCTTTAAAAACAAAAACCAAAAAAACAAACGCACAAGTGCGGTGTCAGGTATGTACATGGGCCACTCAATACTTTCTATATCTATGTCCCTCCGGCCGGAAGTGAGCGTGGGCCGACCTAGGCCCCTCAAGTTCTGTGGCCACGGGACGCTCTAGGCGAGAAGGCGTGGCGGGGACGGGTGGTTGGTCCTCCGAGACATCCCGGTTTCCGGCCGCCTCCCCAGCCGAGCTGCTTGTGGCTCTCCGCGGCCGTTGCTGCCCCCCCCTCCCGCCAGCAAAAGAGGCTCTCGAGGACCCGCCTCCCCCCTTGCAGGTGAATCGGGGGGAGGGGCCCTTCGGGGGAAATTGGTGGGAGGGGGGGTCTCGTAACGGGGAGGGGGGCGACGGATACCTCTGTTTTGGGCTGGGCGAGAGGAAATAGGGGAGGGGCACATCCCTTCTCCTTTCCGAAAAAAGGGGGCAGCATCCATTTGGGGAGGGGCTGCTAGGCTTGGGGGAGCCCTCTGTTGTTTGTTGAGGGGGGAGGGCAGGAATTGGGGCTACCTCCAAGGAGGGGGCTTGAGATGGGGTGGGGGAGGGGCATGCCTTTCAGAAGGGCTGGGGGGATGCGTGCCCCTCCCCCAGACTAAAGGGATTCTTTATCTTCCCCCCTACCCCAAGGTTGTGCTGGGGGGGGGGGCTGGGACCAGGGGCGTACCCAGGATCAAAACTAGGGGGGGGGGGCAAGCCATGGTCGTTCAGGTTTGCTTTGAATGGACGCTGATCATTTTTGCTTCTAGGGCTGCCTTCTAGGGGGGGCAGCTGCCCCCTCTGCCCCCCCCCCGGTACGCCCATGGCTGGGACTTGTCAGTAATATTATTATTGCCATTATTGCTTTTACCATTACTGTATTATTATGGAGCAAGGTGAAGGGCCTTGGCAGTGTTATTCATGTTAATAATATCAACAATGTAATTTGTTTAATCATTTGTTAATCTGAGTATTTATTTAGATTATTTGTACCCAGCCCAAAAGGCGCCCGGAGTGGCTTACCCAAAGTCTGTAGGGTGTGTGCATTATTGCAAGGGTAGAGTTGTCCCTGCAGTGGGGCAGCATGTGGGGGGCAAGCGACAAGAGATCGTGGAGCACCCCAGTGAATGAAGAAAGGCTTTCGGAGTTGGTTGTGGTGGGAGGCTGGAGTATATGAAGGATGGGCTTGTTTGGAGTGGGGTTTCTACAGTGGGGGTTGCTTGGAAAATAGGTACCCTTCCCCCTTTTCACTGGTGCAGGTGGAGAGAGGAAAAGTGGGAACTGGCCCTGGTCTTATGAATGGAGGCAGGGCTGGGTCAGGTCAGAGACAGCCTTCTGGGGGTGGGGAGTGTCTTGGAGGTTTGGTATAAATGGACTGAACATAAAATGGAATATTGGAGAGGGTTGAAATTGGTCAAGATTCTGGCATGGGATGGAGGCAGATTCTGTCCTCCTTTTATCTCCCCTCCTAAACCTGCCTCTTCCTCTCCTCACTCTGCTGTCTTTTTAGAGTTTGGAAACTGGGGCGGGGCAGTGCCCCCTCAGTTGAGACCTTCACTCTTTCTTGGTTCTCTCATCCCAAATCTTTGTAACTGGATTCAGATTTCTAGGTTAGAAGGGGTGTTCCGAGGCTGAGAGAGAGAGAGCATACGAGATCATCCTTGTATCATTTAATTTGAACAGGTCCCAAACTAAACCAAAGAGGAAGGCTTAGAGCAGACTCAAATGTTTTTCGGAGGAGAGCTTCTACCCCCCGCAAGTTTAGCCAGAAGGGCTGGAGAAGCTCAATTTTTGGAGTGGTGGCCTGGATTTTTAACCTGGGGCAGAAATAATACTTTTTGCCCTGGAAATCCCTCCTTTTTTGATTCTGGAAATACAGGGTGAGTCTTTTAAAAGAGGCGCCATGGAACATAGAATCATAGAATCATAGAGTTGGAAGAGACCACAAGGGCCATCCAGTCCAACCCCCTGCCAAGCAGGAAACACCATCAAAGCATTCCTGACAGGTGGCTGTCAAGCCTCTGCTTAAAGACCTCCAAAGAAGGAGACTCCACCACACTCCTTGGCAGCAAATTCCACTGTCGAACAGCTCTTACTGTCAGGAAGTTCTTTCTGATGTTTAGGTGGTATCTTCTTTCTTGCAGTTTGAATCCATTGCTCCGTGTCCGCTTCTCTGGAGCAGCAGAAAACAACCTTTCTCCCTCCTCTATATGACATCCTTTTATATATTTGAACATGACTATCATATCACCCCTTAACCTTCTCTTCTCCAGGCTAAACATACCCAGCTCCCTAAGCCATTCCTCATAAGGCATAAGGATAACATGTGTAATCTGTATCCACAGGGCCTCTTTTAACGGACTCGCCCTGTATATGCAGAGGGAAATGCACTTTGCAGTTTCTCAGAGGGCAGTCTGTCCCTTTATACATGCTAGGACTAGGATCTGATGAGGCCATGGGAAGTCTATTCTGCATCCTTTATATCAACATTTCTGAATCTTACACAAATAAGGATTTGTCCTGTTACAACATGGATTTGTATCCAAGACTCCTTGAAACTCCCCCTTAAATTTGAATGCATCACTATCACAATTCTGCATCAGTGTCAGATTGCGATTTTGACCCCTGGCCTTGCACCATACCTAGAGAAATAGATCAGATTTCTTCATGCTGTTATGAGAATCTTAATTTCTGGTCTTTTCTGTGCCAGGTTCACTCACCCTGTTCATTCACTCAGGCATTTTAATTCTGCTTTAAATCCAGGTTCCTTTAAGTTTGTAATTATTATTAGTACTTACCTTCTCCTATTGCTTTTTGATTATTGGAATCATGGTATATATTGTACTTTTTAGCCCTGTTTGTTTCTTTGTAAGCAGCCCAGGTAATATTTATATAAATTCAATAATCAAAAATAAATTTCCGGTAAAGGATATGTACCGGTATCTACCTCCCCTCCTCACAGTTCCCAGGAATTTGGTTTGGCGTGATAGCTCTTTAGATGCTCCTTACCTGCCAAAATGACCTTTTGGTCTATCAGATCTTGGTTCCTAGAAAAATGCACTGGCACCGGTGAGGCACCCCTCCTGCTTAGACTGCTGTGGGATGGCTAGACTCCATGAGAGGGTTTTCAGCTGTCCCTAGCTTTAAAAACTTGCTCAGGCATCCCTCCCTACTAATTTTACCCAGGGATGGGAAAACATCTGCAATCTTGAAATGCCAGCATCCTGCATTATTGTTGTCAATTAGATTTCTATCTAATTTCTATCCATCTAAATTTCCCAACCCTTTCTCCCAAAGGAGCCCAGGGCGGCAGACAGCAAAACAATGCCATTAAAATCAAATCCCATTTCAAAATGCTAATAACCCCTAAACACATTTTGATAAATAATCACATATCTTCACTTTGAATAATTTCAGGGTTGCCTGGAACAGTGTATTTTGGCCTTCAAAGGCCTGGGTGAATAGGAGTGTTTGAAGATCCACCATGAATGTTAATACCGAGGGAAACAAATGCACCTCGCTAGAAACCACCACCGAAAAGGCCCTGTCGTAGGTCAGCACCAGCCGGGCAGTGCCCTCTCCACCGCCCACTGGCCTCCCCTACTGATCAGAAATATAAAATAGTTCTACAAATAAATGAATTACGTGAATACTTCTAGGGATACAGGATGGCCTCATCCAGAAGTCAGATATTTAGTGTTTCTTTGGAAGGCCCTTCCAGCAGAGATTCAGCAAGCATCCTTGCTTTTAACTTTCAGGAGTTTCTCTGAAAGGTGTGTGTGTGTGTGTGTGTGTGTGTGTGCCAACAGGCTATGCAGTTGTTTAAAATTCTTTTTATTCAGCCAGTCGTTTTAATTATTGTTTTGTACTGCTTTGGATGATTTGTTGTTTTTTTAAAGTTCCTCTCCCTACAAAATTTATACATACCGCTTGATTGTAGTAAAACTTTGAAGCGGTTTACAAACGATATTTAATTTGCCAAGAAAAAAACAGGTTAAAATGTTTAAAAATAATTAAAATTAATGGTGAAAGAGATTAAAACACATCTCCTATGTGTCTGGAAAGACTTACCTCGACAATTTCATTTTAAACAGGCAGCCTACCTGATGTCGATAGACAGGAAGTTCTGAAGTGTTGGTACGACCACACTGAAAGATCAATTTCTTAATATTTTTAAAATCATTTTTATTTAATACAAATTTTATATTGCTCTATGCCACTCTGATATTTTATGAGAGGGTGGTGTGTATAAGTGTGTGTGTGGGTGATATATATATTTATGTTCATATGTATATGTATATATGTACCGGTATCTATGTATATATAGTAATAATAATAATAATAATAATAATAATAATAATAATAATTAATAATTTATTATTTATACCCCGCCCATCTGGCTGGGTTTCCCCAGCCACTCTGGGCGGCTTCCAACAGAACATTAAAATACAATAATCTATTAAACATTAAAAGCCTCCCTAAACAGGGCTGCCTTCAGATGTCTTCTAAAGGTCTGGTAGTTGTTGTTCTCTTTGACATCTGAAGGGAGGGCGTTCCATAGGGCGGGTGCCACTACCGAGAAGGCCCTCTGCTTGGTATAGGGCAGGATTTGAATGCAAAAACATAAATGAATGAATAACATGACAGTGCCCAATCTTATGGAAAGACTGGACAAAAAGGTGACTTCTAGTTGCAAGACTCTATTTATCTCTTATTGAAAGTTGATTTATGTATATGGGTGGATTACTGTGTGACGTTAGATTGACCCTTTGTGAATATAGGATTAAAAATGGAGAAACAGGATACCTCTCTCTGACAGGTGCTAGGAATAAGCAGGAGATGTCTGTGAGAGCCGCCCGAGATCTTCCAGTGGGTTGCTGTTGATAATAGTGCTCTTAGATGGACGTTTGGTCTGATCCAGGAGAGTTTTTCTTTAATGCTTCAAATTGATAACTTAAAGTTCCCTCTTACCAAATTCTCAAAGCATCTGGAAGAGTATAAAGCCTAATTCTGAAATGTATTTTGATAATTGTCTGCTCTTCTCTAAAGAACTATTTTGTACCATTTTATGTAAACGGCATAGGGTATTATTATTATTATTAACCATTAAAATATTGCTATATTGTTTGTTTCCAGGTGTGATAAGAACTTGAAATCATGACAGACTCCAAATATTTCACCACCAATAAAAAAGGTTAGATTCCACTCATTAATGTGATGTTGCAGCTTGTTTCTAGAGATACCTGGGTTGGCGGGGGGAGGATTTGGGAATGATGCAGATGTGGCTCAAAAGCCTAGGCAGCATGCTAGATCACATGGAGGCTCTTCCTTCCATGCCATCTCTCTTTCCACTGGCTTTGGGGGAAACGCGTTGGCAGCCATCCTATAAAACCACCGCCGAGTCCAGTGTCTGCAGAATATTAGGTTTTGCTGAATCAGTCTCCGTTTCAGTTCTCGGGAAATGTTCTAGATAGATTCTAAAGCAATTTTCCTGCTGTTTAGGTTGAATATAATATAATTAATATAATATAATATAGTATAATATAATATAATATAATATAATATAATATAATATAATATTTAATAATAATAATAATAATAATAAATAAATAACTTATTTAGACCCCATCCATCTGGCTGGGTTTCCCCAGAGTGGCTGGGCGGCTTCCAACAAAAGATTAAAAATACATTAAAACACCAGTCATTAAAAACTTCCCTAAACAGGGCTGCCTTCAGATGTCTTCTAAAAGTCAGATAGTTGTTAATTTCTTTGACATCTGGTGGGAGGGTGTTCCACAGGGCGGGCGCCACTACCGAGAAGGCCCTCTGCCTGGTTCCCTGTAACTTCGCTTCTCGCAGCAAGGGAACCGCCAGAAGGCCCTTGGAGCTGGACCTCAGGGTCTGGGCTGAACTATGGGGGTAGAGACGCTCCTTCAGGTATACTGGGTATACTGCATGATACCTGAGCAGTGGGGAATTCCTTTGGAATTCCTTTTCCTGGTATTGGTGGCCATTAGCTACAATGGCTATGCTCTGCCGCCACAGTTGGAGGCAGCAATGCTTTCTGAAATACCAGTTTGTGGAAGCCGCAGGAGGGCAGAATGCTCTTGTGGTTGGCTGCTTTGAGAAGAGGGTCCTTGGGCCATTGCCCCGAACCAGCAGGAGTCATGCCGTTTTATTTCTGTACACTGTGGCGCTCTCTCACAGCCTCACGTTTCATTTCAGGGGAGATCTTTGAACTGAAAGCGGAGCTCAACAATGAGAAGAAGGAGAAGAGGAAAGAAGCTGTGAAGAAGGTCATTGCTGCCATGACCGTGGGGAAGGATGTCAGGTAACACTCCTATATATATATGATTTTTATTAAATGTTCTGTTTTACAATTTAAAGTACTCATTTTTACATCATTACGATATCAATGACTTCGCTCCTTCTCTTCCCATGGTTCATTTTACATATCATAAATCCCTGCATATTTTACAAAAACCATACCATTCAGTATTCCATTATTACATCCATCAAAGCTTATTTACCCTGTTGAATTTATCTTAATGCTGTCAGTGTTTTCAGCTGCACACAGTCATTTCCCATATATTCAATAAACGTTTTCCAGTCTTCTCTAAACGCATGTTCTTCCTGCTCTCTTATTCTATATGTTAAGTCCCCGTCCCCGTGGTAGTGGTGGTGAACCTCCAGCCCATGGGCTGAATCAGGCTGGCCAGGCCGTTTTTGCCCAGCCACACCACCAGCTTGCAAGTCTGACCTGAGACCCCGAGTCAGGTTTCCATGCTTCAGTTTTTCCTCCGTTTGGGCCGGCCCTACCGTTAGGCAATGCAGATCTGTTTTAAAAGTGCGTTTTATGTTTGACTGCCTTTGGTAATGTTTTCTTTCGAACAGTTTAAGGTCATTTTATTTGTTAAATGTGCATTCTGTAGCTGATCTCTTCCGCAGCGTTTTGTTTTGAAATCTTTAAGATAGTATTTGTTTTTTGTTTTTTTAATAATGCTTTTTATTGATTTTCTTGTTACATTACTTCTTCATGATATATTACATTCATAGTTACATCATTATTTCTCTGCCGAGATATGACCTCCCTCCCTCCCTTCAACGGTTTTCATACCATTTTTACACTCGGCGTCTTTATTTATTACTACCCCTGATCCATTCATAGTTTTCCTTTCCTTTGTTTAGGTCAGGTGTTATTAATTGCGTGCATTGTAGGGATTATGCAACTCCCGTCAGTGTTTTTAAACCTATACAGTTTTCTTTTAAATAATTCCTAAATTTACCCCATTCCGTTATGAACTTCTGGTCGTCCTGGTTTCTAACCTTTCCCGTCATCTTTGCCAACTCGGCAAAATTCATCATTTTTTGCTGCCAGTCCTCTATTGTCGGTACATCCTGTACTTTCCATTTTTGGGCTATCAATAATCTAGCCGCAGTGGTCGCGTACATAAACAATCTCTGGTCTGCCTTTTGAATTTCCCCTCCCATCAATCCTATCAGAAACGCCTCCGGTTTCTTAGGAAATGTATACTTCAACATCTTTTTCAACTCATTGTAAATTGCTTCCCAGAAGATCTTAATTCTGTCGCAAGTCCACCACATATGGAAAAGTTCTCCATCCTTCTCCTTGCATCTCCAACATAACTTATTTTTTGTCTTATACATTTTTGCGATTTTCACTGGTGTCATGTACCAACGATACATCATTTTCATTACATTCTCTTTTAAAATGGTGCATGCCGTAAATTTAAGATCCTGATTCCACAGTTTTATCCAAGCATCTAATTCAATATTATAACCAAAATCAATAGCCCATTTGATCATAACCTCCTTTACCTCTTCGTCCTTTGTGTACCATTCTAATAAATAATTATACATTTTTGACAACAATTTCCTTCCATCCCCCTCCCTTTAAGATAGTATTTGACTTTCCTGTTAATTACGTTGCTTTGAGTGTATACTTCAGCAATGTTTAATTAGATGTTTCAGTGTGTCGTTAAACTGCTTTGAGATTTATTCCTTAAAAATATAAATAAATATTCCTTTTAATAATAATAATGATGATGATGATGATGATTTGCTTGGAATGTTGGGGGTCTGCTTCCAGTTTCAGGATTCCTGCTTCAACTCAACATTTTCATTCCCTCCCTCTCTTTGTCTGTCATCTAGCTCCCTTTTCCCAGATGTAGTGAACTGCATGCAGACCGACAACCTGGAGCTTAAGAAGTTGGTCTACTTGTACTTGATGAACTACGCCAAAAGCCAGCCGGATATGGCCATCATGGCAGTCAACAGTTTTGTGAAGGTAATGGGGGCGGGTGGGGAATGATGGGTGCCTTAATTTTACTACATGCCAGCAAAGCATGGCAGCTAGACTGGTGACTGGGAATGGCCGCTGGGACCACATAACACCGGTCCTGAGAGAACTACATTGGCTCCCAGTACGTTTCCAAGCACAATTCAAAGTGTTGGTGCTGACCTTTAAAGCCCTAAACGGCCTCGGTCCTGTATACCTGAAGGAGCATCTCCACCCCCATCGTTCAGCCCGGACCCTGAGGTCCAGCGCCGAGGGCCTTCTGGCGGTTCCCTCACTGCGAGAAGCGAAGCTACAGGGAACCAGGCAGAGGGCCTTCTCGGTAGTGGCGCCCGCCCTGTGGAACGCCCTCCCAGCAGAGGTCAAAGAGATAAACAACTATCTGACATTCAGAAAATACCTCGAGGCAGCCCTGTTTAGGGAAGTTTTTAACCTGTGATATTTTAATGTATTTTAATATTTGTTGGAGGCCGCCCAGAGTGGCTGGGGGGACCAAGCCAGATGGGCGGGGTACAAATAATAAATTATTATTATTATAATAAAGCGCCAACTGTCGCGATGGCCGGGTTGCATGCAGAAGGAACCCCTCCCCCCATGTTGTGATGACGTCCTTATATGCAGCATGTTCTCTGTAGAAAGAGCCCTTCCTCAGTGAAAGAGCATCCCAGGTTCAATCCTCAGCATCTTCAGGCGGGGCTGCGCATCTTTAGGAGAATGGCTTTATTTAATAAAATCTATATACTGCTTGATTTAAGAAAAAAAAAACTCAAAGCGGTTTACGAAAAGAATAGTAAAATACAAACAATTAAAAAGGCCTATTTGAAACATTCAAAGAATAATTAAAAATCAAAGGTTAAATCAAGGCAGGATACAACACATGTCAACATTCTGCAAATCTGGGTAGGGTCATCTAGGCAAGATTGTTTTACCGGCTCCCTCGGCCAATAAAGCGAGATGAGTGCCGCAACCCCAGAGTCGTCCACAACTCACCTAATGGTCAGGGGTCCCTTTACTTTTAAAAAGAGTACAGTAAAGGTACCTGCCTGATGTCAATAGGCAGGGAGTTCCAGAGTGTCCGTGTGGCCACACTAAAGGTGCCGAACAGGTATTGCATGCCAGCTCTGCAGATTGAAGCGGTTGAGTGGGCATATACAGGGTAAGGCAATCTCACGCGTAAAATGATCCCAAGTTCCTAAGGGCTTGATATGCCAATAGTAACACCTTTACTGAACTTGCCCAGGTAGCAAACTGGCAGCCAGTGCCGTTCTCTGAGCAGAGGCGTTGCATGTTGACACGGCCTCACTCCTGCCAGCAGTCGTGCCACAGCATCCCGCCCTCGCTGCAGCTTCCAGGCCAAGCACAAGGGAAGCCCCACATAGAGCACATTGCAACAATCCAGCCCTGAAGCAACTTGATTGCATCCCAGGAAGTGGCGGGACTCAAACTCTCTCCCTCTGGGGGAGTGAAACTGCACAGAACACCTTTGTGGTGGTGGTGGTGGTGGTGGTGGTGGTGGTGATGATGATGATAATAATAATAATAATAATAATAATAATAATAATAATAATAATTTATTTGTACCCCGCCCATCTGGCTGGGTCTCCCCAGCCACTCTGGGCGGCTTCCAGCAAACATTAAAATACATTAACACATCACAGATTAAAAACTTCCCTAAACAGGGCTGCCTTCAGGTATTTTCTAAAGGTCATGTAGTTGATCGCTTTGACCTCTGAAGGGAGGGCGTTCCACAGGGCGGGCGCCACTACCGAGAAGGCCCTCTGCCTGGTTCCCTGTAGCTTTGCTTCTCGCAGTGAGGGAACCACCAGAAGGCCCTCGGCGCTGGATCTCAGTGTCCGGGCTGAATGGTGGGGGTGGAGACGTTCCTTCAGGTATACTGGGCTGAGGCCGTTTAGGGCTTTAAAGGTCAGCACCAACACTTTGAATTGTGCTCGGAAACGTACTGGGAGCCAATGTAGATCTCTCAGGACCGGTGTTATGTGGTCCCGGCGGCTGTGATGACCTGCTTCTCTCCCCCCCCCCCCCCAGGACTGCGAAGACCCCAACCCTCTCATCCGTGCGCTGGCGGTGCGCACCATGGGCTGCATCCGCGTGGACAAAATTACCGAGTACCTGTGTGAGCCGCTCCGCAAGTGCCTGAAGGACGAGGACCCCTACGTGCGGAAGACGGCGGCTGTCTGCGTGGCCAAGCTGCACGACATCAACGCCCAGATGGTGGAGGACCAGGGCTTCCTGGACTCCCTTCGCGACCTCATTGCGGACTCCAATCCCATGGTAAAGTACCCCTCCCGCAGGGGATGCTTCCTTGATGCTCGGCATAATGTTTCTCGGCTAACGCAAGTATGTATGTGCACAGGATTGTGGCGCTCTGTAGCTCAGCGCCAGAGCACCTGCATTCCGTGCGAAAGGCCTCAGGATCGGTCCCCAGCGGCATCTCCAAGTGGGGATGTCTAAAACCCTGGCCGTCATTGTGGCCAGTGCTGAGCTAGATGGACCACTGGTTTGACTCAGCACAAGGCAGCTTCCCATGTTCCTGTTTCAAGCCTTTACTCAGAACAATGAGGACTAGAATCATGCTTAGGTACAGGTTTGAAAAGTTGTGTCTGAAATCCTGGACAGCTGCTGTTGGTCAGTGTAGGCCAGGGCTTCCCAAAGGTGGGTTTTCAGCTTTTTGGACTACAATTCCCATCACTACCTGACTACTTGTCCTGCCAGCTAGGGATGATGGGAGTTGTAGTCCAACAACAGCTGGAGAACCATTTTACATTATGGTTCCTGAGACCAAGGAGCAGGTTTTCGACTGTTTGGGTATAAGCGGAGACCATTTTGAATTAAGATGATGGACAGCACTGATTTTTAACCACTGGTTTTGAAAACTTCACAGGTTTCATTGCCTCTTAGAATTCACTAGCGAGGTCCGATGTGTGGCTGCTGGTTATCAGTAAAACAATTCCATGTGAAATATTAGAACGTAAACACCCATAATGAAAAGATGCAATAGAAACAATCGTATTAAAGCAACATGGCAGACACAGGTTGAGAGATCAGGGGCCGGCCTACCTGTCTGAACAGGTGTGTCTTCAAAAGGCATGGGGATGTCTCTACAGGGGCGCCTTCTCTATTTCAACAGGGATGGCAGCTGCCAGCTCTTCTGACTTAGGACCAGGGAGATGTTCTCTTGTTCCAATAGGGTCAAGCAGATTGTCCCCGTCCCCCCCAGAAGGGATTTGGGGAGTCAGTGATGGCATTGGTTGGCCCCAACCCTGCCATGAGCTCATTCACCTTGGGGTACTGAGGCAGATGCCTGCCCCACCCTTGCTGGCAAACAGAATTAATCTCCTAACACCAGAGAATTTTACATTTGGGTGTTTGGTGGTGGCGATGGGGGCTTTGTCAACCCCTTAATCTCCAAATCTTGATGCGTGTACACAGGTCATAGTTGGTCTGTGTGCAGAGTCCCTCCTTACAGGCTGCCAGATTTTTGGGATCACCTCTAATTTACCAGACTCTCATGTGTTCATTTGGGTAATCATCTGTGGCAGGAAACAAGCCTTTGAGATTATATATACCGTATATACATATATATACATATACGTATACGTATACATATATATATATATACACACACACACGTATATATATGTGTGTGTGTGTGTGTGTGTGTATATATATATATATATATATATATATATATATACATATATATATGGGGGGTTGTAGTCTAAAACATCTGCAGGGAAGGTTGGTCTGGATTATCTAAAGGCAGGGGAGGCTGGTCTGGATTATCTAAAGGCCTAGCCTCTAAGGCAGGCATCGCCAAACTGCAGCCCTCCAGATGTTTTGGCCTACAACTCCCATGATCCCTAGCTAACAGGACCAGTGGTCAGGGATGATGGGAACTGTAGTCCAAAACATCTGGAGGGCCGAAGTTTGGGGATGCCTGCTCTAAGGTCTCCCCAAAGGGCTGAATGCAGCTGCTGTGGGCAGACTTTTCTAATGCCCTGCCTTGAAGGCTCTGGATAGCTCACCCTGTTAAGTCACTAGCTTCAAATGCATCCGGTTCTGACCAGGCCAGTCAAAGCAAGTTAGGGCCAGAATTGCCATCGAGAACAGATTCCCAAACCTCCTCTCCCTCTCTCGTTGCGCGTAGTTGGTGGTGG
This sequence comes from Darevskia mixta, assembly GCA_034641385.1. Taxonomy (NCBI): domain Eukaryota; kingdom Metazoa; phylum Chordata; class Lepidosauria; order Squamata; family Lacertidae; genus Darevskia; species Darevskia mixta. The sequence goes on from JAWWNH010000059.1 coordinate 4,817,901, forward strand.
AGGTGACGTCTGGTTTCCGCCCGTTCATCCTGGGGTCTGTGCCGTTGTGCGGCTTTCCACTTTGTGGCCCGTAATGGAACAAATGGACCGGAATGCCAATCCCGCTGGCTTGAGCCTCCCTTGATAGTGATGTATTTGCTGGCCAAGGGCCAGAGTCCCTTCCACAAACAAGGAACCTCAGGACGATCTGTTCTGAATTTGATCTCGTGGCTTTTCTGAGACAATGGCACCAAAAGTGTCTGGCTTTGCTGCCCTCACATTTTGCTGGAAGCTACTGCTGCTGCTTCTCTGCCCCCCGCAGCCCTTTGCTAGGAAATTAGATGCCTTTCTGGCTTTTGAAAGGCAGCATTCCAAGCCGGTTCTGTTCAGACTTCCTCCCATGAATATTGATGGTTTCTCAGAGACGCCGTGTTCTCGCCAAAGCAACTGTCTCCTTATGTTAGGAAGCGTAAAAAGAATGCCTTTTCTATGTCTTAAGTCTTTATTTAACTGTCACCGGGTTAAACAAGTCTTATTTATATATAACCCCCGAAATGCCGAGACAAAAATCCTATAGCAAAAATATGAAAATCTGTGTTGTGGTCCTGTGGGGACACAGTTTTTGGGCATTGCGAAAGACAGAAGCGTCATGTTAAAGCTGAGAACGTGGACGTTTTGCAGGTTGAGTCATTTTGCTAAAAGCAAAAAGATAAAAGTGTGGTATAGCAGTTAGAGCGATGTACTGAGAATAGGGAGATTGAGGCCCAAATTTTCTCTCAGCTTTAAAGTTTACGAGGTAACCTTAGGTCAGTCTCTGTCTAGCTATCTTAGCCTTGCCTACCTCACAAGAGCGTTTTCTGAGGGTATGATGGGAGGGGAGAGAACTATGTATGCCACTTTAAGCTCCTTGGAGATATTAATTTAATGAATAACAACAGCAACAACAATATACCGGTACCAGCAACTTGAAAAGGTGAAGCTTGTGAAGTAAGCACACGCTGACTGTTAAAGCCTGGGGATTTGTGTCTCCCCATTGGCTGAACTGCAGTGATGTCACAGAAGCCCCAGAGAGAGGCGAGAGTGGAGCGTTCTGTTCTTTATCTAGTGTTTTTGAGCATCAGAAGCCTATCGCCGAACCTCATCCTATTGGAATCCCTGAAATGGCCTTGTAAATTGGGCCAGTATTATTATTATTTCCTGTGTTGTGCGTGAGAAATGACGTGGTTTGCCAGAAGCGAAATGTACTTTAGAGGAGGGCATATGTGTTCTGATTGGTAGCCCATTCTGCTATCCACTGTGCCGCACCAGCTTCCAAGAGAAAAAGGAGAAGGCCTTGGGTTGTACCCCACATGCAGAGAGCAAACAACATAGCAGCAGGAAGGCTAGGAAGCCCCAGGGCGTCGGTGGAGGCCCCTGGTCCTGTGGCCGATGGGCCACAATATAACCCAAGTCTTCCTTGTCAGAGTCTGCAACCGGTTCCCAAAAGCTGGATACACCTTGGGCCAGGCATAGGCAAACTTGGCCCTCCAGATGTTTTGGGACTACAACTCCCATCATCCCTGACCACTGGTCCTGTTGTCTAGGGATGATGGGAGTTGTAGTCCCAAAACATCTGGAGGGCTGAGTTTGCCTATGCCTGCCTTGGGCCGTTTCTCCTGTAGCTGTGGAAGATGAGCCACAAGGGGGCAGCACTGGACTGCTCCCACAAGGCAGGAGATTCATTTTTGTTCTAGCTGGAGGGGGCCGTAAGGGTGGCCAGCAGTGTAGTGCCAGGGACTTCCCTGTTTGACCTTCTTTGATGATGGGCCAGTTCCCCTTGCACCTCCAGTTTAAAGGATTAGACAGAAACAATAAAACCACTAGCACATTTGCAGAGCTAAGCAGGGTCCGATAACGGTTTCAGATTGGATGAGGGACTGCATGTTGAGATTTCTGCACTGCGGGGGGTTGCCCTTGATGACCCTTGGGTTCCCTTCCAGCTCTACAGCTCTGTGATTCTTTGATGGATGGCTGCTAGCCATGATGGCTGTGCTCTGCCTAAACCAGTGATGGCTAACCTTGACACCCCAGATGTTTTGGAACTAGAACTCCCATCATCCCTAGCTAACAGGATCAGTGGTCAGGGATGATGGGAGTTGTAGTCCCAAAACATCTGGAGTGTCAAGGTTAGCCATCACTGGCCTAAACAGTTGGGAGGCAGTGATGCTTCAGAGTACCAGTTGCTGGAAAACGCAGGAGGGGAGAGGGCTGCTGCGCTCAGGTCTTGCTTGCTACTGTGAGAACAGGATGCTGGCCTAGGTGGGCCATTGGCCTGATCCAGCACTGGCTCTTCCTATGTTCTTATCTCTCTGCTCGAGATCCTGAATTGTTGCCGGTCAGAGTGATGACACTGGACCACGCAGACCAGAAGGCCTGGTTTGTTTGAAAACAGATTCCGAGGTCCTACCGGAAATAGATCACTTGTGGCTATTCCTCCCACTTTTGGCGTGGGCATGTGCTGAAATCTGAGGAAATGGAGACGGCTGCCTGGTCGGGGGGGGGGGGGCTATACCTGACCTCTCCCCTCTGGTACAAAGACGCATTGTGGTGAGTCTCTAGGTAGCCGTGGGCAGGCTGTTGGACCCGCCCCGTCCCTGTTCCCCCACCTGCAGATCTGCTGCAGAACAACACAGTCAAACGCACCCCCTTAACCTTTCACTTCTGCTGCTCTTATTTTTAACGCCAAATGAAAGCAGCTCTTTGCAAGGGGTCCATTGTCTGGCATGTTCTGTTCTTCTCGCTGCTGTGATCTTTTCTCTCCCCCCCCCCCCACCTTTCCCAGAATCATTTCGACATCCTTTGTTGACTGCCACATTATTATTTTTTTAAGTGAAAACCTTTACTTTCCCACCCTCCTGCTTTTCTTTTTCTTCTCTGCTGTAAAAAAAAGAAGAAGCAAAACCGATGCCAAAAAACAGCACGGCTCCAAATCCAGGAGAGCCGGTATGGGCCTCTTTCCAGATATTGTTGGATTCCAGATCCCATCCATTCTGGCAAGTGTCAGGGCGCAGCGATGGCACCAGCAGGTTCTGGACAAAAGCGTTTTCTGAGATCTCATTGGAAAAGGATTCACTCGCCCCTTCCCTGGCTTGCCTCTTCTGAATTCGTAGATTCGGATGGAGACCTGGTCTGGCATCTTTTGACTGCTCCCCGGGCCGCAATCGCTAAGCTTTGGAAGACTTTTGAGCTCAATAACCTGGGCTATTTTATTATCCTAAGACTTGGCGAATCTTGAAAAAAGAATCTCACATGAGCTAAAACATTTTGTGGGCCAAAGAGCTCGAGATGACTTCTTTGCTACAAATATAGCGGAGAGCTGCTGCCAGTCAGTGTAGACAGCGCTGGGCTAGATGGAGCCCATGATCTGACTTGGTACGAGGCAGCTTCCCATGTTCCCATTATGCAGAAACATGACGGCTAGCGTCACACTTCATTTTCAGAGGAAGGACCATAGCTCAGGGGCAGAGCACCTTCTTTGCAGGCCCCAGGGGTCCAGTTCCTGGCGGCATCTGCAGAGAGGGCTGGGAAAGACTCCCTCCCTGACACCCCGGAGAAGAGCTGCCAGACAGCATAGATGAGATGCTGAGATGGACAGGCTCTGTCTAAGGCAGCAGAAGGGTGTTTATGTGCTTCTGTGCCAGTGTGGTGTAGTGGTTAAGAGCTGTAGACTCGTAATCTGGGGAACCGGGTTCGCGTCTCCGCTCCTCCACATGCAGCTGCTGGGTGACCTTGGGCTAGTCACACTTCTCTGAAGTCTCTCAGCCCCACTCACCTCACAGAGTGTTTGTTGTGGGAGAGGAAGGGAGAGGAGAAGGTTAGCCGCTTTGAGACTCCTTTGGGTAGTGATAAAGATATCAAATCCAAACTCTTCTTCTTCTCTTCTTCTCAGCACCGGAGAGCCAACCACACCTTCATTTGCCATCCTCTCCCTACCCACCTTTCCTCCTCCACCTCCTGGTGTTGCCTCCATCCACCTCCTTCCCTTCCTGGCACTTAGCAGGCGGCTGAGTCTGAGATTCAGGGCCTCTAAATGGCAGGCGCATTCCCCTCCATTAGCCACATTCCACACTTGGTTTAATTTCCAATTAGCCTTGGATAATAACAAAAGTAATCTAATTGCTCTTCCTCCCGGTGTCCCAGATCCCCTCCTGCTTTCCCCGTCTATCACATTTCCCCCTTCCCTGCTTGATGGAGAGAGACAGGCTCCTTCTCCCTCCTCTCCATTCCACCCCCCACACCCCCTTGTTCATTAAGTCATTTTATTCACTGCTGAATTGGCACTGAAGGATCGTTCACGTCCCCAGTTTCTCTCGCACACACAAACCCACGTCGCTTTTCCTCTGAGCTGGCACTCTTTGGAATTAAAAAATAACAATGCTTTGGGAGCCAAGAATGCTGCTCCTTCCACATGTTTGGGGCTAATTTTTATTTTTAAAGAGAGGTTCTGGGGCTCAAGCCCACTTTCTTCTTTTGTAAAGGTTTTTTTTATTGTATTTTATGCATATAAAACAGAGAGGACTGTTATATAGCAACAGAAGAAAATTAACAGGTAAAAAAATGAAACCGTAAAGGGGGCATGTAGAATAAGCACAGTTCCATACGGATTAAGTAACAAAGCGCAAATGGTGAAAGGAAAAAATGGAGGACAAATGTTGCATTTGCATAAAGAAATAAATTTTTGTGTTATTTGATCATTGAGGGTTGTTCCAGATTTGCCAGGCTTGTGGCGAGGGTTGTATTGAAAAGGATGGTTCCATTCTGTATTGTTACTTATTCAACCCCCACCCCCTGGCTTTCTTTTCCACCCTTTTCTGCAGGGAGCTCGAGGTGGCATACTTGGTTCTCCCTTGTCCTTACAACACCCCTGTGAGGGAGGTTTGGGCTGAGAGAGGCAGGGACTGGCCCAGCTCACCTAGTGAGCTGCATGGCCGAGTGGGAATTCGAACCCTGGTCTCCCAGGTCCTGGTCCGACACACTTAACCATTGCAGCGCCCTGAGTGGAGCCGCTTTTCTCTCTCTCTTCGCCACCCACATGAAATTAGGTTGAGGACCCTGTGAGATCAGGTCAAGGGTCACAAATGGCCAGCCCCAATTCTACTCCCAGATAACTGTGGGCTGGTTTTACTTTGAGTTTTGCTGGTGTGCATAATTGCTTTGTAGAATAGAATCTTCTCCCTATATTTTGCTTTTCTGACTCAGTCGTCATCCAGGCAGACCACTGTCTTCAGTCACCCAAAAATGTTCCTGTAGCTACGGCTTGCTTACATATGTTGAGTTGGCACCCAAAGGATGTGGGCACCCCGAGGCAACTGCGTCCTGCGGGTTCTCTAACTGTATAAAGGGAAAGTGGAGTAATAGTATCCTCCAGGGGCAAAAGCCTACAGCTTTCTTTATTAAAAAAATAAATTATTGCTTTGTATATGCCCAGAGACCATCTTGCTTCTTTATATAATTCCAAGCTATGCATTAAAACGCCCCCACAAAATCTCAGCCAAGGTTTCGAAAGCATGGATTGTTCCTTTCCCCTTCCCTCTTGCAGGTGGTGGCCAACGCTGTAGCTGCCTTGTCCGAAATCAGTGAATCTCACCCGAACAGCAACCTGCTGGACCTGAACCCCCAGAACATCAATAAGCTGCTCACTGCTCTGAACGAGTGCACTGAGTGGGGACAGATCTTCATCTTGGACTGCCTCTCCAACTACAACCCAAAGGATGACCGCGAAGCCCAGAGGTAGGTGGGCCTCGGGTTGCAGACCCCTGTTCCTTAGCTCCGCTTGCTTCCTCCTGGCTCAGCAGCGTCACATCTGTGGGCAGAGGTATGTGACGCCTCTAGAGGAATATGCATCTGACCTGTGGAGCCCCTTGCTGCAGGATTCTTGTAACGGACACTGGGGAAAGCATGGAAATAGTCATGGAGGATGCCTCTGTCGGCAGCTGAAACGCAGTCTCTCACTTCATATGGCTTGCCTTTTAAAAGAAGAAAAGCAAAATAAAAATAAGATAATTAAAGAAAGGAGAGGGAACCTCAGCAAATAAGGCTGCCAACATATTAAGGGGGTTCAAGTTCAGATTTCAAATCACCGTAAAAATTGACCTGTCTACATCAATTTCACATTTTTGTTTGTGGTATTTGCTGTAAATAGTAATGGGATGTGAAACCCCTGTAGCTCTGTAAACTTACAGGCTTCTTTTTTACAATCTATTCTGTTGATTTTCAAAAATATAAGCATACAACATAAAACAATTCAAAATCCAAATATCGAGATTACTCTGAATCTCCTGACTTCCCCCCATCCCTTCCATGGGTCCTTTAGGTTCTATTTTTAACTGCATATCAATACTTCTCCATTTTTTCATCTTCCTAGGTTATCTATACATTCTGTTACATTACAAGTGTACTTGAAACCCTGCTAATGTTTCGACCTGCTTACAATGATTTTGTATAGACATTATAAACATTTCCCATTCTTTTTTAAATTTCTCGTCTTCTTGATTCCTGAGCTTCCCGAGTTAATTTTGCCATTTCGGCATAGTCCATCAACTTGGCTTGCCAAACTTACAGGCTTCAAAACGCAGCCATTGATGTGCATCAAGGCAGGCTGCTAGTTAAAGGGCTAGAGCAGGCATCCCCAAACTGCGGCCCTCCAGATGTTTTGGCCTACAACTCCCATGATCCCTAGCTAACAGGGATCCCATGATCCCTAGCTAACCCTTCAGGAACTTAACTTAGCGCTGTGTTGAGTTCCAGTGTTTTCCGGGTGCATTCTGAATCTTGGCCTCCCTCCTGTCTCTCCCCCCCCCCCCCTGGCAGCATCTGCGAGCGAGTGACTCCTCGCCTCTCTCACGCCAACTCTGCCGTGGTGCTGTCGGCTGTCAAGGTGCTGATGAAGTTCCTGGAGCTGCTCCCCAAGGATTCCGACTACTACAACATGCTGCTGAAGAAGCTGGCCCCGCCGCTGGTCACCCTGCTGTCCGGGGAGCCCGAGGTCCAGTATGTCGCCCTGAGGAACATCAACCTGATCGTGCAGAAAAGGTCAGAGGGCAGCTTGGGGAAACTCTCCCACCTGGACGGCTGCCTCACTTCTTTGTGAGCCAGTGTGGTGTAGTGGTTAAGAGCGGGGGACTCGTAATCTGGGGAACCGGGTTCGATTCCCCGCTCCTCCACATGCAGCTGCTGGGTGACCTTGGGCTAGTCACACTTCTCTAAAGTCTCTCAGCCCCACTCACCTCACAGAGTGTTTGTTGTGGGGGAGGAAGGGAGAGGAGAATGTGAGCCGCTTTGAGACTCCTTCGGGTAGTGATAAAGCGGGATATCAAATCCAAACTCTTCTTCTTCTTCTTCTTTGTGCCCAGTCAGTTAATTGATTGCATTTCTAGCCCACCTTATCCCCCAAGGAGCTCTAGGTAGATCCGTGGTTCTTTTTCCTCTCCTCACAACAACCCTGTGAGGTAGGCTAAGGCTGAGAAGCAGTGACTGACACCCCGCCCCTCCAAGATCACACCCAGGGAGCTTCATGTCCGAGTGGGGATTTAAATCATTTTATCTTTCTCTCTCAAATAAAGCCTGATGGAGTGGCTTCCTCTTGATGACAGATACATGCACGCATCCCAGCTTTTGGCAGTCACTTTGCCTCTTTACGAGGAGTCGCTAAGCGGGTGGGGGCGGCTGCTCACACAGCCTGACGTCATCCCTGTTTAAGGCACCCGCTGCATGTGTGAACTGAGATGTGTATTTTTAGGAGCCACCTTGTTTTTGTGATTGTAAGTTTTTTCAAATGTATTTTTTAAAAAAAATGTTAGTATTTTTATTGAAAAAAATTCAATCACAAAGGAAAAAAGGGGGAAGTGGGGGGGGAGAACAAATACACTCTCTCTCTCTCTCTCTCTCTCTCTCTCTCTCACACACACACACACACACACACACATATAAATGCAATGTAATATACTACCATACATTCTTATATAGATTTGATATAGTGTTATTATCCTAATAGATATGTAGATGTTAATAGCCTACTGCATTCTGTATAAGCTCATTTCAAATGTTGTCATTGATCCAAACAAAGTCTACATCTGTAAGCAGTCCGTTCATAAGTTGCAGGTGTTGTCATATTGTCAGTCCATTTATTGATTATTGTCAGTCCATTGATTGTCATATCTTTATTCAATTCATCAGTATCAGTCTCTTGGACACCATTAGTGCACGAAGAATCCATTTTCGTTGTCCCATTGTTAATTTCCATACAATAACTATACAGTTCATATGTAAAATGTTGTGTTTTAAACAGTTGTAACCCACCCACGGATAGGGACGCGGGTGGTGCTGTGGTCTAAACCGCTAAGCCTCTTGGGCTTGCCGATTGGAAGGGTGGTGATTCAAATCTGTGCGACGGGGTGAGCTCCCGTTTCTGTGTCCCAGCTCCAACCAACCCAGCAGTTCGAAAGCACACCAGTACAAGTAGATAAATAGGTACCACTGCAGTGGGAAGGTAAATGGCGTTTCTGTGCGCTCTGGCACCCAGCAGATGTCCCGTTATGCCATAAGCAGTTTAGTCATGCTGGCCACATGACCCGGAAAGCTGTCTGTGGACAAACACCAGCTCCCTTGGCCTGAAAAGTGAGATGAACACCACACCCCATAGTTGCCTTTGACTGGACTTAACCGTCCAGGGGTCCTTTACCTAACCCACCCTGGGACTTTGAGGTGAAGGGCTGGTGATAAGTTAATAACAACAATCATAAATTGTGCATGCATTCCCTTCCCCAGACCTGAAATCCTGAAGCAGGAGATCAAGGTGTTCTTTGTGAAGTACAACGACCCCATCTACGTCAAGCTGGAGAAGCTGGACATCATGATCCGCCTGGCATCGCAGGCCAACATTGCTCAGGTCAGCTCTGGGGGGCCAGGGGACACCTGACTTGTGTGTGTTCTACAGAATAACAAACGTGGGAAGCTGCAATCTGCAATCAATGTCATTACAAGATTGCTTCTCCACTAACCTCGCTAGGAACTACAGTGGTACCCCTTGGACACTGACTGATCTTAATTGGAGGAATTTGGACAGTTTCCTAGAAATGGTGCCGTTTATAAAAAAAAACCCGTGCCATCTTGAAAGAGAAACCCGGGCTGTTTAACATGACGCCATAGGGAGCGGCAAGCCTTAATAACCACAATATACGAACTTTTAAAATAATTGGCAAACCCTCCTGGAAAGGTATAAGTGAAAAGCAGACGGGTGAACAACAGCTGTGGAAAAAGAGTGGATGTTATCGGGGCTGAATGAAGATGGCGACTGTCCGTGATTTGGCTTTTGGAATCAGAGTATCAAGGGGCAAGGCAATCGTATGGTGATGAAATATGGACTTAAATCCACACAGGGACATTGCTTGTTTTGATATATCTTGCTTGTTGGAATACATCAGAGGCTGTGAAAATATAGGAAGGGTAAAAAGCAAGGACAAATAGTTGATTAGATAACTCCGGAGTTTGAAGCATGGGAAACCTCAAAATAAATTTAAATAATAATTTGGCAGAATTGGAACTTTTCTTTTTTATTATTATTATTGATAATTGGATAAATAATTTGAAATGTAATTTGGAATGTTTCAATGTGATTATGTTGTATTGGAAACCTTAATAAAAATGATTTGACAGAGGAACTACAGTGGTACCTCGGGTTAAGTACGCTTCAGGTTAAGTACGCTTCATGTTAAGAACTCCGCTAAGAACAGAAATCGTGCTCTGGCGGCGCAGCGGCAGCAGGAGGTCCCATTAGCTAAAGTGGTGCTTCAGGTTAAGTGTGTTTCAGGTTAAGAACGGACCTCCGGAACGAATTAAGTACTTAACCCGAGGTACCGCTGTACAGGCTTGCAACCTAAAACAACAACACGACACACAAGGAAAAGGGACAGGGAGGGAAGAAGAAGAAAAATCAACATTGGGCACCAATTCTTAAAAGGTTGTTCTTATAATCAGTGGGTGGCACAGTTCAGCGTAAGAGATGCCTGATGGAGCTGGGCTTTCGGCAAAGCCGATGGAGTGAGCCTTCTGTCTTTTGGAGTCTGAGGCAGTCTGGGTGCCCACAGGTGACAAACGAGGGAGAGGAGTCCTGATGGAGCTGGCCTGTCTTCCGCAGCCTTTGGCTTCTGCAAGGCCAGGGAGGCAGAGGCACTGCAGGGGGGGACTCCTCTGAGTCAGAGGATGGCGGCAGGGCTGCATCCTCTGAGAGGGTGGGCTTGGAATGAGGTACCAGCAGAGCTGCCCACCCCAAGGAAGTAGCCTGAACAGAGTCCTCATAAAAGCCAGAGGCGGATTTAGGGCAGCATGACCGGTTCCACCGCACTGGGCGCCAAGCCTAGGGGACGCCACAGAGCGTCACAACTATGATGTAGTTGGGGCCTGATGTAGTGAATTGAGCAGAACGGAAGGAGAGAGGAGGCGGGGAGCCGAGTTTTGGGCTCACACAGGGTGCTGCTGAAATTTGAAAGGCCAAAGTCCGCCCCTGTCAAAGTTCCCAGCCAGTGACTTTTTAAAAAAATAGAAGGAAGATGGAAGTTCCATTGATTGGGTCAAAGGAGGGGAGAGGGTGCAACTATAAATCTTATTATTAAGTGATCATTATAATTACTCCATCACCATTGTCTGATTCCAACAGGTTCTGGCGGAGCTCAAGGAGTACGCCACAGAGGTGGATGTCGATTTCGTCCGCAAAGCAGTGCGGGCCATTGGACGCTGCGCTATCAAGGTGGAGGCAAGTGAACTGAACTCCCCCCCCCATTCCTGCTTTGGTCTATAATGGGGACCTTCTGCACTCAAAGCAGGTGCTCTGCCACTGAACTATGCCCTGCGGAGAGTCCCGTTCTGATTTCTGTAATACCAGGCGGTGGGTGAGCTGCAGAGTTGTGGGTTGGATCCTGGCCAGCATTTGCACTGGGGCCTGTCCTCTGCTAGACCCTGACCTCCTTCTCTGTCCTGTCCCTCTTCGCAGCAATCGGCTGAGCGCTGCGTCAGCACCCTCCTCGACCTCATCCAGACCAAGGTCAACTACGTCGTCCAGGAAGCCATCGTGGTGATCCGGGACATCTTCCGCAAGTACCCCAATAAGTAAGCATGGCTCCCCATAGTCTACACCGCTGCAGCAAAAAGCCCTGGGGCAGCTGATGCCATCGTTGATGTCCTAGCTGTGCTTAGGAGTGTGGGGGCTTCTAGGCTTCTCCACCTCTCCTGGCAGAAATTCCCCTCTCCCGTTTTTGAAACAAACCCAGTTGCTTATTACCGTAGGCTTTAAAGCTGGTTCCAGACACCTGGTTTAAACTGAGCCATGGTTAAGTGTTCTGTTTTTCTTTACTCAGTTTTTACCCTCCTTTTGAATTATGTGGTTTTCTAGGTGATTTGTAAGTTTTTAAAGACCATAAGTACAACTTCTGGATGCTGAAAACAACTCTTAGTGGTTCAGTCCTTGTTTTCAGAGTTTGATCAGGACAAAAAAAAAATGTTTTTACCTGCTTTAAAAAGGAGACAAGTGGTGGGTCCGAGCAGACCTGAGGAGGAGCGGTTGAGTGGCTGGGGTCTCCGAAAAGGCCCGTCTCTCAGTGGATGGCAATCTTGCATCCTAAATATGTTCACTTGTGCTGGGGTTCACTCCCATGTTTTAAAGCTATGCTGGTTGAAGATGCCTCTCGAAGTAGGGGAATGGAGGAATGGGGACAGCTGGCAGTGGGTGGCAGAGAAGAGGCAAGAGGGAGAGTTCTTAAATTTGAGGACTAGGAGCTTGAAAAGGTTGAGCCAGAGAATCGGAAATTTAGGATGCCACAGGAGTTGGCAGCCGTAGAGAAAGCAAAGCGCTTAACTTTGCCTTGGTGAACCAGGTACGAGAGCATCATTGCCACCTTGTGCGAGAACCTTGACTCTCTGGACGAGCCGGACGCCCGCGCGGCCATGATTTGGATCGTGGGCGAATATGCGGAGAGGATTGACAATGCGGACGAGCTCCTGGAGAGCTTTCTAGAGGGCTTCCATGATGAAAGCACCCAGGTAATATTTCCCTCTCCAGTCCTATGGGGCCCTTTGTCCCTCTAGCTCTCTGATGCCTCTGCACTGTTTGCCATCAGCTGCCTGCTGGCCACAATGGCTTTGCTCTGCCTCCAAAGTTGGAGGAACCAATGCCTCTAAATTCCAGTTGCTGGAAACTGCAGAAGGGGAGAGTGCTCTTGTGCCAAGGTTTCTGTTAGGGACCTGACCTCGCGCAAGGCACCTGAGACGGGGAAGGCGGGATGGAGAGAAGCGCAGCCTCTCCTGGGAAGCAGTTCAGAGTCCAGCGGGGACAGTAAGGAGAGCCCCAGTGATGATGAGCAGGAACTGCCAGGAAGTGCGGTGGAGCTGAGGGCTAGGGATGTTGGCAGAGCCTCAGCACCACCTGAGTGGTCTGAGAAGCAAAGCGGTCAGCTACTTCCGTCGCCCCAAATGCGTAGGGGGGGAAAGCGTAAGGAAAGGAGGCGACGCTTTGGGATACCGAAACTCTTATGTTGGGGGAGGAGTAGGCGAAAGCCACTCCCGGATTCTGGAACCGACTCAAGCGGACATGAATCTTAACGCTCTGATGTACATAATCTGTAAATAAAGTTATTAGCCTTAAAGAAACAGAGGTTTCTGGCTCTTTGCTCTCAAGGAGACAACCCCGAGCCCTTACAGTTTCCCAACGGTATGTTTCAGAACAGATGCTGGACTAGGTGATCCTTTGATCCAGTAGGCTGTTAGGATGTTTCCAGGGCTTCAGGCAGGAGACATTCCCAGCCTTACATGGAGAAGCTGAGAATGGAACCTAAGACCTTCTGTATGCAGATTAGGCACCCTAGGACTGAGCTGTGGACCCTCCTTTAAGCTGCCTTAGACCAAGTCAAACCCTTGGTCCATCTAACTCAGTATTGTCTACACTGACTGGCAGTGGCTCTCCAGGGTTTCAGACAGGGAATCTTTCCCAGCCCTTCCTGGAGTTGCCATGGGAGATCGAAATTGGGACCTTCTGCATGCAAGACAGATGTCCTGCCACTGAACTGCATCCCATCTCCAAAGTGTGCCGCTTCGGAGGAGCAAATGGAGCCATTGCATTTTAGTAACTGGGTGCAGCCCGAAGACTCACTCACATTTCCATTTTAAAAAAAAAGGAATTTACTCTAACCAGCACCCACTTGAAGGCTCTCTAGAGCCATATTTAACAACTAATGAGTTTGGGATAATTACTCCAGGTCAAAAATTATTTTTAGATCAATTAAGTTGGTGGGAAATAACTCAAGAAACTATTTAGGAATTAAGGAACAGTAGGTCTACAGAACCAGATGAGTTCTGTGTGGATTATTAAAAGCACTTTCCAGAAAATCTTATTCCAAACATACTGGATATATTTAAGAATGTTTTCCCCTCAGGACAGATCCCAGAAACCTGGAGGCAATCTAAAGTAATACTCATTCCTAAAAACCAAGCAAATATATTTAGCAGCTTGATTCCCATAGGCCAGTCACATTGCTTTATGTAGATCACACTTTTTTTAAAACTACAGTTCTAGCAAATAGACTAGATATTTATAGCACATTACATTGACCCAGACCAGTTCATTTTTCTGATGCAAAGGTTCATAGCAGACCCCATCAGAGAGTTACTGAATGCTATTCATTATTCCAGGTAAAATTAATCTGAATTAGATGCCTTGGCTTTAGATGCCTTTAAAGCCTTCGCTTGTATAGAAAATACATTTCTTTTGCAAGTAATTTCAACTCATGCCATTAGACTTATTTACAAGCCCTCTACAGCTAAGATTAGGATAAATGGCTGATTCCAAATGTAGAAAAATGTCCAACAGGTACTAAACAGGGACTCCCCTTTCTCCTCTTATTTGCTCTCACTTTGGAAAGTTTGGCAGTGATGCTGTGAGCTACTGTTGGTATCAAAGGACTTAATAGAAAAAGGAAGGAACATATAATTTAATTTTGGGTGATAAGTTATTTATGGTCTCTTACCCATTAGTTGCAGATCCTTATTTATAAAAAGAATTGCAAAAAAATGGCAAAAAGGTGCTGTGGGTCCTCACCTCTTAATAGCCACTTTCCCGTTCAGAGTTCAGCCTGCCAGTCTCAGTCCTTCTCCCCCAGGAGATTGTGGGCTGTAAGGAACAGACTTAGAAATGGTAGGGAGCAGGAGAAGCAGGCAGGGTTTTTTTCCGGCTCTGACTTGGGGAGATCATCGTCATCATTCTTTTATTCGACCGTCAGTCAGAAGAATACATTTGTACAGAATTAAAAACATCTGAGAGAACTTTGAAAAAAGGAAACATAATCCACAATAGAATGGAACTAAACAAATAGCCCCATATTGATACAATCAATTAAAATCTTGCGACGCTTAGAAGCTAAAAAAAGAAATTTAGCCACCAGGGAGGCTGTATTTCTAGTAATATTATTCAGTAAATATAAAACCTGTCTTTCTCTGGGTAGAAAGCTAGATTGACGTAAAAGTGGAGTTATAAGATTTTGCCTAAATTCTACATAGAGAGGACAAGACAGAAGGATATGTTCGGTAGACTCAACCACACCCATAGTACAGTGACAGGTTCTCTGGGCATATGGAACTCCCTTGTACCTTCCCCACAATACCGCGGAATCAAGGGCGTTTAGTCTAGCCGCTATAAGAAGTCTGCTGTATTCCACATAGTGGATTTCCGCGAGGTAGGGGGCTGGTGTCATTTGATATATCTGGTCCCCTAGGAACATCCCTGGTTTCACTTGAGCTATGTCCTCTTGTCTGGCAATATTGCTCAATCTCCGGGAGATTGCAGTTCTAGCTTGATTATACATCATGGACTCCAGGTAGACGTGTGACAATCCACAGGACTGCACCTCTTTTATGACCTCCCTTTCCCATGATGACTGGAAATCATCCCTCAATATCAAGGGGGCGATGCCCACTGGTTTAAAACAAAGCTTGAGCCATAGCCAAAGCTTCGTCTTCAAGGCCACATATCGTAAGGCTTGCCAGCCGACCTGGGGAGATACGGGGCTGGGAAGGAGGATAGTGAGGATTAGGGCAACATGGGTTAGGGTGGGGCAAAAGCAAGCAGAATGGGTGCTGAAAAAGGGAGCAGTCCAAGCCTCTTGGGTGCATCCTGGGAGGTGGGGAGAGGAAGGGGCTCATCCTGGATCCCAATAGCCATTTTTTGACCCCAGAAGCTTGCCCAAGGAAATCAGTGGGCTGCTTCTTAATTGCATTATCTTGCTTGGCTACAGGTGCAGCTCACCTTGCTGACCGCCATCGTCAAACTGTTTCTGAAGAAGCCGTCCGAGACTCAGGAGCTGGTCCAGCAGGTGTTGAGCCTGGCTACGCAGGTAAGCCCCTCGGCTGGGCATGTGTGGGACTCAATTTCCTACATGGGAGGAACAAAAAAAAACTGCAAGGTTATTGAGGAAGGCTCAGGTGCAAAGAGGCCAAACAGTGGCTGGGATTTTTGTTGATGGTGATGCATCTAAGGGCCTACGAAACTCACGCCTGGTTGCATGTGTTGTGTGGGCACAGGGCCTCCTGTCTTTGGATTCTGGTGTGTTGAGTCTGCACAGCAGGTTTTTATTTGAGATCACTTCCCATTCCTTCTAGACTCAGGGCGTTCTTGCCAAGAGTTTATAGATCGCTTGCACTGCTCAGCAAACGCCCGGTGTTAAAAAGCCCACTCAGCTGAGTCACGCAGTGTTTTAATAGCATCCTTGGATCGGTGTTGGCTTCTTGATGCGTCTCGGGACTTGGATTCCGATCTGTGGTGGTGGTGGTGGTGGGAAAGTAAAACCAAATCAAAACAAGACTCTTTGGATGTGTTATTGTTCCTGCTGATTCATTGGGAAGTAGAGAAATACTTCATTTCTCTCCCTCTGCTTTTAAACAGAGATTGGGGGGGGGCATCTGTCAGGGATTCTTTAGCAGGGGTTGGGCTAGAATGACCCTTGGGGATACCTTCTAACTCCACAGTCTTTGATTTTAGTAACTGGGTGCCCAGCCAATCACTACCATTTTGTCGCTGAGCTGTGGCCCTTCTAGGAGTAAAGTAAGATTCTGTTCCTCCTAAGTGGGATAGCTCAGTCAGTAGACCATGAGACTCTTGATTTCAGGGTTGTGGGTTCGAGCCCCAGGGGGTTGGACTAAGTGACCCTCATGGCCCCTTCCAACTCTACAATTCTATGATTCTAGTTCTGAAGGAAGGGCTGATTTAAATAGGAACGTAGGGCTGTAGCCAACTATTTTCTGCTCTGAGTAGACCTCTTTAAAATGATAGACCTAAATTAGTCATGCCCTCATAGTAATGTCCTGTCTGATTCCCACACCCAGAGTTTTTCAATAATTTTTTTTTTAAGTGCAGCCCTCCCAGGAAATAGGTGGTGTTGCAAACTCCTTGCGTCCTCCTGCCCAGTGTTAGAAACCGAGTTACGAAAGCTGGGAACTAAAATGACACCTTAAACCTACTTTATGGGTGCCGCAATGGAGTGTCTAGGTGTGTTTTTTTATAGCAAGAATACAAAGCTGAAAAAGAATGAACTGCAGCTAAAATATTCTGTTCATTTTTCATAGTCCTTCCCCTGCCTGTGGTTGGCCCTGGGTTTCCACAACCACATTTGAATATGTGAAGAAACATTCAGATTGGCTGGATTTTATTGTTTCAGCCATGTCAAAAACATACGAGTGTCAAATGTTCTGAGCAAAATCTTGATAGCACAAATATGTAAAAAGAAGGAAAGAAAGAAAAACCCCACCAAGCGCTCTCTCACTTTCCCAAGAATAGTAATCAAATCTAAACTTTAAATCGGAACGAAAACACTTAAAACATCCATATAGTGAAATCCAGGAGCTGCTCAGAGCTGAGAGGCAGGGGAGATGCTCTATGCATGCAGGAGAATGTGGCGGATTCCTGAGATGGTAGGTGGACTGTACCACTCCATGTAGCAGATGGCAGACACCATTTTTTGCATGCTCCCACATTCAAAACAAAACAAAAACCAGAAGTAGAAAGCTAGTTTATCAGGGAGAAGAGGGGTGATATCAGTCAGGAGTGCAAAAGGACAGATACCTATAAGCTAAAATTTGTCATGAGGATGGTGCCCTGTGAATAAATGTGTACTGTGCTCTTGCGTTAGGATTCCGACAACCCGGACCTGCGTGATCGCGGCTACATCTACTGGCGCCTCCTTTCCACGGACCCCGTCACCGCCAAGGAGGTGGTCTTGTCAGAGAAGCCCCTCATCTCGGAAGAGACCGACCTGATTGAGCCTACTCTGCTGGACGAGCTCATCTGCCACATCGGTTCTCTGGCCTCCGTGTACCACAAGCCGCCCAACGCCTTCGTGGAAGGCAGCCACGGGATCCACCGCAAACACTTGCCCATCCACCACGGAAGGTAGGGATTTGGGGAGCTGCTTTGTGCAGAGCCAGGCCAGTGCTCTGTCTCGCTTATCTTACATGGATCGGCGGCAGCTCTCCTAAGGGCTCAGGCAGTCGGAATGCAATCGCCAAGATCACTCACAGCCACATTCATCCTATGTGAAGTCAATCCTATGTGAACCCCCCCTTGGGTCCAGCACACACACACACCGTCACGTGTGTAGCAGTTGTTTGCCATCATCCTAGTGAGTTCCAGTGGGAGCCAGTGTGGTGTAGTGGTTAAGAGTGGTGGACTCATAATCTGGTGAACCGGGTTCACGTCTCCGCTCCTCCACATGCAGCTGCTGGGTGACCTTGGGCTAGTCACACTTCTTTGAAGTCTCTCAGCCCCACTCACCTCACAGAGTGTTTGTTGTGGGGGAAGAAGGGAAAGGAGAATGTTAGCTGCTTTGAGACTCCTTCGGGTATTGATAAAGCTGGATATCCAATACAAACTCTTCTTCCTGGGCAGGATTTGCTTCTATATACCGTATTGGCCCAAATATAAGCCGCACCCGCAAATAAGCTACACCTTTAAAATTCGGGGGGGGGGGAGAAAAGAAGACAATAACCGAATATAAGCCGCTCCCTTAAAATTGTGTGTTATGCTGGTGCTGGTGGTCCTAGGAGCTACGCGCTGCCATGGCTCCCGCCATCTTGCTTCACCGGAAGTCCCGTAAAAGCCAGTATTTGTAAGGTCGTGAATTTAAGCCGCACTTTAACTTTAGAAAAAAAGTGTGGCTTATATTCAGGCCAATATGGTAATAAGCAAGTGAATAAAAATAAGCTGGGACGTTGCAGCTCTTACCTTTCCCCTGTGTTCCCCCTGCAAGGCTAATGAGGCATTGCAAAGCTAATTTAGACATCTTGCAGCAGAAGTTCCTCCGCCCCCCCCCCCCATGTCATCCTTTTCTAAAAAGGCACTAAACTAGTAACTCCCTTTACCCCCTTTCTTGTGCAGCACTGATGCTGGCGACAGCCCGATGGGGACCACGACCACCACCAACCTGGAGCAGACTCAGGTGATCCCCTCCCAAGGCGACCTCCTGGGTGACCTCTTGAACCTTGACCTCGGCCCACCAGTGAACGTGCCCCAGGTGTCTTCCATGCAGATGGGAGCTGTGGATCTTCTCGGAGGAGGGCTGGATAGTCTGGTGAGCGGAACGCTTTTGAACTTTATTTTGCTGGAGGTCAAATTGCTTTGTTCCTGGACTCCCCAAGCTCTCAGTCTTTAGGCTAGCTGCACAACTAAAAAATCCAGACTGCTGTCTGCTTCCTTCTGTGCTAAGAAGCAGGAAGAAGGGGAGGGGGAAGGGGTCCAGGTAGTCGCCACAGAAAGTGGGAGCCACAGGTTTCAGATTTCCCCATTTCAGCAAGAACAAAGCTGCCACCTCTCTCTATCCCCGCCCTCCATTTGGGGCGGGGGCGGAATATCCAGGGTGGACAGCTGCTTAGGGGAGCCTGTGGCCCTCCCAGATGTTGCTGGGACCTTGCTTGGCTGAGGCAGGTGGGAGCTGCAGTGTCCTATCCTGGTCTCATGCAGGAGCCCACAGGGTAAAGGCAGGTCAGCTGCCTCAGCACCACGGAGAGCTCCTCCTGAGCAACTTGCTCCAACAAGGGCCCCTGTTTTCTGGAACAAGTATCTCTCAGGGCAGATTCACGCCATTCATTTAAAGTGCCATAATACTGCTCCAAACAGCCCTGGCTTCCCCCAGAGAATTCTGGGAACTGTCGCTTGAATGAACCTGAATAAATGGGGAATCCTCTGGGTGTTGCTGGACTTAAACTCCCATCATCTCCTGCCTGTTGGCCGTGCTGACTGGGGCCAAAAGGAGCCAGAGTCCAAATGCATCCGGAGGGCCACAGATTCCCTGGTTCTAAAAGAATATAATTTTCTGTCTTGCTGGGACCTGAGCTGCCAAAGGCTGTATTTACACCATACTTTTATTAGAGTACTGCGTTACCACTTTAAGAAGTCACAGCTTCCCCCAAAGAATCCTGGGAGTTATAGTTGGTTCAGGGTGCTGAGATTTGTTGGGACGCTCCTTTTCCCACCACAGAGCTACAGTTCCCAGAGTGGCTTAACAATCCCTCTTCCCAGGGAGCTCTGGGCGGGCAACAGGGGTCTCCTAGCAACTCCCAGCCCCCTGAACAAACGCCTCTTCCCATAACTGTTTAAAGTGGCATCAGAGCGCTTTAAAAGTATTGTGTGAATTTAAAAGTATCGTGTGAATGTGTCCTCAGAGAGCCAGCCTTCTGAGCTGAGGACAGACATTGCACTGTTGGCAAGGTAGGGTGGGAGGCACTTGGTTCCTCTGGCCTAAGGGAAGACACCCATGAGGGTCCTGGCTAGACCCTGGAGCTGAGCAGAAGGTGAGGAAGATGGATAACTTTTGGATGAGATGCTCTTAGAGAGGAGGAGGAGGAGGAGGAGGGAAACACAGCTCCTGGTTCTCTGCATCCATCTTGCCTTCCTTGTAGCTGTGCGAACTTCAGCCTTGCAGGTTCTACCTCGGTGTGTCATGTTTGGTTTTTACTAGAACCCCAAGATCCTCCAATCACAGCCAGGTACAAAATGCTGGAGGTGGCGGCGGTGTAACATACCCTCGGATTTAAGGAACGGGGTGCCTTACTTGAGTGCATGCTCAGTAAAGGGTTTGTTTTCAACCCCAAAACTGAGCTCTTGGTTCCCCCCTCAAGCTTTATTCATTTCAACTGCATAATTTAGAAAGCGGGGGGGGGGGGCGGTGGAGGGGCAGAGCCTTGTTGTTGTTGCTATTTTTAAACAACGGGGAGAATCTACCGCAGATCTACTGCAAATCGCTCTGAGATCTGCCTTCTAGCCCAACCCCAGTACTAGCATATTCAGTGCTGTTCTCAGAGACAAGGGTGCTGTGGCATAATTTTATATATGTATATTATATATTGATAGCACCACCTTTTTCTCCAAGGAGTCCAAGGTGTGGTGTAGATGGTTCTCCCCCTCCTCACGTAATCTCCACAACAGTCCTTTGAGGTAGGCCAGGCTGAGAGGCAGTGACTGGCCCAAGGTCACCCAGGCTTTTGAACTCTGTAGTGCCAGGAGCCCTTTCCTCATCCGTTGTTTTGCCAAGGGAACTTATGTGCTCTAGCAGAGGATTCTGGGAGACACCAGTGTGGTGTAGTGGTTAAGAGCGGTAGACTCGTAATCTGGTGAACCGGGTTCGCGTCTCCGCTCCTCCACATGCAGCTGCTGGGTGACCTTGGGCTAGTCACACTTCTTTGAAGTCTCTCAGCCTCACCTCACAGAGTGTTTGTTGTGGGGGAGGAAGGGAAAGGAGAATGTGAGCCGCTTTGAGACTCCTTCAGGTAGTGATAAAGCGGGATATCAAATCCAAACTCTTCTTCTTCTTCTTCTTCTTGTTAATATTTTATTTCCCCTACCCTGCCCTTCCTCTCACAAGCGCACGGGGAGCCAATAAGAAAGGCACAAGGTTAAAAACAAAGCAGAAAAGTGCAATCCAAAACACAGCGGGCCAGTCTTTCCCAGGAGCTGTTGACCAAGCGCCTGAGAGCATCCCTAAAGCTCTCTCCTGGCTGGCTGGAGGAGGGAAGGCAAGATCAGCAGCGGAAAGCGAGCCATCCTTCAGGGAAGCTCATCCGCTCTAATGGAGCTCCTCTTGGAGGAGGTGGGGGGGTCCCCTGGGAAACAGTGGCCAGACAGGTTTAGAAGAAACTGGAGTCTAATCCAGAGTCTAATCCAGAGTGGCAGTTCTCCTAAAAATCATTAAAATTCTGTGCCAGGAGAAGGGGAGTTCTGTGACCGTGTGTCAGTTATGCAGATTGGGGAAACTTTTTTGCATAATTTTGCGTTTGCATCTTTTATTCAGGAACGTACACTGCCTTGCACTGACTTTGGTTTATGCTAACTTTCGAGAAGGTCACAGAGCTAGACGGGGCTCAGTTTCCTTCTCCCCCCCCCCCCCCCCCGGTTTTTTTTTTTGCCATGTCAAAAAGCTTCCTGCTTAGGCAGGTATTCAGTGTTTAGCCAATGTATCTTGTCTTTATTATGCTGTGGTTTATTTTTTGCAAGGAGAGGGGGGCATTGCATTTTATGGTTGGTTTAGTTCAGTGGTTCCCAAAGTGGACAGTGCTGGCTCCCAAAGGTGGGGTGTACGGGGGGAGGGGGGGCTGGAAGTGCAAGTGACTATCAGACTTTGAAAAACCGGCGTCCCGGGATCAAGTTCATCCATTTTGTTGAATTGATTAAACTAAATAGTTTTAATCAGATTTCGAATAAATATGCAATTAATTGTCCCTGCTCTGAATTTTATTGTGTTTATCATCTTCGCTAGTGGGCTGTGCAAATCTCCATTCTGAATAATGTTTTTAACATGGTAGGCTTTGGGCCAGGGGAGGCAAGTTTATGTAACCAAGGCAGCAGTGGTCCCCAAAATTTTGGGAACGACTGGTTTAGTTGGTCTGATAAAAATGTACATCTAATAAATCAGCAAACTAAAATCACATTCTGTCCCAGCTCCTTCCAGCTCCTAATACTTATGGAGGTGCTGCCAACACATTTTAATGCATATTTTTGCAGCCTTGAGGGCTAGAAACTTGTGCTTAAAATGCTTCGTCAGCTTTGTTAATGGTTTAGTTTCATGATTTTATTAGGATCTTTGTTGATTTTGATTGTGATTATTATCAAAACCCGCTCTTGGACGATCTTGGGGAGGGGGAGGAAGCGGATTATAAACACAACTAGTAAGTAAGTGAAAGCCAGTGGCACTTTCCAGGGTGCTAAAGTTTTAGCGCCCTGTTCCACAATGCACTTTTCCTGCAGAGCTGCTATGTGTGCAGAGCCCTGTTTTCATTCTGAGCTGCGGCCTGGTTGCCCCCCAGCCTGGACTCTGCTCAGGAAATGATTTGTTGCCTCCTGCCACTTGGACTCCGCTTTAAGCTCCGTGGAGAGGAGGCGCTCCGAGGCTTCCTGTCAGCTCTCTCGGCTGCCGATGTGCTGCTTGCGAGCAGATGCACCGCCCTGTCACTCATTAGCCCTTCCATTTAGGGCGGTGCGTCTTCCGACTGCCCTGGCCCTCCCAGATGGCTGAGCCTTTGAATGGCAGGTCTCCCCGGCGCTTCTCTCTGTTATTAGCTCCACCTTGCTTCTCATCCCGGCTGGGATTTGGAGGCACCACGTCCCTCACGTAACATTGCAGGATCTTGGCAGCGCCTCAGCAAAAGAGTGCTTGCCTTCTTGTTTCCTTGCCTGCCTGCCTGCCTGCCTGCCTGCCTGCTTCACACATGGCTCTTAGATAGGAATCCGGAGAAAGCAGATGCCCAGAGTAAAACTGCATTAGCGTGGAGGAGAATTTTGCTGGAATTAGTTCCTGGGGCAGCCTGTCTTGTGGGAACGGAGCCGTCCCCTGCTGACACAAGTACCTGCCATCATTTATTTTTGTTGGCATCTGTCTGTCTCAGGAGACAATGGAGAAGCGCATCTTTGGGGGTGAAGTCAAACTTGTTGGCATGTTGCAGCGCCTGCTTTGGCTGTAGAGACTGATAAGGGAGAGGCATGTTTTGTTGCAGCTGGGGCAGACGAAGGTGTCCGGTTGTACTGCTGCAGATGCACTGTGGTGTTTCTTCTCTCTGCGCTCCTCCCAGCGGTCATTCCTCCTCTGGTCACTGCTGTGGGTGCATGACCTGACTGCCTGTCTCCAGGCAGTTTATTTATTTAGAAAGCTTTTATAAACTGCTTCACATTTTTAAAAGTCTCTTAAGCAGTGTGCAGTCTTAAAAACAGATGATATTATTAGGGCAGTAAACTCAGTAAATCAACAGTATGAAATCATTAGAAACAAATGAAAAAGCAGAACGGAACATGTTACCGTATGTGGTGGACATGCAGCTGTGGTTTTTAGAATAGCAGAAACACTGAGACATGAAGTTCCCTTAGCTCAAGCATTGCTATTGCTCCACTGTATGTCATTTATCGTCCAGAAAGAACATAAGGAATTTGCATCCTATTTGTCAGCAGCTGCAAGAATGTTCATGACTCAGAACTGGGAAGTTACATGACTCCCTTTTTGGGAAGGATGGCTTTTAAAAGTTTGGGATTTACCTAAGAGCGAGAATTGCAAGTGGCTGTAGAAATAAATTCTGGGGAAACAAGTCGTTTAGCAATCCCTCTTCCCAGGAAATTCTGGGAGGGGAATGGGGGGCTGACAGGCACCCTGAACAAATTACAGAGTCCATGATTCTTTGGGGGAAGACATGACTTTTGAAAGTGGCATAATAGTGCTTTAACATAGGGTGTGAATGTCGCCAAAGGAAACTGCTCAACAAGATTCCCAGCCACTTCAGCACCATGGACAGCAATTTGCTATCTTATAGTCAGACCATTCCGGCCCATAACCAGTCAGCTTCACCCCCAGCCTGCTGCTCTTGAGGTGTTTGGAGCTACAGCTCCCATCTGTGGGGCTCTGAATATTTTTGGTGGGCTGGACCAATCCAGAAGTCTTTACGCTGCCTGCCAGTCACACAGGCCTGACATTTCTGCCCTCTGGGGCTGGAAGAGGACTCTGAAGCTCAGACACAGAGTCCCAAGAAGCTCACTAGGCCAATGCCCTGTTTAGATGCCATAAGGCTACCTATTGAAACCCCAGACAGCGGGTCTTGTAGGGAAACTTGGGTCTCCAGGAATCCCCCTTCCCCTATTTCAGCCAGATCTACAAAGCTTGGGGAAGAGAGGGGTGTGTGTGTGTGTGTGTGTGTGTGTGTGTGTGTGTGTAAGAATCATAATTATTATGTGAATGAACGAGAAGCTGTGATTGTCTCTTTCAAAGTCGGCTTCCCAGCCCCGTGGCTCTTTTTGAGATAATCTTGGCGCAGGAACCGATGAAAGGCAGATAAAAACATCTGGTGCTATTATGCAGAATTATTCACAAGCTGTTTTGACACTGCTTTTATGTAAGAGGCTTGCTGATAAGAAGCTTGCTCGCTGTTTCCACCCTCCCCTTTCCTCGTTTCGCAAGGGAACACTCCTGAAGGCCCCTGGGGGGGCACCTCTGACTCCTCCACGGCTGGGAATGAATCTGCCGGGGGCTCCTCTCTTTCCCTTGCGAGGGCTGCCTTCTCCGCACAAGGCAAGCCTTCCGTTCTGCCTGCAAATGCGGCAATAAATTGAAACGAGGCAATAGCCCCACACGGTTACTACTGCAAGAGGGACTCGTAAATGCATAAGCGCTCAGATATTTCCCCCCTCTGGAAATACAGTGCTCGGCTGGCTGTAAACTGTAGCTCAGTCATAGAGCAAATGCCTTGCATGAAGCTGGTGGGCCCAGGTTCATTCCAGGAAATTCCCCCTGCCAGAAACAGCCACCCCGTTGGTGCAGTCAGGGCAGGGAACCCCTTTGGCTCATTGGGCGGCTTTCTGGGAGGTGCAAGCTAATAGTGGGTGGAGCCAGATGCAGAAGTGGGCGGAGCAGCCCATGTGGCCCTTAAGCTGCACTCCAGCCGCACAAAAGCAAGGGATTTTTACACACATGAATCATCTCAAGCAAGAGACGGGACTACAGTTCACTTTCCAGTTAGTCTTTCCAGGGGGGCAGAGCAAGGGTGGAGAGAAGGTGTGGCCTGGGGAGAGTCCCGAGGGCCAGATAGAGGAGACCAGAGGGCCTGAGGTTCTCTGGCCTCTGCTGTATACTGTACTTTGAGGTAGAAGGAGCAGTGGCACCTGACTTAGTACCGTATTGGCCTGAATATAACCCACACTCCCCCCCCCCCAATTCCGACCGTGAAAAGTTTAAAGTGCAACTTAAATTTGTGACCTTACAAAAATTGGCTTTTACGATATCGCTGTAGGATTTTCTTCTCATTTGCTATTTATGGGTGTGAGTGCCTGCGGAATTTTAAGGTAGCAGCTTATATTCTGGTATTGTCTCCGTCTCCGCCTCCCCCTTGCTTATTTGGGGGTGGGGCTTATATTCAAGCCAATACGGTATAAGGCAACTCTGCTCCCCTTCAGCCAGGCCTGACCATTTGCTAGGAACTCTGCAACACACATTTCAGTAGAACAGCATAAGAGGAGCCTGGCTCCTGGATCAGGCCAAGGGGAGGGGGGGCACGGCATCTAGCCAAGCACCCTGTTCTGACAGTGGCTAACCAGGTAGAACCATAGAATTGTAGAGTTGGAAGGGACTCCCAAGGCTCATCTAGTCCAACCTCCTGCAGTGCAGGAATGTCCCTTGGAAGCGCGCAAGTGGGACCTGAGCACAACGGCACTCTCCCCTCCTGTGGCTTCCAGCATCTGGTGTTCAGAAGGGAGCACACTGCCCTCATGCCAGGGAGCAATTGCGATCCATACCTTCCTTGAATTTAGTGAAGTTGCTAACTGCGCCCGAGAGCATTGCAGGGAGTTTCTTGTGTTGGTCACCTAGCCTTAATTGTTATTTTTTGTAACTTCAGTTGTACTCTATAAAGTCATAACTGGGTGCGTGTGTGTCATCTCTGCTGGAGGAATAAAATTCTACGGGTTCAGATGCAGGTGGTCATCTAGGAACGACTTGGACAAATATGGTGACTCTTCTTTAAAAAGCTGTAGCTTTGGTACAGCAGATCTCCTGGTTGTCTACGAGATCTCTGTGGCCAGTGCCCACGTTTTCCTTGCTTTTGCCGGGATTCAGCTTTTACTCCCTGCGGACTTTTTGGGGTTTCAGGCTCATGGCTGTCCTCACCTTTGCTATATCAATGCTCCTGCTGGGCGACTAGTCTGCTCACGGTGAAAGGGACGGGGCGTGTGGTGTTGCAGCACTTCTGGGGGTCCTTTGTTTTTCTGGCACCTGACAACCTCGCTGAAATGAACTCTTCCCCCCTCCCTCTTTCTCTTTCCCCCCTTCTCCCTGATTCTTTCTCTCTTGCAGCTTGGCAGTGACCTTGGCGGGGGAATTGGAGGCAGCCCAGCAGTAAGTCTCCCCCATTCATTCCACCCCCCCCCCTTGGAATACAATGCTCTGTTCTCTTTTCCTCTCCATCCCCTTCCCACAGGCCCTTTCCAACACATGCACCAGAGGTGCCCTAAATACTCAGAGGAAGGGCCATTGCTCAGTGGTAGAGCCTCTCTTTGCATTGCAGGATATCCCAGGTTCAGTCCTCAGCGGCAAGCCCAAGTAGTCTGGGGGAAAGACCCATCACCATTTTATCCTTTTGAGGTAGGCTAGACTGAGAGGCAGTTTTCATCCAAGGTCACCCAGTGAGTTTCAGGGCTGAGTGGGGATTTAAACACTGGTCCTAGTCTGACACTCTAACCCAGCCTTTCTCACCCTTGGGGCCCTGGATGCTGTTGGACTACAACTCCCATCATTCCTATAATAATAATAATTTATTATTTCTACCCCGCCCATCTGGCCGGGTCTCCCCAGCCACTCTGGGCGGCTTCCAGTAAACATTAAAATACATCAACACATCACAGATTAAAAGCTTCCCTAAAGAGGGCTGCCTTCAGGTATTTTCTAAAGGTCATATAGTTGCTGATCCCTTTGACCTCTGATGGGAGGGCGTTCCACAGGGCGGGCGCCACCACCGAGAAGGCCCTCTGCCTGGTTCCCTGTAGCTTTGCTTCTCGTAGTGAGGGAACCGCCAGAAGGCCCTCGGCACGGGATCTCAGTGTCCGGGCTGACCGATGGGGGTGGAGACGCTCCTTCAGGTATACAGGACCTCGGCCGTTTAGGGCTTTAAAGGTCAGCACCAACACTTTGAATTGTGCTCGGAAACGTTCCTAGCCAGCATGGCCAGTGGTCAGGGATGATGGGAGTTGTAGTTCAAGAACTTCTGGGGGCCCAGGAGTGAGAAAGGCTGCTCTAACCACCACACCATGCTAGCTCTTCATGGGTTTGTACAGGGCCAGTTGTTTCTTTTTAAGGCGCCTGGGTTTTGTACCCCCACTTTGCCCTTGGCTTCCTGAATTCATACAAACTCCTGATCATTTAATGTCCTGGGTGCCTTTTTTTTTTTTGGCAAGTGCTTGAGAATGTTGGAATGGAAATGAGAGCTGATTAGCACCGCCTGGGCTAAAGAGCTCCCT
The DNA here is from genome assembly GCA_034641385.1 of Darevskia mixta. Taxonomy (NCBI): domain Eukaryota; kingdom Metazoa; phylum Chordata; class Lepidosauria; order Squamata; family Lacertidae; genus Darevskia; species Darevskia mixta. The sequence goes on from JAWWNH010000059.1 coordinate 4,845,427, forward strand.
TGAGTGTCCCTCGCTCGCCCTCTGCCCTCGGCACCCCCACGGCCCTCCCCACCCTGCAAAGCCTTTTGAGAAGAAGGGAGGGCTCTTAGGCAGGCGATTTTCAAAGGACGCTCACCCTGCGAAGGTGATGAGGGGGGATGATTGCGGGGATTAAATTTGCAGAGCGCATTGGTATGCAAATCCATTATTTGGCACTCTTGATAATTCAACGAGATTCCGGTAAAGAGCTTTGAAATATTCAGGATATTACCCGAGTTTGTGGTTTATTTAATAAAGGCATCCACTCTGTGCAAAAGGCTGAGATGCCGTCGTCCCTTTCCTCCTCCGTTTCCTGCTTCCAGGTGGGGCAGACCTTCATTCCATCATCGGTTCCAGCAACCTTCGCCCCGTCTCCGACGCCGGCCGTGGTCAGCAGCGGACTCAACGACCTCTTTGAGCTCTCTTCCGGCATTGGGATGGCGCCCGGGGGATACATGGCACCCAAATCGGTACTTGCAGAGAAAGTGGCTGCAGCATTTCGCCTTTCCCAGTACAATTTGTCTGGCGGTTTCGCTTTAGGTTTACGATAAACTGAGTTTATTTTCTACTCCCCCTCCCCATTCCATATTTTGTTATTTGGAATCATTTACAGGTGAAACTCGAAAAATTAGAATATTGTGGAAAAGTCCATTTATGTAAGCAATTGTTTTCATTAGCTACTGGAGTTTAATATATGAGATAAACTCATGACATGCAACTAAGGACCCAGGTGGCGCTGTGAGTTAAACCACAGAGCCTAGGATTTGCTGATCAGAAGGTCAGCGGTTCGAATCCCTGCGACGGGGTGAGCTCCCGTTGCTCGGTCCCAGCTCCTACCCACCTAGCAGTTCGAAAGCACATCAAAGTGCAAGTAGATAAATAGGAACCGCTCCAGCGGGAAGGCAAACGGCGTTTCCGTGCGCTGCTCTGGTTCGCCAGAAGTGGCTTTGTCATGCTGGCCACATGACCTGGAAGCTGTACGCCGGCTCTCGGCCAATAAAGCGAGATGAGCGCCGCAACCCCAAAGTCGGACACGACTGGACCTAATGGTCAGGGGTCCCTTTACCTTTACATGACATGCAAACAAGATATGTCAAGCCTTTATTTGTTATAATTGTGATGATTATGGCGTGCAGCTGATGAGCACCCCAAAGTTGAAATTGTTACTTTGGGGTTCTCATCAGCTGTACACCATAATCATCACAATTATAACAAATAAAGGCTTGACATATCTCGCTTGGCATGTCATGAGTCTATCTCATATATTCGTTTCACCTTTTAAGTTGAATTACTGAAAGAAATTAACCTTTCCACGATATTCTAATTTTTTGAGTTTCACCTGTATATACCGCTCACTGTGGAAAACCCCGAAGCATAATACATTAAATCTATATCAACATCACAAATTATCATTAGAAGGAAAAACAGGACAACCCAATCTAGAGCAAATGATCAGGGAAAGCCTGAGCAAAAAGGGATTTTTATTTTTAAACATGGCAGCCCTCTAATCACGTTTCCGTTGTCTGCCAGTTTGCTTCCAAGCTAGATGGATTGAGTATTGAAATCATAGAAATTGTAGTGTTGGGAGAGGCCTGGTGGTGATCTGGTGGTGATCTGGCCTGGCCCCCTGCTCAGTGAAGGATCTACAACAGCTACAGTATCCCTGACAGCTCCAGGGAAGGCCATAACACCCCCCCCCCCAAGGCAGCCTATTCAATTGCCCAACAGCCCTCACTGCTAGGAAGCTTCCCCATACGTTTTGCCACAATCTACTTCCCTGCCATAGTCTGCCCCATCTTCTGCATTCTTGATGGCCTCCTCTTGTGCCATCCTGTCCCATTTGCTCAGGTCAGCGGGGGAGGACCGCCCCTGCAATGTATCCCCCCCCCCCGGCCATCTTAAGGCACCTTCTTGAAAGAGCCTTCTCTGTTGCAACACCCAGGCTGCGGAACTCCCTGCCCCAGGAAATTCATCCGATAATTCGTATTGGTGCTTTGGTGCCTCTCTAACAACCTTCCTGTTAATGGCAGGAAGTCCTCGAGTTTGAACTCTTTATGCTGGGCTACCCCATGAAAGTTGGTTTTTTTTTTGTTTTTTTAAAAACCTGATTCTCTCAACCATCCAAAAGATAAGATAATTTATTGTCATTGCACAAGAACAAGCACAACGCTATACAAGTGCAACGAAATTGCATGCCATCCCGTAAAAACAGAAAGAAAGAAAAAACAAAACAAAACACACACACACCAAAAAAAGCCACACATACACACACATACACCCATCACAGCTCTCCAAGGTCATATTATCTGGTTACAGCATTTAAGATGGTTATAGCTCTTGGGTAGAAACTGTTCTTCAATCTATTTGTTCTTTGATCTAATTGTTCTATATCTTCTACCTGAAGGCAGTGGTGCAAAGAGACTATATCCTGGATGAGATGGATCCTTTAAAATATTGTTAACCTTTTTAAGGCAATGGGAACTGTATAGTTCTTCCAGAGATGGGAGAGGATGACGAATAATATTTTGGGCTGTGGTTATGACCTTCTGAAGTATCTTCTTCTCCCTGGCTGTGCAGCTGGAGAACCAAGCACAAATACAGTATATAAGAATGCTCTCTATGAAGCCTCGGTAGAAGGACACCAGCAGTCTCTCACTCAGATTGTTCTTCTTTAAAAGTCTGAGGAAATAAATTCTCTGCTGGGCCTTCTTTACCAGAGCAGTAGTATTTGCGCTCCAAGTCATACCCTGCTCTATAATCAATGATTTCATCAACTATCAGAACCTGATTGCTTTTTAATTGCTGAGGCTAGCCGCCTTTGAAATGGAGAAGGCAGGACGTAAACATCTCTCCAGGCCAAGCCCCATTGGACTCTGACCACAGTTTCCCCGATAACCTTCCAGGTCTGGCTGCCGGCCGTGAAAGCCAAAGGCCTGGAGATCTGCGGCACCTTCAGTCACCGGCAAGGGCACATCTACATGGACATGAGCTTCACCAACAAAGCTTTGCAGCACATGACGGACTTTGCCATTCAGTTTAACAAGAACAGGTAAGGCCGCCGAGGTGGTTGCCTGGAGTCTGTTTGCCTGATGCTGCTGGAGGGCATTCCTGATAAGGATGACGTCTCCTCCTGGCAGGTCCTCTGAAGCCTTTTGCCTCTTCTCCAGGGGTGGCAGGAGTCATTCCTCTCTCCAGGCTGTACTCTGCCTGTATTTGGTGATGGTTGAGTCTCTCCCCCCCCCCCGAGAAAACTAGTATTTCTCATGTTTGCTTTGTGCCGCTCCATCAGTTTGGTGATCTTTAAGACTCCAGCCAGATGGGTGGGGTAGAAATAGCAAAGTTATTAATCCAAGGCAAAACTCATCAACACACGCGGTGGGCATGTGGGAAAGCGGCTCGGTTCTGGGAGGAAGTCCGGGACTCAGGGCAGCTTACACAGATAAAAATAGAACAAGCTAGCATAGAAAGGACAATGTAATTAAACACTAATAGAATTAAAAGGGTATAAAAAGAGATATTAAAAACACAGACGACAACAGTAAAAACAAGAATAAAAGCAATTACTGGACTAAATGTCTCTAAGCATCTGGAGCTGGCTCTCCTCAGTCTTTTCACGGGAGACAATATTAACTTACAGTTTAAACCTCTAGTAAGTTCTCTTCTGCTAGCAAAGAGGCTCCCCATAACAAGATATAGGAAGAACTCAGAGGGGTGCTTCTCTGTGACAAATCTGTACAACAAACTATGGCAAATAGCTCTTACAGGACAATTCAATAATAAAATAAAATGGGCACGAGGCTTGAAGCACAACTGATTGGCACAGTTTTATTATGTACATGGCTAAAAGTGAAAATTACATTTTGATTAGCATAAATTATATTTTGATATATTTTATATTTTGATAAACATAAAAAATACAGCTACCCAAATACACAGTTTTATCTAACTAAACTAATTCAGCCTGTCCTTTGACTTCCTATGCCCAATGAGGGAAAAAGTTAGTCCAGCAATATATGATACCTTATATGAGACCAGTTCTGATTGCCAGTCTTTCATCTGGATTACCTGGCAAGAGGAGGAGTCGGAGGAGGGTAAATTTCTCTTCTCAGATCAGAATAGAGATTGCAGTGCAGGAGTACACGTGCCATAGATTCGGGGACTCCCACCTGACGTGGGCCCACGCTGTACAGCTATTTGTGAAACATTAAATCTTGCAAGTGTGAACGCTCTGCAAGCTTGTATGTTCTTCATGGGATGGTGCGTGTCTGTGTCTCTGGCCCTTCCTGTGAGCTTTCCAGAGGCATCTGTCTGGCCGGCGGTTGTTGTTGATGATGATTTATTGTATTTGTTAAACAATGAATGCTAGACTAGCAGACCACCCCAACCACCCTCCATCTCACCCAGAAAAGCAGTTCTTTCAGGCTCTTCCCCAGAGATCCTCTGCCTTCTTTCGCTGAGCCTTCCATCTTCTTTCCCCAGTTTTGGGGTCATCCCCAGCACCCCGCTGGCCATCCACACCCCTCTGATGCCAAACCAGAGCATCGATGTGTCTCTTCCTCTCAACACCCTGGGACCAGTCATGAAGATGGAGCCTCTCAACAACCTCCAGGTGTGAAGGGGGGCTGGGGGCTGGGGGTGGGGGAGAATTGTGGAAGGGGCATTGGCGGGGGGGGGGAGAGAAGAGCCTGGGATGTTTGGGCTTTGCAGAGGAGGGGGGAAAGGGGAAAGCAATAATAGCAGCATCTTCAAGCTTTTTGACAATACCTCTTTGAAGCACCGTCTGGGGAACAAGGCAAGCTTTCTCTCCTTCCCCCTCTGGCCAGACTAGAATAGGGTTGACAACATGCTCACCCCATGTTGACGGAACTCCCATCAGCCCCTGGCAAGCATGGCCATTGGTCAGTTGTGATGGGCATCCAGCCAATACCTAGCAAGCTCTGCATTGGCTCTCCTTGACCTGGAAACCTGGGGTTATCCAGTGACTTTGTTTGGTGATGCTTGGCACAGGCAGAAGGAAGGACTTCACTTCATGCTCTAACTCTCGTTTTGAAAAGATACCTATTCATAGTCTGCAAATAAAGCAGTTATTATTATTATTTTACTAAACTACTAGACTCAGGCACGCGGGTGGCACTGTGGGTTAAACCACAGAGCCTAGGGCTTGCTGATCAGAAGGTTGGTGGTTCGAATCCCCGCGACGGGGTGAGCTCCCGTTGCTTGGTCCCTGCTCCTGGCAACCTAGCAGTTCGAAAGCACGTCAAAGTGCAAGTAGATCAATAGGTACCTCTGCAGCGGGAAGGTAAACTGTGTTTCCGTGCGCTGCTCTGATTCGCCAGAAGCGGCTTAGTCATGCTGGCCACATGACCTGGAAGCTGTACGCCGGCTCGCTCGGCCAATAATGCGAGATGAGTACCGCAACCCCAGAGTCGGTCACGACTGGACCTAATGGTCAGGGGTCCCTTTACCTTTACACTAGACTCAAATGTTTAAACATTTCATTGATTGTCCTTGAATCTACCTGCTTGCCACTGCTTTAAATAGTTGTTTCCAACTTTGGATTCCCCTCCGCCCGGACGTTTCTTTTGTTTCGTTCTTTCTGCTACCATTGAGCAGTATATAAACATGGTGAAATAAATAAAGCAAATTGAATTTAAATGTGAGATGCAGCAGCGACCAAAGCGCATCTCTGGGTTTGGGGGCCGCAACTCGCCTTGTCCAGTCGGATCCAGCTCTCTGCTTGGTTGTGTGAATTGATTGGGGGCAGTGCAGAGGCACCACATACCTGTGGAGGTTTCGCCCGGCGACAAAATTCAAGGTTAATTAACTGCTTAAGGTGCCGGCTTCTCCTTTCAGCTGTTCTTTCTGGTGCCTTCATGGTTTATTAATGAACCTTCAGGCAGGTGGCTCGAAATAGCAGCCTCGGCGCTTGGAAGCTGTTGCTTTGGTGCCAAGAGGTGCAGCTGTAGCGGTTTCTGCATGTATGTCTTTGGGGAAGATGGGGAGAGGGGTGGAGCTGAAAGCATCCTGACAGGCACCAAATACGCCTGCGACGAACCTCAAGGTTCAGGCTGCCTACCTCTGAATCCTAGTTGCCTAGAGTTTTGCAGACATGGTGGGCCTCTGAGTTTTGGTTCTCCTGTAGGGAAGAAACAGGATCCGTGATGTGGGTTGTCTCCGCCCATCTCATCACTGGCAGGAAGTTAAACTTTTGAGGAATACATCAGGGGCAGGACAACCCCCTAATTCCATATCTACTTCCTGCCTTCACTACTGGTAGGAGGTTTCTTGCCTGCTCTAGGCACGGCAAAAGAAAAGGTGGGAACGCCATCTCGGAAGGGATTTTTCCTTTGTTTCTTCCTTTGTCTTTCTTCCTGGAGTCCTTGCAGGGCTTTGAAGTGACCCACGTATGCTCACAACAGCCCTGCAAGGTAGATTAGGCCTGATAACTAAAGATTAATGGAGTTTGAACCCACATAATGGAACAGGACGCTGGACTTAAATGGACGCACTCTGACAGCATCCCTGCTAAGGGGACCATCCAGCCGCCCCTTAAAAACCCCTAACAAAGGAGGACCCACCATTTTATGAGGCTCCCTGTTCTGCTGTTGGGAGCTCAAAGCATCAGGAACATCTTCTTAACGTTCAATCAGAAATGAACAACTGATTTGCTCCTTTACCTTTGGGGCAGCCTTTTGAAACACCTGGAAGCCACAGAACTTGAGAAGCATTTTGAGGAAAACCACCAACAGGAATGGTGAAAAGCATTTTGCAATCCAAGTGCACACCCCACTGGCCTCTTCCTTGCCAGCAGAGACCCTCTAGAAAGGCTGCCTCACTGTTGACTTACGCAAGAAGGGCTCTTAGAAACCTGACATGATAAAATTTTATAATATTATAGGTAGGTGGAGAAATGCTTTTATCTATCCTAGCACTACAACTTGTGAATGCTGGAATAAAGTCCTCCCTTCATGCAGGGCATAGTTAGACTATGGAACTCTCTCCCACAGGAGGCAGGGCTGGCCACGAATCTAGATGGTTTTAAAATGTTTAGCCTGGAAAAGAGGAGCCCGAGAGGGCATATGAAAGCCACCTTCCAGTATCTCAAGGCCTGTCCCATGGAAGAGGGAACAAGCTTGTTTTCTCCCGCTCTGGAAGGTAGGACTCAAACCAATGGCTTCAAGTTAAAAGAAAGGAGATTCTGACAACATCAGGAAGAGCATTTTGACAGTGGAATGGTTTGCTTCGCGAGGTTGTGGTCTCTTCTTCCTTGGAGGTTTTTAAGCAGAGGTTGGATGGCCATCTGTCATGGATGTTTTAGCTGAGATCCCTGCATTGCAGGGGGTTGGACTAGATGACCCTTGGGGACCCTTACAAATCTACAGTTCCATGAAAAAAGGATGGGACAAATTCATGGAGGAGAAGGCTATCAGCTAGGCCAGTGATGGCTAACCTTGACACTCCAGATGTTTTGGAACTACAACTCCCATCATCCCTAGCTAACAGGACCAGTGGTCAGGGATGATGGGAGTTGTAGTTCCAAAACATCTGGAGTGTCAAGGTTAGCCATCACTGAGCTAGGCTATGCTCTGCCTCCATGGCTGGAGGCAGTGACGCTTCTGAATACCAGTTGCAGAAAGAGAGAGGGCTCTTGTGCTCAGATCCTCCTTGCTGGTTTCCCTTTAGGGCAGTGTTCCCCAACCTTGGGCCTCCAGCTGTTTTTGGACTACAACTCCCATCATCCCTCGCTAGCAAGACCAGTGGTCAGGGATGGTGGGAATTGTAGTCCGAAAACAGCTGGAGGCCCAAGGTTGGGGAAAACTGCTTTAAGGCATCTGCTTGGCCACTCTGGGGAACAGGAAGCTGGACTAGATGGGCAACTGACCTGATGCCGCAGGGCTCTGTATTTACGTTCTTATGCCCTGTTGCTCAATTTGTGTCACTGTTTTCAGAGAACGGCCTTTGGGACCCAGATCTTTTCTCGAGAGCTCTTTCCAGGGAGGCAGGCCGCCCTTCTGACTCAGCCTTGTGCCTGTTGTATTGACGTTTGTCGGTAGAATGTTCGAATTTGGAACATTTTCTTCGCTCGACATGCTTAGCTGCTTCTTGAGCCACCTGGCACTTGGCACGCTCTTAAAACACAAGTGCAGCTCACAAGAGCATTTTGCTTTCTGGCTGGCGCCCCTCCTCCAAAGGCAGGCAGTGGCACATGTCAGTTTTACTTGGTGCAGAAATTCAGCATTCCAAAATCCCGGAGCTAGTTTTTTGGGCCAAGAGAGAAACTCCAGGAGGGGAGGCTATTTATTTTTATTACAGTAAATCTGTTAATCACCTTCTAAACTGCCACCTCAAGGTGATTTACACATAAGGAAAAGCAGGTTTAAAACAATCAACGCTTTTAAAACAAGACTAACATGTCAACAAGTGGGGACTTGTAGCAAAGACGTTTTTAACCAGCTGGGAAAGGCTATCAGAACCAAAATGGCTTCAAATATTTCTGGAAAGTACAGAGTGGGTGCCTGTTGTATCTTAACAGGGATGCTGTTCCACAAAGCAGGGGCAGCCACACTGAAGTCCCTGCTCCGAGATACTGCTTCCAAGATCTCTGGAACCTCCTGGATAAGGCGGTCTCTCAGCTAACCTGGTTCTGAGCTGTATAAGGCCTTATATGCTAGTACCAACACCTTGAGCATGGTCTGGTAACAGACTGGCAGCCAGAGCAAATCCTGCAAGCAAAGTGTCCTACACCGGCAGGAGTTTGCCACCACAAACAGCCTATCTGCCACATTCTGCACTAGCTGCAGCCCCTGGACCAACCCAAGGGTAGCCCCAACATAGAGAGCATCACAGTATTCCAACCAGTGCACAGTTGGCAGTAGAGAGGTGCCAGAAGTAGGGGCAATGGGGAGTTGTTTAGAGCAGGGTTTCCCAAACTTGGGTCTCCAGCTGTTTTTGGACTACAGTTCCCATCATCCCTAGCTGGCAGGACCAGTGGTCAGGGATGATGGCAATTATAGTCCCAAAACAGCTGGAGACCCAGGTTTGGGAAACCCTGGTTTAGAGCATCATTAGGGCCGCGTTGACCAAGTCCGATAAAGTGGGGAAGCCGTGATCCTCTGGATGTTGCTGGGCTCTCATCTCCCATCCTCCCCTGCCATTAGCCATGGGCAGAGACTGTCTTGCTTTAAAGGATTGTATGCAAGCTGCTCTGGGAACCTTTTTGGCTGATGCGTGGAGTGAAAATGCTCTAATAGAGGGCAGCTCCCTGTTCATTTGGAGACACTCCCATAATGGGGATAAAACCTATTCTTCACCCTAGAGAGGGGGGACAGTTAGTCTCCACTGAGAAAGAGAAACCGTAAGGGGGTTGCAAGAGGTTGTGATCACCAGCAACACTCAGATGCAGATCTGCCCCCAATATTTTGTTGTTCAGTCGTGTCCGACTCTTCGTGACCCCATGGACCAGAGCACGCCACGCACGCCTATCCTTCACTGCCTCTCGCAGTTTGGCCAAACTCATGTTAGTAGCTTCGAGAACACTGTCCAACCATCTCATCCTCTGCCGTCCCCTTCTCCTTGTGCCCTCAACCTTTCCCAACATCAGGGTCTTTTCTAGGGAGTCTTCTCTTCTCATGAGGTGGCCAAAGTACTGGAGTCTCAACTTCAGGATCTGTCCTTCCAGTGAGCACTCAGGGCTGACTTCTTTAAGAATGGATAGGTTTGATCTTCTTGCAGTCCATGGGACTCTCAAGAGTCTCCTCCAGCACCATAATTCAGAAGCATCAATTCTTCGGCGATCAGCCTTCTTTATGGTCCAGCTCTCACTTCCGTACATTACTACTGGGAAGACCATAGCTTTAACTATACGGACCTTTGTTGGCAAGGTGATGTCTTTGCTTTTTAAGATGCTGTCTAGGTTTGCCATTGCTTTTCTCCCAAGAAGCAGGCGTCTTTTAATTTTGTGATTCACCCCCAATATATACACGGCTATATTCCCTAATAGCTGGTGTTCCTGACACTGACGGTAGCCACTGAAGCTCACCTTTCCTTCTCTCGCATCTCGCTTCTGTCTACTGAGAGCCGGCAGCATCGAGCAAAATAGCAGGCTGGCTTGATGGGGGGGGGGGAGTGGACAGCTGAGGCCCCTGATGGCTACAGCTGCTGCTGCAGTTGCCAGAGAGCCCCAACCTCAGACAGTGGCATATCTGTGATTCGCTTGGGTTTGGCCATGCCTCGCTGCAGAGCAGAATCGATCCACAAACGTAGTGTGCAGCCGTTTGGATAGAGCGTTTATGTACTTTAGGATGAAATGGTTTGAAGCAAAACACCGGCCAGTTGCTGTGTGCCCCTGGCAGAAACCAGCCATGGCTGGAACCCAGTTTTTCTTTACCTAGATGTTTCACATGTATTTTGTCAGGGATGTCAAGCAGGCTTATTGGGCAGTGCTTTTGAGAATCCCTCCAGTCCCCTTTTCTTATGTGTCGGAACTGCGATAACTCAAAGGCAATATTTCCACGGAGTTAATTGTTGCCATTCGGCTCCCGCCATGTTGGATCCGTGCAAAAACTTTCCAGTGGCAACATATCCCCATACCAGGTCTTTGCCTAGGGAGACTTCTTGTTTCTGCTTCCGTATCAGGGAAGGCAAATAGGTAACTCCATCAGAGTTGAGTTTATCCGTTGTTTCCCGCTGCTCTGCTTGTCCCTGTGTTTTGTGTTTACAGGTGAAACTCGAAAAATTAGAATATTGTGGAAAAGTCCATTTATGTAAGCAATTGTTTTCATTAGCTACTGGAGTTTAATATATGAGATAGACTCATGACATGCCAAGCGAGATATGTCAAGCCTTTGTTTGTTATAATTGTGATGATTATGGTGTACAGCTGATGAAGACCCCAAAGTTGAAATTGTTAATTTGGGGTTCTCATCAGCTGTATGCCATAATAATCACAATTATGACAAATAAAGGCTTGACATATCTCGCATGGCATGGCATGAGTCTATCTCATATATTAGTTTCACCTTTTAAGTTGAATTACTGAAAGAAATGACCCTTTCCACGATATTCTAATTTTTCAAGTTTCACCTGTATATTGTAATGGCCATTGGCTACAAACAATAATTGAACTTCAACACTGCCCTCCACAAGGCAGGGAGTCTAGAGGGTGGGCAGGATTGCTTTGACTACGGGCACTGAGGCCAGCTGCACAGGAAAGCTTCCTTGTATTGAGTCAGACTCTTGGCCTGGTACTTGGTACTTAGTTCAGTACCGCTCACTCCTCGCTAGTGACTGGTCCCTTCTGCATGCCAAGCAGGTGCTCTTGTCACCCAGCTATTTCCTTTTCCATGGAAACAAAAAGCCCAACTGAAGTACTCTCCTTCACTAGAGGTTTCTAAACAGAGGCTGGATGGTCGTCTGTCAGGGATTCTTCAGCTGTGATCCCTGCATTGCAGGGGGTTGGTTTGGATGACCCCTGGAGGCCCTTCCCGTTCTACGACCCTATGATTGTTTAAGATTTATTCCAGAGTGGCAGTGGAGGATGCAGAGACACATTAAGTGAAAAGAGCAGTGCTTTTTCTTAAAAATTGTTTAGGGGTACTCTCATTTTCCCTGCTCATATTGAAATACTGCTCCTTAATGAGACCAAACTTAGATTCACAAAATGTTTAGGGGCATGTGTACCCCTGCGTCCCCCCAGGAAAAAAGCACTGGAAAAGGGGGTGCAGCGTTAAGACCAGAGGGGTTGCTCAGTGCTAAAAATGAGATTGGTGGGGGAATTCTCATTTCCTAGGCCACCTTCTGATTCATTCCCCCCCCCCCCAGGAAATCCCATTTCTTCCCCCCGCCCCTTGGTGACCCTTAATTGGAGAAGCGGGTTGCCAATCACTTTCTCCCTCTTTCTTCTCCCTCTTCCTGGTAGGTGGCTGTCAAGAACAACATCGATGTCTTCTACTTCAGCTGCCTTATTCCCCTCAACGTGCTTTTCGTCGAGGATGGCAAAATGGGTAAGTGGGGCCTCTTCTGTCGCTTGACCTCAGGCGGAGGGGAAGGTGGGGTGTCAAGGAAGGGGGCCAGTCTCTTCTGCTTCCGCCAGATCCAGATACGTCTGAGAACAAGAGTGGCAGAGGGGAGATGGGACGGGTAAAGAGGAAGGATGCCCTTCAAGACCAAAAAGGATGCGATCGACATTTATTTATTGACACAGATCATTTATAGTCTGCTTCTTCGTACTTTAAAGCAATCCCTAAGCGGTTTACGGTATCCTAAGCCCACCATAAAGAAATACAATGAGATTTCACGTTTTTTTAACAAGCAGCACAGAATAATATATCATCATAAACACCAGTATAAACTCAAATGATTATTGTTTGGAAAACACACCTCTTTACCTGGTCCCAGTGACACTTGAGAGATTTAGGACACACCCTATTCTTGTAACTGTGATTTGTTTCAAACTGTTCTTAATATTTTATTTTTGAATTGCTATAACCCACTCTGAGATCTTCTAGTGAAGGGGTGGGTAAGAAATTGAATCATCATCATCATCATCATCATCATTGCTGCTGCTGCTATTATCATCAACATCTACTAGCAAAAAATCGAATCAGTGCCAAAAATGCATTAGCAGCCGGTGGAAGTCAGAGATAATAGCTGTAATAACCTGGTGCCTGGATTACTGCCGTGCATCCTATGTGGGGCAGCCCTTGAAGACTGTTTGGAATCTGCAGTAGGTGCAGAATGATGCCACCTGGTTGCTGAGTTACACACCATTTCAGAGTCAGATTATGCCTCTTCACCGTGATTTGCATTGGCTGCCTAGTCATGTCTAAGTCCGTTTTAAGGCGTTGTCATTGACTTTCAAAGCCTTAAATGGCTCAGGGCCTAAACACTTGGCAAAACACGCTTTCCAATTATGGGCAGCTCTTCTTGGGGAGCTTTCTTGGGGTGCCTCCTGCAAGGTAGGACCTGAGGGTGGTGATACAGTCAAGGACCTTCTCGGTTGTTGCACCCTCCCTGTGGAACTCTCTGCCCCTGGAGGCCTGTCGGCCATAATATTTACTCCAGTTTCATTGGGTGTAAAAAGGCACACCTGTTCTCTCATGCTTTCTTGAGGTTATTGCCAGTTAGGACTCGGGGGAAGTTTGATCATAGAACCATCTATAGGATTGCTGCTGTTTTAGAAAATGGTTTTATAGTTTTAATTTACTCTGTTGGTGTTTGACAGTGTGATTTGCGAACCGTTAAGGATTTTTAAAATTAAGAGCGAAAGAAAACAGCACGACTCTGGATTGATGTGCGACTTAGTGCCCTGGCGGCAGCGTTCTGCAGCAACTGTAGCTTCAGAGCAGTCTTCAGCTGAGATTCCTGCATTGCAGGGGGTTGGACTAGATGACCCTTGGGTCCCTTCCAACTATAAGATTCTGTGATTCAAGGGTAGCCCCACATTATGGTAGTCTAGCTTAAGGGTGCTTTTCATCTGCTTCTTGCATCTATCCCTCCGGGTGTTGGGTTTCAGAAACTGCACTGCCTGAAATATGGCCCAATGACTGAGGGAAAACTAGTCTGGATGGAGAGATGTAAGGGTGTCTCAAATGTCTCTTGCGTTTCTCCTCTCCCACCCACTAACAGAACGCCAAGTTTTCCTCGCGACATGGAAAGACATTCCAAATGAAAACGAGCTCCAGTTCCAGATTAAAGAGTGCCACCTGAATGCTGGTGAGTGATCTTTTTTTAAATAAACAGTCCTGCATGTGGGGATGGATCTTTGTTAAGTTTTGATTCAATGCACTATAGTACCACTTTAAACAGCCATGTCTCTCCCCCCAAAAAAGGATTCTGGGAGCTGTAGTTTGTTAAGAGTGCAAAGAGTTGTTAGGAGACACCCATTCGCCTCCCAGAGCTACAAGGGATAGCTCAGTGGGTCGGGTATGCGACGCTTAATCTCACGGTCATGGGTTCAAGCCCCACATGGAGTAGAAGATTTCTGCGTTGCAGGGGGTTGGACTAGATGACCCTCGTGGTCCCTTCCAACTCTACAATTCTACAAATTCTCAAGAGTTTCCTGTGATTGATTTTTATACTACTCTGGGCTTCCCATGGGGGAATCCCTTTGGTCACTGTGACAACAGAATGCTGGACTAGATGGGCCCTTGGCCTGATCCAGCAGCCTCTTCTGATGTTCTTATTCTTCATTAAAGGGTTTTTTTTTTTTAATGGTTTCGCAACCTTAGTGTTCTCCTAAGCCGACTGATTGTCTCCCTCCTGTGTTGATGGTGGGGGGTTTGACTACATGTAGATGGGCGTTTGGAGAATGGTGATGGCAGGGAGCCTCCTGTGCCAGGCACAGTCTATCTAGAACAGTCAACCCCTCCCCTGTCTCCCCCTTGAGGATGCTTCCCGTTGTGGGCTCCTCCACAAGATGTGCCTCCTTTAAGGAGGGTTCTCCTCAATCACTGTGGCCTCCCTTAAAAGGTAAAGGGACCCCTGACCATTAGGTCCAGTCGTGTCCGACTCTGGGGTTGTGGCGCTCATCTCACGTTATTGGCCGAGGGAGCCGGCGTACAGCTTCCAGGTCATGTGGCTAGCATGACTAAGCCACTTCTGGCGAAACCAGAGCAGCATACGGAAACGCCATTTACCTTCCCACCGGAGCGGTTCCTATTTATCTACTTGCACTTTGATGTGCTTTCGAACTGCTAGGTGGGCAGGGACCGAGCAATGGGAGCTCACCCCATTGTGGGGATTCGAACCACCGACCTTCTGATCGGCAAGCCCTAGGCTCTGTGGTTTAGACCACAGCGCCACCCACGTCCCACCAGTCCCTTTGCCACCGCTGGCAGGTCTTAGCAACATAGGAAGTTGTATTACAGGGAACCCCCCATTTATGCGGTGGTTCTGTTCCAAGGCACCACACGTCTAAAGGAGATTGCTTACATCTGAAACACCATTTTAAAAGCCTGCAAATGCCCTGTTCCATCCCTTTTTGTGACGTTTTGGGTCACTTCGACGTGTGTGCGTGGTTGTGCACACATATTGTGCACCTGTATATTGAGTCAGGCCACTGGTCCATCCGGCTCAGTACTGTCTACACTGGCAGCAGCTCTCCAAAGTTTCAGACACAAGTCTTTCCCCAACCCTATTTGGAGATGCCCGAGATTCAACCTGGGACCTTCTGCTTAGAAGGTATGGCCTGTCCCTTAACCTTGTCCTTATCCTAAAAATAAAGCAGGATTCCATCCTTCATGGTTCAGAACGAAGGTCTAGTTTAACTAGAAATATAGGAAGCAATCTTATACAGAGTCAGACCCTTGGTTCATTTAGTTCCGTATTGTCTACACTGGCGGGCAGCAGCTTTCCAAAGTTTCAAGCGAGGGTCTCTCCTAACCTACCCAGAGAAGCCACAGATGGCCTGGAATTTTCTGCATGACCTTCATCCCTTCCCTAATCTGCCTTATATGGAGTCTGCACTCACTTGTCTACACTGACTGGCACCTGCTCCCCAGGGCTTCAGGGAAGAGTTATTCCCAGCCCTACTTGGATATGCACTGGGGAATGAACCACGCGAAGAACACAGCCCTCCACTGATCTTTGCCTCTTCCCCTTGTTGGCGATATTGCCGTCTCCCGCGAGCTCAGCAGCCCGATCTCACAGCACAGAGTTAAGCGGAGAGGAGGAGCAGGCCGGGAAGCCATCCTCTGTAATTGCTACGGGGGCAAGGCATCAGCTTCCGAGATAGGGGAAGCCAGCCAGAACTGATAAGAAAGAAACCCAAATCATGTTTATCAGGCATGACCCACTTTTCAGGCTCTCCACAAGCAGAGGGAGCCTGGCAGATTCTCTTGCCTGCCATTGCTTCCCCGGCGACAGCTTCATCTCAGAGATGCCTCATCTCTCTGCCACGGTTTTCTGGGGTGCGGGGGGAGAGGCAGGCAGGGTCTCCCTTCTCCCTGATCTGGGGAGGTGGCTGCGGAGAGCTTTTGAAGCACCGAACGTTTGCTAAGCACAAGGCACACGGACGTTACCAAAGCAGGATCAGGACGGTCCACACTCCAAAAGTCGCTGCTCAAGTCCCAAGCAAGACAGAGAGCTGAAAAGCTCTGTTTGCACCAGGTGAGCAGGCCTTGCCCAACAAGCTTAAAGCTTATTTTCGTACAGGGCGACCCCAAGCAGATCTGGTGCAAAAAAGAGCTTTTTAAAGCTCTCGGCATTGCTAGCTGGGCAAGGCCTGCTTGGTGCTCCAGCTCTGGGAGGCTAGGGATGCTCATGTGAGATTTCTCGCCACTCACCTGCTAGCCACAAGGCAGCTCCAAGGGTTAGGCTATATTCGATTTTCACATATATGTGTAACCCAGGGGTCCTCAAACTAAGGGCCGCGGGCCGGATACGGCCCAAGGGAATCGTTTATTTGGCCCCTGGCAACTCCTCCCACCGCCCGCTCTTACTGGCGCAGCGCAGCGCGGCTGCCCCCTTCCGGGTCGGAGGAGCACCAGAAATAGCTTGTGCGCATGTGCAAGCGTTATTTCCAGTGCACATCCGGGGCGGAGGAAGCCCGTGCACATGCGCACAAGTTATTTCCGGTGCTCCTCCGACCCGGAAGTGCGCTGGAAATAGCGTGTGCTCACGTGTATGGGCGCTCGCTCCCCCGGCCCACCACGCGATCCGCGCTGGAGACACCGGCCCGAGGCACGGTAAGTTTGCTGACCCCTGGTTTAACCCTTGGAATCCAAACCCTGCATAATACGAGGGATTACAGTGTATGCAGTATATAAATGTGGATGAGAGTACGCACAAGCACACAAAAATCTATTCACCTAGCTTTGTATATACGCAGCACACACCCATGCTAAGATTTCCAGCTTGGCAAAATTTGTGTCACAGATTATTCCATTTGCATTCCTGGGAATAAAAGTGAGATCCTGTTAGTTAGCTGGTTTCCTAAATCGCTTCAGTTGCCTGACTTATTATGAAGGCAAAACGTTCTTTTTCCGTGGATTGGGGTTTTTCCTCTCTTTCCCATTCTTGCGCTTCCGTCGACGCTTTCCTCCTGACAGCTGCTGCCTCCCAACCACTTCCCTTGACTTTTCTTTCTTTTTTAAAAAAAGAGAGAGAATAATAAAGAGTGTTCCAAGGGGCAATTATCATCACGCACGAGAACAAAAGGCAGCCTGCGGTTTCCGAAGTAGGAAGGTCACACAATAGCAGGCGCTTGGGAGGGGTCTCTAAGTCAATGGATGCTCAACCCCCCCCCCCCATTCCCCTGCCTTCGGAGCAGTTTCGAGCGATCAATAGCAAGTTGTTGGTTTTTTCCTTGTTCCTGGGCTGCCCCCTCCCCGCCCCGTGCGAGCCACCCCCTTCGGCAACGACAAGGTCACCCTCTGCGGATGACTAAGCTCTTGAAACATGTCAGCAAAGCCGTACACGTTACAATTAAGTAAACAGCGGCAGCGCTGCCCTCCATTGTGTTGCTATCAGCCGGGGGTTTCTTTTCCCACATGTCAAAGGAACTTCACTGAGCGGCAACGGGGCGGGCAAGAGGCTCTATTTAAAGCCCTGTCGTTGCTTGCGAGAGAGCGGAGGATGGAAGCAGGCGGGGAGGGGGGTTTCTCTCTCCCCCCCCCCACATTGTGTTCTCTTGGAAGCTTCAGAACGCCCTCCTTTGAAAAGGGTGTCTGCACCCGCTCATGATCCGGCGAGGGCCATTCACGGCTCCATCCCTGGAGGGAGCGCAGAGAGGCACAGTGGGGAGAAGTGGGAGGCCGGCCACCTCCCCTCGAGAAAAAGGATCTGGTGGAGTTGAGGAAGAGGAAGGGAGCCAAAGGGGCAGAGAAAAGGCAAGGAAGAGGTGACACGATAGCAGCTTGTAATGTTATGCCTGGCATGGAAAAAGTGGAGAGAGAATAGCCGTCGTCCCCTTTCCTAACGCAAGAACTCGGGACAGAGAAAAGAAAGGACTTCTTCGCGGAGCGCAGAGTTAAACTCTGGAACTCCCTCCCACAGGAGGCCGTGATGGCCACCGACTTGGGTGGCTTTAAAAGAGGGTTGGACAAATTTGTGGCGGAGAAGCAGTCAAGGCTTCCCCCTAAGACTTCTGGGAGCTGTAGTTTTGTTAAGAGCGCTGGAGGTTGTTAGGAGACCACTGTTCCCTTTCCAGAGCTACAATTCCCAGAGTTCCCTGTGGGGAGGTATTGGCCATTCAGTCGCTTTGAGAATTGTAGCTCTGGGGGGGAACAGAGGTCTCCTAACAACCCTCAGCATCCTTAACAAACTACAGCTCCCAGAACTCTTCTGGGGGAGACATGACTGTTTAAAGTTGCATCGTAGCGCTTTAAATGTGCAAAGTGAGCATGGCGCCAGTCACAGAATATTAATTGCATGTTTTAAATAGTGGGCTGGGCTGCTTTCCTAGAATTTGTAAGGTATGGCCTTGTGGTGCTCGTTGATTTGAGGAATTGGCTTTCTCGTACCCTGCTTTGACAGCCTCTGTGTCTGGGAAGCGGCTTGCAAATCCATAAGACGAATGGACCTCCCTGTTTGCCAGGCCATGCACTCTTCCACCCCCACCCCCACCCCAGGCCTGCGAAAGAGCCTGAGGGATCTCTAATGCTGCTTGTGCACATTTGGGCAGCGGAGAAAGGAGCCGGCGTCAGATCGGCAACTCTGGTCCCCCGCCCTGTTTGCCGAGGGCTCGGCACAACTCGGAGCAGGTGCCTGTTTATGAAGACAGCAGGGCCCCACTGCCACCGGTCACGTGGGCCCGAGCCGTTTTGCCTTGTGTGTCAGGCACTGCCGGGCAGCGTTGCCTAGCAACGCTTCCTCGTTCCCTCCGAAGCTGACATCAGCCTTGGCATGACAGTGCCGGGAAGTGGAGGTTGGGGCGGCGGCGGGAGCTGGCATCGCTACCTGTGAATGAAAGGGAAGAACTCCGGATCTCCCAACGCACACCCTTAGTAGTATTTTTCAATGGCTACTCGCTGCAGAGGCTAATGCTCCGCAGTGATGCTTCTGGATGCTGGCTGGTGGAAACCGCAGGAGGGGAAGATGCTCTTGCACTCAGGTCCTGCTTGCGAGATTCCCTTTGGGGCATCTGCTTGGCTACTGTGAGAACAGGGTGCTGGGCTAGATGGACCATTGGCCTGATCCTGCAGGCTGTTCTTCACTCGAGCTGCTGACTCTGCAAGGTGCTGCTGGACAGGATGTGAAACTGCCCCATGGAGCTTGCAGGTGCCTGCCAAACAATATTTTTCTTCGGCACCCTGGGCATCAAAAGTGCTGACATTGGCCTGTTGTTTTCTTCCTGCATCCATAGTTCTTACAATATTTTGTTATTTTGTTTTATCACTGTTGCTTTGCACCATCCCGAGATCCATCTGTGTGAAAGGGAGCATAGAAATCTGTAAAAGAAACGGAATGATAAATACGGTCGAGGCAAAGCCAGCGCCGCAGGCTCCAAACCAGCTGCGTTGTTTTAGGGGACGGGGGGTGGGGGTGGCCGGCTTTTTTCAAACTGCCCTTCTCGGTTTGGCCCATTTCAGACAGTGGGCAAGTTCAAATGCATGTCTTGGTGTTTTTTTAAAAAAAATATATACATTCCCAAAACTAATCCATTTTGAGGCCTTTCTGTTCCTCTCACTCACACTTCTAGTGACCTCATAAGGTCAGTTGCCAAGAAGGCTGGCAGGCTCAGCCATTTAAATGGGTGGAGATCAGTCAATGGAAACTTCAGTTGCTTGGCAAAGGAATTACCGTATTTTTCGCTCCATAAGACGCACCTGAACATAAGACACACCTAGTTTTTAGAGGAGGAAAGGGGGAAAGCCCTGTTTTTTTGAGGATCAGCTCAAAGTGGTGCAGCTTTTTTTGCAAAGGGAAAAGCCCTGGGTTTCTTTGAGGATCAGCTGAAAGTGGTGCAGCTTCTTTTTCAAAGAGGCAAAGCCCCGTTTTTATGGGGTTCAACTCACAGTTTGCAGCTTCTAGTCCTACAGGAAAGGGAGCCATTTCTACAGTTTCCAGACAGATAATCTAATCAGCCAGTCACATGTCGCTGGGGAAACAAACAGCTTCCCTCTGCATTCAACAAGGGAGGCCTGGGCAAGTGGGCGGGGCTGGAAAGGGAGCCTTATCTCTCTCCCCGATCGCTTGCGAAACAGCTGTTCAGCGGCTTCCTTTCAACACCCTCTTCTCTCTTTGTAAAAAAAAGAGCACAATCTGCTTTTGGCCCCTAGGCAATTTTGCTCCAGGGACCATGCATTCGCTCCATAAGACGCACAGACATTTCCCCTTACTTTTTAGGAGGAAAAAAGTGCATCTTATGGAGCGAAAAATACGGTAAGATGTGAAGCAGCAGGGCTGAGAAATGACCCTGATCACCCTACCCATTTCTTTTTTGAAGCTCCTCTCTTGTTTCTGGTTTATCAAACTTTAAAATGGCTTTTCCTTCCTGCTGGAGCAGAGGTGGACGACCCCCAAGGGGCAGGTTCTCATTTGCAGGCTTCCGGGGGCTGCATGGTGGCAGCGTGCAGGGCCAGAGGGGAAAGTTGGTGGAGCACTGGAAGCGACTCTTACTGTTTTGTAGTAGGCTGTCTTCCAGCCTCTCCAAACTCAGACGTCTCGATAGTGTAGTCTACACACACATACACACACACACACCCCACACACCCCTTTCCATCCTCCATCATGCAAGTAAGAGATGCCATTGTCGTTTCAGAGACACATTGGTAAGCAAAAGCATTCTTGTCCCTCTGCGGCATTATCCACCTGCCACAAACCCCTCTCTTTTACTGGAAGCAGGGCAGGTGTCCTGGTTGATCTGGGGCTGGCAGGGACCACCCATTTCATAAGTTAACGTGCTGGACGCTAATATTATATATTACTGTATTTATGTATATCCTGCTCCCCCCCCCCCCCGCCCAGATCAGGAACTCAAGGCTGCTTCCACAAATTAAAGCAACACAGAAAATATAAAAAGCTGAAAACCAATAAAAGATAATAGTCAAAAATGAATTAAACTCTTAACAGAATTAAAACAACATAAGAGACAAATCTATTAAAATACGGATAGTAAGAACAGCAGGGCTGCCTGACATCACGGTGGTGTCAGGCGTTTCACCCACCTGCCAAACCTGGCCCACGAGGGGAAGGCGATATAAGAATCCGATCTGCCGGCCAGATCGAGCCCCCCCCCCCCAAATGCCCCTCTCCCACTGGTTGCAAAGTAAGGGGTGGGTTTTTTGCAAAGTTGAAAGTGTTTGCCACACCACCATCCTATAAGCTGAGGATTCTGGTTTAGATTTGGGGAGTTGGCTTTTGCAAGGCGCTAGTCCCCTCGCAGGGTAGGATGAGGTGGGCTTGGCAAGTTTCCCACCCTGCTCCCAAAGCCCCATGATTGCAGCCTACTACAGGTGAAACTCAAAAAATTAGAATATTGTGGAAAAGTCCATTTATGTAAGCAACTGTTTTCATTAGCTACTGGAGTTTAATATATGTGATAGACTCATGACATGAAAAGCGAGATATGTCAAGCCTTTGTTTGTTATAATTATGATGATTATGGCGTACAGCTGATGAAAACCCCAAATTTGAAATTGTTAAGTTGGGGTTCTCATCAGCTGTACACCATAATAATCACAATTATAACAAATAAAGGCTTGACATATCTCGCTTGGCGTGCCATGAGTCTATCTCATATATTAGTTTCACCTTTTAAGTTGAATTACTGAAAGAAATTACCCATTCCACGATATTCTAATTTTTCAAGTTTCACCTATATGTCACCAGCTGTTTTGCAGCTGCATTTTTAGGTGGGCTGTGTGTCATCTCCCTGGATAAAGTTGTACGGAGGGAAGGGGACTTTAGCCCTGGGAAGGGATAGGCGCTTGTGTTGTGTCTCTGTTTCCACAGCAACCAAAGACAGGGAAGCCCATCAGATTGTGAACATGGTGTGTGTGTGTGTGTGTGTGTGTGTGTGTGTGTAGATAGATTAGTGAGTGAACCTTGTGTGACCCCCTGCAACCAGTCATTCCAGAGTCTAGCTGGATGGGAGGCATTGATCTGGCCCACCTGGCTGTGCCTTCCAAATTCTTCACCTGGGGAATCCCAGCTCCTGTGCTGAGAAGGCGTGCATAGCCAGCATTTTGTGGGGAGGATGCTGTGTCGCGAAATGTGGAGTTTCCTGGCAGTTAATGAGAGAGTTGCACGTCAAGCAGAGCTCTGGGGAAGTGAGGCTAGTCAACGGTGTGCGGATGTTTCTCGACGGCACTGCAACTGAACAGCACTCGAATGTTTCCGGGGGTGAGCTCTTTATGTCTCTCCTCTGTGTTCACCCATCCGGCCTTTGGAGAGTGTGTCAGGAGCAATGTACAGAAGAAGAGTCTGCTGGATGATAATAATAATAATAATAATAATAATAATAATAATAATAATAATAAATACATTTTATTTATACCCCGCCCTTCACAGCCGAAACCGGGCTCAGGGCGGCTAACATCAATAAAATTACAATAAAGTATAAAAGAAAGAAAAAACGTTAATTAAAATACAGATTAAAATACAGTTTAAAATTTAAAAAGCCGCTTCATTTATCGCCCATAATCAAAACCATAAGGGGAGGAAACATCAGACTGAGTCCAACCCGAAGGCCAGGCGGAACAGCTCTGTCTTGCAGGCCCTGCGGAAAGATGTCAAATCCCGCAGGGCCCTAGTCTCTTGTGACAGAGTGTTCCACCAAGTTGGGTGCCAGTACTGAAAAGGCCCTGGCCCTGGTTGAAACCAGTCTAACAACTTTGTGGCTCGAGACCTCCAAAATGTTGTTATTTGTGGACCTTAAGGTCCTCTGCGGGGCATACCAGGAGAGGCGGTCCCGTAGGTACGATGAGGTCAGGGGCCAATCTAGCCCTTGTTTTCACAGTGGCACCCCCACCCCGGTGAAGCACGTTACTGGCTTGGATCCTTCGTGTGATCTAATGAGGTTTACCTTCCTTGTTTGCCCTTGCGCACAGACACAGTTTCCAGCAAGCTCCAGAACAACAACGTCTACACCATCGCCAAGAGGAATGTGGAAGGACAGGACATGCTGTACCAATCCCTGAAGCTCACCAATGGCATTTGGATCTTGGCTGAGCTGCGCATTCAGCCAGGGAACCCCAACTACACGGTAAGACCCCCCGCCACTGGCAGGGCTGGCCTGAAGGAGTATTGGGCAGAACATGCTTCCAACGCTGGTGTGGCCTCCAGAGCCTCGCTGTCCCCCCTTTCGCATCTGCTGCCCAAGGCAGCCTAATGGTGGGGCCGGCCCTGTGTCTGGGGGAAGAAAAGGCACGATAAGTATCTGCCTTCCGATTTATTTGTTCATTGTAGAAAACCTCAATGCGGTTTACAAAAAGAAAAATCGGTAAAAGCAATTGAAAAGAACAATTCAGATCATTTAGGAAAACGGAGACCCGTGCTAAACTAAAAACACACCAACATTTGGCGTGTCTGGGTAGGCTTTTCTCAACAGAAATGTTTTCAGCAGGTGCCGAGAATTGAACAGCGAAGGCGCCTGGCTGGTGTTAATCGGTCAGGAGTTCCAAAGTTTCGGTGCCGGCGTTCCGAAAGTTTGATTTCGTACAACCGCAGAACGAATATGATGTGCCCCTGTAACAGTGCCAGTTCCGCAGATAGGAGCTGTCGAGTGGCAAGGCGATCTTGCAGGCAAACTGGTCCCAAGCTGTTTAGGGCTTTACATACTGATAGTAACGCCTTCAACATGGCCCAGCCGCCAGCAGGTCTTGAGGCAGACGTGTTAAGGGCTGACAGGGTCTTGCTCGAGTCAGCAATTATGCCGCGGTAATTTGTACACCTCAGTTTGGGGAATGAGGAGGGAGGAAAACGAAGGCCTTTGAAACCTGTCTCAGCAACTTTATGCGCTTCCTTCCCCCCCACCTCCCAGGTGCCTTTAAATCAGGCATCCCCAAACTTTGGCCCTCCAGATGTTTTGGACTACAATTCCCATCATCCCTGACCACTGGTCCTGTTAGCTAGGGATCATGGGAGTTGTAGGCCAAAACATCTGGAGGGCTGCAGTTTGGGGATGCCTGCTTTAAATAAACCAGCCCCCTTCCCTTCTTCTCATGCCTACTTCTCTCCCACAGCTCTCTCTGAAATGCCGAGCTCCCGAAGTCTCCCAGTACGTCTACCAGGTCTACGACGCCATTTTGAAAAACTAAGCCCCTCGAAGGCGCCGCCGCTGCTGACGGCCGGCCTCACCGCGCAGAGAAATCGGGACGGGGCTGACTCCAGACACTCTGCCGCCCCCTGTTTTGCCGGTGCAGGCCCAGAACCCTCTTGGCGTGGGGGGCGGGGAGGGAAAAAAAAAAGCTCTGTGTTGTTGTCTAAGATCTCAGTGCGACGCGCTGAGGCAAAACCAAGGTAGCGAGTAGTGTCCACGTTGCTGGTAACCGTAGGGGGAATGTCGTCCCATTTGATACTTTTAGCATCTGTGAGGAGTTTGTAACCACTTTTTTTTTTTGCGCCACCCGTTTTTTCTTTTGTAATATAATTTCATTTTCCCGCCAGTCTCGTTGCCACGTCTTGTCTCGCTCATCCGTTCCCCGTGGGGCTTCTCCATCTCGTGCCAACGCTTTGCGTTTTCTTGAACCACTGTAGGCCTCTAGTTGACACTTCAGAACATGCAGTCTCATTTTAAACACTCGAGACACACACACTCACACACACACCATCTCTGCCCAGCCTGAGAAAAACATACACACCGCACTTTATTCTTTTACATTTGTGTACTGATGATGATGATGATGATGACGACGACGACGATATTATTATTTTTCTGCAGTTAAACCAGCTGTCTCAAGCAGGCGAGGCTGAAGGAAGGGGCATCTGAAAGAGACCAGCCTTGTAGGAAGCAACACTGAATATTGGTCAATTTGGTCTTTAGGAACTGGCACGTGTGTCGTCCCACCCCCCCCCTTAAATTTGAAGTGTGCTCTCTCCCCACCCTGGTTGAAAATCCTGCCTGCTGCAAACATGGCAGTCTTTCCTGACCCGTGGAGCTTTTCAGCATGAGCAAAGGACCACCCAGAGCTGTGTCTTACAGCTGGGAAGAGCTTCCGTTTCTGGGGAGCCTCAGGAGGTGTGGAAGGTGTCGAGAGAGCTGGCTCCAGTATGTGCCTGCATGCATCTCACAAAAGCTGCTTTCCGGGGCTGCATTTAATGCGGCTGCCTTTCCTGATGGTACGGCGCATGTATGGCATTGTTAAGGACGTGTGGGGCCCTCTCCACGTAGGGGCCAAGTCCTTCCTCAAGGCCGAGTTGGGTGCAGTCGAAGAGGCACCCAGTTCAAACTGCTGGCTAGCATCTGTTATCGAGGGTGGTGGTGGTGGGCATCTGTGGCCCCCCTGTGTCGCTGGGCTCCGACTCCTATCAGCCCTTGCAGGCAGGATGGCTGATGATCAGGGAAGGTGGGAAGCTGGAGTCCAGCAATATCCGGGGAGAGGGAGCGCACATTTCCCCCACCCCTGAACTTAAATGTGTCCCATTACTGAGGAAAGGTTAAGATGGTCCTCCCTTTCATGCCCGCTTTCCTACTGCCACCTCCTCGCTTCACCTTAGGGAGCAGATCCTCGATATCCAAGGGCCCTCTGTGCATGTACAGTGTTTGGAGCAGCGCCTGCTTCATTCGCACCCCCCACCCTCCCGTTAGCTTTCGGCAGATTCCTCCACCCTCAGAAGACGGAGGCGCCTTCCCTCTTCTGCAAGGCACAGGAGAAGAAACCAGGGATGGCAGCAAGCACTGAGGGGAAAGGGGGCAGGGGTGGGGTTGATCCAGCCGGCCTCTTGCTGCTTCATTGGCCCCGAATCCATGACATGGATCCGGGTCAAATCCAGTGGAATTGACAGGAAAGCTTATTCACCAGAACCGAGCTGGGCAAGGGGGACACTGTTGGGTCGCCAGCACTTAAAAACAGAAACAAAAAAAGACCCTGACTGGGGGGGGGGGCATTTAGAGGGCAAAAATGTGCCAGGCGACTTCCTTTACTGCCGCTTATAACCACGCAGGAGCTTAGCTTCCCCTAGGAAGAATCATTGACATATAAGGAATCCCATAAGAATGATTTTCACGGTGATGACCTTGTGGCTGCTGTCTCCCCGGGATCTTGTGTTGTTGTGACCCTTTGGGAAGCATCAGCCAAGGAGCTGGTCTCCTTTCTGAGGCGCTGAAGGCCCCAAGATGGCTGCCCAACAGGCTCCCTCAAGCAAGCCAAGGGGCAGCAGCCCTACACAGGAGCCCCCCACCCCAGGGGCTCAGTAACCTCACTTCTGCCACCTGCCTCTGATTGCCCAAGCGGTGCTATTGAGCACCTAGCGCATGGGCTGTAGCCTGTGGCGGACTATCTCCCTTCAGGCCTGTTCTTGTGGGAAAAAAGTCAATATGGCTGCCGTTTAGGTCGCTGCTGCTTTGCCTGTGCTGAGCTGCTCCAAGAAACAAAATGGAATCTCCCAGCGGTTGCAGTTTGGGGCAGGAGATTTGGGGAGCTTAGCTCAAGCGTCTTAAGGGTTGAGAAGGCCAATGGTGCCTCTGAAATGTTGCCATTTGGGGCCAAATAATCTGCAGTAGTGAAAGGTATGAATTTGGAGGCCAAGGAAAACATTTGGGTCTGACCCCCTCTTTACTCTCTTTTTTGAACACAAGGCTGCAATTACTCAGCCTTATTGAGGTGTCCCAACGGTGTAAAATGCCTAATAAAGGTTTGATAAGTAAGTAAGTGTCCCAAAGGGGCTGAGTGAAGCCCCCTCTGTTTCGAAGTTTGAAGCACCTTGTGGCCGAACTCTCTTTTTAAAAAGTGACTCTTCCTCCTTGCTGTGTTCTTCAGGAGGTAAAGAATTTAGTGCATCCCGAAAAATCACTTCCACAGCACTTTCAAGAATGGGGGACGTGAAATTCTTGAGGGAGAGATGGGCTGGTGGCGGTAACCTTTGGGTAACTCTTCCGACTCAGTGTTGGGCCACATGCAGATTTCAAAAGCGTCATGATGCCAGTTTAAACAGCTGTGGCTTCCCCAAAAGAATCCTGCCGTTGGTTAAGGGTGCTGTGCGTTTTTGGGGGGACTCCCCTGTTCCCCTCCCATAATTCTATGTGAAGAGACAATGGACTATTAAACCACTCCAGGAATTGTTGTTCTGAGGGGGAATGAGGGGTGGTGACTCCTAACAACTCTTAGCACCCTCCGCACACTACGGTTCCCAGAATCCTTTGAGGGAAGATATGGCTGTTCAAAGGTGCTTTCCATGTATGTTGTGATTGTGGCCTCAGTGGTGCCCAGCAACACCACGCCCAGGGAAAATGGAGCTGCTGAAAACGGAAACAAAATGGCGGCTGCAAGCCCGGGACCTTCCAGAAATGCACCACGCCCCTGGTCTCTCTGCTGGGTCTCCTGCTGTGTTTCTTTTTGTCTGCATGCTGTGAAGTGTGGGGTGGAGGGTACTTTTTGTTTTTGCTCAAAATTGCTGCATTCTGAGGCATTTGACTGCGGGGGTGGGGGGTGGAATGAAGCTTTGCCTTGTATCATCAATAAATGTCATTTACACAGATCTGGCTGCCTGGTGGTGGTGCTTTTGTTCAGGAGGAGGGTGGGACAAGGCCCTAGACTTGCCAGAGCAGGGGACTGAGGAGCAAATGTGGCCGGAGCCTGCCTAATTAGCCCATGTCTAATGGCAGTGGCCTGATTTAAAGACAGGCGTTTCCGCAGTTTGACATTTCATGTTTCAAGCGTGGAGAATTGCCAGCACAGGCTCTGTACCTGCATTCCGAGGGCGAAAGCAGAATCAAAATATCACATTAACGTCGAAGGTGGTATTTCCCTTGAACGTCAGGCTAGAAGGGCGAATGGTAGAAGAAGAAGAGGAAGAGTTTGGATTTGATATCCCGCTTTATCACTACCCGAAGGAGTCTCAAAGCGGCTCACATTCTCCTTTCCCTTCTTCCCCCACAACAAACACTCTGTGAGGTGAGTGGGGCTGAGAGACTTCAAAGAAGTGTGACTAGTCCAAGGTCACCCAGCAGCTGCATGTGGAGGAGCGGGGACGCGAACCCGGTTCACCAGATTACGAGTCTACCACTCTTAACCACTACACCATGGTATGCATGTTATGGGCAGCATTCTGCGTTGCAAGGTAAAAGCCAGCCTGTCCCACCTGCAATCATGCCTATTTGCAAGGGACCAGGCGAGCTGTAAAATGTGCTGCAAGGTAATGCCTGATGTTCAAGATACTCTAATGGAACATGGTGTGGATATTTGCAATGCAGTTCTAATCTTTGTAATGTGAACATCCAGATCTATCCTCACTCCCATTTTGCAGAGTTCCAGTGACTGCAGGACAGGGAGGGGGGAGATGTAAAACAGCAAGACAGTTCTCAAAACTTTAAGCAGAATCAGAATTGGTTTACCCCATGTAGTAAGTAGAGATGTGAAGGTCCAGAAGAAGAAGAAACCAGGGGGGGAAATGGAGGGTGGGTCCCAATCCCCCTGGCTTTTGGTGGTTATAAGATCTCTGCTCCCTGCTATTCCTTTTCAGGGTTTTTTTTTCCTGTTCAGGAATTCTTTGGGGATTTTAGGAGGGTATCAGGAAGAACTTCCTGCCCACAATGAGCTGGCAATTAGCTGCGTGTTGGGCATGATTTGGAAGGCGGTTGCACTCAGAAGCTGATTGGCAGGAAGCACAGAGTAGACCGGTGGATCCTGCAGAGATGCAGCAGGGAGGCCCCTCGCAGTGGGTGGGTTCTGTGGAACCAAATCTGTTTTGTTTGCCACACTGTGTGCTTTGGAAATGGTTAGCCCAGGGTAAAGGGGGCCAGTTCTGCACCTTGAGCCCCCGAACCTCTTTGACACCCTCCGCTCTTCATGCCCTGCCCTGGTAAGATGAAAGCTCCCACTACAGGGAAGGGAAGGGCTTTTTTATTATATATATATAAGCCAGGCTCCCAGGTATTGTTACAAAAGAATCCCTGTGGCTGCCTGTCTCCCTCTGCTTTGTTCCTGCTTGTGAATACAAGCAAGTGTCTTCACTCCCTTAAAGGCTTCCGCTCAGGGATTTGGCTGCACTTTCTTCCTCGCCTCAGATCGTCTTGTGATCTCAGCCTCTGCCTTGTTGCTACTGCTGCTGTTGAATCCTGATCATTCTGCAGGCGTAACAGAGTCCACCGAGAGGTGCCCAGCTGCTGTGGAGAAGAGTTTTCCTCCTCACGTGTTTATGTGTGTGTGTGTTGGCAGGAGGTTGCAGAATTCAGAGGAGAATTCAACTCCATGAGAATCTCCCCCCCCCTTTTTTAAATCAAGTTTCTAGTCCATATTGCTGAAGTTTTAAGTCATACATGTGTGTATTCTGCTCTTCAGAAAATCCTCCCAAGGTAGAATACAACAGAACGAAGATGCGCATTTATAAAAATTACATTGCATGTTCCTCTTTTGTATTGGGGTGTATTTGTATTGGGACCTATTTTTTTTTGTGGTGCTCTGCCTGGAAATATGAGGATGACCAGTGGTATATATTTAAAATAAATGCAATTCACACTAAAACCACAAAATACAAAGAATAAAATGTAGCAGTAAACTATATCAGAGCCTAAAGCCACAATGATTAAGATGATGATGATGATGATGATGATGATGGTTCAAAATATCTGAATGGTACCAAATTGATCGAGGCTGATCCAAGTGGAATGTATTCCAGTGTAATAAACTGGGTTTGGGTGGTGGTGGTGGTTTGAGGACAGATAAAATACTAAAACACCAGAACTAGAAAAGTAAAAGATTCTTTACCTTTGCTTTGTTGGTATGAGCACAGTTTTGATTCCTTTCATTTAAAGTTTGTTCAGAATGGGCCGGTTTGGTTTTTCCCTGTGTGAAACCTCTGCTGATGTCCCATTCAGGTCTGGTGCCAGATTCCCCAGGGCAAGTCAGGTCAGGAATTTCAGGACCATGGGTAGCTTCAGGGTCACATATAGGTCCAAGTTGCTGAGAGCAAACGAAGTCTTTTTCGGCCTCCTCTCTCCACCCAAACTGCCTCTTACTTAGAATTTAAGGCATATGACACTGTAAGTTTTTGAATATAATGAATTTGAATTAATATATTAATTGCACCATTGCCAAAAAATATGTGCAAACACACACAAAAACTTTAAAATCCAAGAACACTTATTTCTGACTGCAATCAGGTTTTCTCCCCCACCCCACCCAAATTTTAATTTTCATAATCCGAAACACTACCTTTTCTCTCAACTTAAAGAACCAAGTAAAGGTAAAGGGACCCCTGACCATTAGGAAGGGCTGATTTAAACAGGGACACAGAAAGCTCCCTTATCCCCTGAGTCCTACTGAATAAGTCTCTAGGCCCATCTAGCGCAATATTGGCTGCACAGACAGGGGGCAGCTCTCCAGGGTTTTAGGCAAGGTGATATTTCCCAGCCTTGCTTGGAGATGACAGGACTTGAACCTGGGGCTTTGTGCATGCAAATCAAGTGCTCTACCACTTGGCAAAGGTCCTTCCCAAAACAGATCAGGCTTGGAAAGCGACAGGCTTAAAAGCACATGCAGCAAATTTCATTAACTGGACAATGATTTGAATCCAGGCCTTCTTGGTGCACTACGCCACACCTGTTCTCCTGGCATGCCCATTTAAATAGATTGGCTTTTCTCTCCCCCCCCCCTCCCCATGCTATAGTTATCTCCCACTTGGACTACTGCAATGCACTCTACGTTGGGGCTACCTTTGAAGGTGACCCGGAAACAGCAATTAATCCAGAATGCGGCAGCTAGACTGGTGACTGGGAGTGGCCGCCGGGACCACATAACACCGGTCCTGAGAGATCTACATTGGCTCCCAGTATGTTTCTGAGCACAATTCAAAGTGTTGGTGCTGACCTTTAAAGCCCTAAACGGCCTCGGTCCTGTATACCTGAAGGAGCGCCTCCACCCCCACCGTTCAGCCCGGACACTGAGATCCAGCGCCGAGGGCCTTCTGGCGGTTCCCTCACTGCGAGAAGCAAAGCTACAGGGAACCAGGCAGAGGGCCTTCTCGGTAGTGGCGCCCGCCCTGTGGAACGCCCTCCCAGCAGAGGTCAAAGAGATAAACAATTATCTGACATTCAGAAAATACCTGAAGGCAGCCCTGTTTAGGGAAGTTTTTAATCTGTGACATTTTGATGTATTTTAATGTTTGTTGGAAGCCGCCCAGAGTGGCTGGGGGGGACCAGGCCAGATGGGCGGGGTACAAATAATAAATTATTATTATTATTATTATTATTATTATTATTATTATTATTATTATTATTATTATTATTATCTATGGCATATCCAAGGTATGAATTGAATGCAGGCAGGCACCTTGCTGGAGGGAAGCAGGTCTGGGCCTAGGCAATTCCTGGATGGGTGACATGTTCGGAAGCCCCATGGTGGATGAAAGGCAGGGCAGAAATGTAAGGAAGAGAGAGAGAGAGAGAGAGAGAGAGAGAGAGAGAGAGAGAGAGAGAATTGTGTAACATAATTCCTGGAAGCAGGAAGGGTTGGTCATGTATAAAATTATGCATGGAATATAAAATTTTGCATGGCTTGACGAGAGCAGATACGGAAGTTTTTATACCCGTCTAGCGACACTAGAGCTTGTGGACATGCCGGGAAGCTGAATGTTTGAAGATTCAGGACTGATCAAAGAAAGGACCTCTTCACGCAGCGCATTGTTAATTTGTGGGACTCCCTCCCACAGGAGGCAGTAATGGCTGCCAACATGGATGGGTGGCTTTCAAAGCGGATGAAGCAAATTCGTGGAGGAGAGGGCGGTCCTTGGCTACTAGCCACGATGGCTATGCTCTGCCTTCATGATCCGAGTGAGCAATGTGTCTGAATCAGGTGCTGGAAGCCATAGAAGGGGAGAGGGCGCCTGGCTGGCCACTGTGAGAACAGGATTCTCGGCCTGATCCAGCAGGATCTTCTTACGCTCACCATCCTAAATACCCAGTGGCCGGAACACTCCCTCTGACCTGGCTGATGGCTGGGAGTGCATGGAGAACTCTCTTCTGACAACATCATCCAGGGACCCTATAGGCACCCTATAGCACCCACAGCTTTATGGCCCCAATCCACGCCTGCTGCTAAAGAGAAACTCACAGGGGTGAACCTGTGAAGCCTTTAGCTGTTTTCTCTCTCTCTCTCTCTCTCTCTCTCTCTCTCTCTCTAAAGACAGAACATGTCAGGCTTTGTGACCCTGTGGATCTCCTGCAATCAGTAGCAGGAGATTTCCAACCCCCCCCCCCTTCTCTCTATCCTCACACATACACGCACACAGAGGCTGTTCTCTCCATCCAAGCTGACTTCCCTGCATTGCAAGAAAATATAGGAAGGGGGGGTGGGGAGGAGAAGATTCTATTTCTCATTTTTTGTTGGAGGCGGGGAGGAAAATTTAAAAAAAACAAACCCAGATCAGATGAGAGAGAAATTGTTTCAACTATAGAACCAGCCTCCCTTTACCATCGCAGGTTTCCTTTCCAGATTATTATTATTTTTGCCCCCAAGTAAGTGCTGCAGCCCCCCAGTTCTCTGCAAATATATATATATATACACCGATCAGAGCTGCCCCCTCCCCCAACAACTCCAAAACCTTCCAAGATCTGCGTGAGGATACTGAATGGAATATTTTCCCTCCTCTGCAACCAGCAGGCACCCCCCGTTTTTTCAAGGATTTGGGACCCATCACTGGAGACGCTGCCAGGGGGGGAGAGTGTCCTTGGCCTCCGCGTCATCTCTGCAAGGTAAAGGGTGGGCTTCGGGGTTGGGGTGGGTGGGAGGAAGGCGGGGAGGGGGAGGAGGGGGAGGGCTCCCCCCTTCCCGAGGGGCGCCCAGCTATGGGGGAGGTGGAGCAAAGGGCGCTGCACAGGTGAGCTGCACCAGACGCACCTGGACTCAGCGCAGCAGTGACGGGTGGGAGGAGGATTCTAGCTGATGCTCAAAGTTAAAACCCGCACACCTGGAAGGAGTTGGTGGGTAGGAATTGTTATCACTCTCTCATCAGGATCTGGGGGGTTTAGGGCCGAGGACCTAGTTTTGGGGCCCCTCCCCAGAAGCCAAACCGGGGGTGCATTTGAAAGTCCCCTGACTGTGACTGTGGCTACCTGTTCGGCACTCAGCCAAGGAAACTCATACCTGTTTCCACAGATGCTGCACCATCACTTTCTTCCAAGGGGGTCTTGTGCCCCCAGCTGTAGCGTGGTGGTACAGTGACTCTGGCATCAAGGAAGGGGTCCGTGTGGAAGTCGAGTGGTGGGTCTCGTGTGGGTTTTAGGCTGCTCGGTTTCCCTGCGAGCATAGAGAAGACCAGCTTGAAGCAAGAGAGGCCTCCAGTTCTTCCAGATGAAGCCCCACACCTTAAATTCCACCGTGATGCTCGCCAGCCCGGCCCTTAAACCGCAAGCGGGTTATCACACGAGGCCTGCTGAGTCTCCCCGACCTCTTGAGCTGGCGCATGGCACATCTTGAATTCCCTTCCTGGGTTGCCAGAGTGGCACCCCCGACAAACACGCACTCCCCCCCTCCCTGTGCATGGTGTGATGGGCCACATGGTAGCTTGCGTGTGGACAATATGCACGGCGCACTGTGCATGGAGGGGCGTGTGGGTGGGCATTCACTGCCCACATGTTGGGGGCGAGATGTTGGGTGGGGGTATAATTTGCTGCCACAATAACACACGTGTAAATGAGTTTGCTCTTCGGGGTGAGGGTCTGTCTGAGATTGTCAGGTGCATTCAGTTTGCCCCCTGCCCCCCCAAAAGAACAACTTTGGGTCCTTGGCACCTGTGTGACAGGTAGGGCCGTAGCACCTGGTTTGCAAGCATCCCAGACATCTCTAGGTAGGGCTGGGTGGGACTCCTGTCTGAAATCCTGGGAAGCGGCTGCCAGTCAGTGTAGACAATATTGAGCTGCATGGTCCAATGCGCAGATACAAGGCAGTCTCCTATGTAAGTGCTGTTCTGAACCCTTATACTGAGTCAGAGCGCTGCTCCATCTAGCTCTTTAAATTCCTGCACTCTCAAACACTCCGGGGTTTGAGACAAGGGTCTCTCAACGTAAGGGCACCCCAAGAGCCTGGCTGCGGGATCAATCCCAAGTGGGCCCATGGAGCCTAGCACCCTGTTCTCACAGTGGCCAACAAGATGCCTCCTTTGGGAAGCCCACAACCTGGGCTCAAGAGCAACAGCACCCTCTCTCTAGTCTGGGATAGCTCAGTTGGTAGAGCATGCGACTCTTAATCTCAGGGTCCTGAGTTCGAGCCCCGCGTTGGGGAAATGATTCCTGCATTGCAGAGGGTTGGACTAGATGACCCACATGGTCCCTTCCAATTCTATGATTCTATGATTATGACCCGCTCTGCACTTATAAGAAATCAACCTGTTAGTGTGGCAGCCCCCACATTTTGGAACTGTCCCCACATTTGGAACTGTCTGCCTGTTGACATCAGACAGGGGCTTTTCCTGCACTCCCTTTGGTGCCTGCAAAAAACATTTTTATTTAGGCAAGCCAAAAACAGCAAAAAAATGTTGTCCGGGCAAACCAGGGATGTACATTTAAAAGCATAATTCCTCCTCCTAACCCCCAACTTCACAATGCTCTGGACATCATGCACTTTCAGTCTCTGTGTGTGTGTGTCTCTGTGTATCTGTTTACCAGGCCGCGCATGCTGCCTTCACACACTGCTGCCACCGATCAGCTGACAAAATGTGGCAGCCTCCGTTTGTGAGGATCCATGTGCTCCGGGCTGCGCATGGACGGGCTGCCAGGACGGGCGCATGCTTCTCTTGTCATCCCTGCACAGGCACACCTAGCAGACAGGCTGTTCTCTGGCATGCAGGTGTGGGCCTCCCAAACCTTGGGGCTGTTCTACACACACACACACACACACACACACACACACTGGAGCCGACTTTCGGGTCCAGGTTCTCGATGTGGAGAGACTGCAGCACACCCCAGAGTCCAGAATGCAGGTCATAAACCCAGGGTGGAATTAAGTCCTTTAGAGACTCTAATCACTGGAAATATTAGGCATTCCAGGAGGGGAGAGGGCTGATCTTGTGTTCAGGTCTGGCTTGCTGGTTTTCCAGAGGCGTCTTGATTGGCCAATGTGAGAACAGGATGCTGGCCTAGAGGGGCCACTGGCCTGATCCTGCAGGCAGGCTCTTATCTTCTCATGCCATGAGAAAAAGGCAGCCAAGCTTGTGAGTTTAAGAGGGAAAGGAGGATTAAGGGGCACACCACAGAGGTTTCTCAAAGTGTGCATGGTGTGAGAGAGATTGAGGAGGGAGAACAGACTTTTCCTCCCCGTTCCTCCATCCTACTGCAACTTGGCTGGCTGCAGACTCAGGATGAAATAACTTATTCGGCAGCACACAATTGCTCTGTGGAATTTGTCATTGGGAGCTGTGGTGAGGGCCTCCAGCTTATATAGAGGCGTTCGGTTTATTTCCATTAACCGTTTCTGCACCACTTTGGGAGGCAGTCATGCTTCTGCGTATCAGTGGCTAAACAGGCACCCCCAAACCTGGCCCTTCAGCTGTTTTGGGACTACAACTCCCATCATCCCTGGCTAACAGGACCAGTGGTCAGGGATGATGGGAATTGTAGTCCCAAAACAGCTGAGGGGGCGAGTTTGGGGATGCCTGGGCTGGAAGCTGCAGGAGGGGATGGTTCTCTCGTGCTCGAATCCTGCTTGTGGGTTTCCCAGCAGAGGCATCTGATTGGCCACTTTGAGAACAGGATGCTGCACCAGGTGGGTCGTTGGCCTGATCCTGCCAGGCTCCCCCCCCCCCAAAGTGGTTTATACAAATATTGAAACAGTGTAGTAGTGATGGTAGCAGCAAGCGGGACAACGACAAAAGTTGCTTGGAAAGGGAGCAAGACAAATTCATAGGGAAGGATAGGCCACACCTGTTTGCCTTGATTGCCAGTATCCAGAGACAGGCTGCAATCTGCCTCTGGTTCCCAGCTGCCGGGTGACAGACAACAAAGAAGGCTCTTGCCTTTGCACCCTGTTTTATGGGCTCCCAGCAAACCTCTGATTGGTCACTGTGACATAGCTGTCAACTTTCGGATTTGAAAATAAGGGATGCCGCGAGGGCGGTGCAATGGCACCAAGTAGCCTCGCCACCCTGCGCTCCAGAGGCTGTGCGCGAACGGGTGAGCGAAAGAGCGAGCGCATAGACGGCAGGCAGGCCGGCTGTCTGTCTGGTTGGGCGTGAGGGTCTGGCTGCACAAGGCATGCAAGCTCCACCCCAGTCGGTCTCAGACTCCTTATTGGCAGCCAAGCAACGCAGCTGAGGAACCTCCCTGGCCGGCAGGGAGGGAGAGGAGCTGCTTCCTTTGAAATCCGGGAAGTTTAAGGGATATCAACAATCCGGGATAGCAGTGGGAAATGGCATTGGAATAAGGGAGTTTCCCGCAAAAAAAGGGAGGGTTGACAGCTATGCACTGTGAGCAACAGGATGCTCAGAAATCTGGACCTTCTCTTTGATCCAGCGGGGCTGTTCTTAGCTTGGGCCGAGGTCTCTCTTCTTTCCAGATGCTCGCCATCTTCCCACAAACTTCCAAAAATTCCCCCCATCCCTGGATCTGCCAGGTGGGCCTTCCCCCTTCCCTTGAGGCACCTGCTTATTCTCCTGTTACGGTGGGAGTTTTTGGAGTCTGGCAGAATCCCAGATGCCCTTGGAATCTTTGGATTCCCCCGAGGCATAAGGCTTCTGCTAGGATGCCAGATACCAGCCTTGGCAGCGGAGAGTCAATGCAGACTTTAAAACTTGGAGGGGGTGCAGGGAGCACCGAAGGTGTTTCGGGAGATCTGCCGCTGGGTTGTACAAAAAGCCCCATTGCAAAGCCGGAGTTAGCTTGGCAATCTAGCTTTTGTCAAAAAAATTAAAAAAAGAGGTTGTGCATCCCTTGGAAAAGAGGGAAAAAGGAGGACACAGGTTTACATAAGATTTGCATGTGCTGATTTATATGCATAGATGCAAAATTAGAAAGCAGGGCTGTGATTTGAAAAGGAACACAAGCCGTCTCACCCTAGTGGGGAAGGCTGTGGGCAGGTGGCCTGCGGGTGCCTCCTCACTTTGTGGTCTCACTGTGGGTGGGCAAATGCAAGCCTCTGCGCTACCAACCCCCACCCGTGGCACTTCTCTATCCTTAGGCACTTCTCAATCAATCAATCGATCGCACACTTGTAATCAACACGTGCAGCATTTCAAAAGTCCAGGGGGACAGGTTTGTGCCCTGAGCAGTTTGGAGTCTAAACAAGCCTTTGCTTCCCTGTTGACCTCCAAAATGTTTTGGACTACAACTCCCATTGGCTCCCGATGGGAGTCGTAGTTCAGAACATCTAGAGGGCATCACAAAGGCTGCCTTATATTGCGTTGACCCATTGGCCCATCTAGGACACTGCCTGCCACTGTTTTTCTCTCTCTTACTTACTCATCAACTGTTCCACTCATCCCAGAATTACAGATGCCATCCCATTCTGTCTCATTTTAACTCCCGTGATAGAGTGGCTCCAATAGGTGCCCATTTTGGGGGGCCATGTTCTTTCGCCAGTCACCTGGCTCCCATGAAAGTGTGGCCCTCAAAGTCACCCATTTTGGGGAGTGTGGCCCTGAAAGGAATGTTATGATTTTCCTCTGCAGCATGTTGGAGGGAATGCTCTCATAAGGAGGCAAGAAGGGCCTGGCTGCTGGATCAGGCCCGAGGCCCACCTTCTTGAGTCCAAATGCCAGTGATGGGTGTGGCTAGAGACACAAACAGATGGAGCATCAAATGTGAAATAATAATAATAATTAAAATTTGTATACCGCCCTGTACCTCCAGGTCTCAGGGTGCTTACAACATAAACTCACAATATACAAACACAAATACATAATCAATTTTACCTTTCTGCAGTCAGTTTGTTTCAGAACATACTCACCACAACTCCTGCCCTCTATGCAGACAAGCAAGAGGCATTATTGGAGTTTAAGGACACTAAGGGGGGGGGGGCGATTGGCAGGGTCAGTAAGGGGTGTGGCTGGGGAGGGGTTTGGCCTGCAAGGAGGTGTCCCAAGGGCCAGATAGAGCGGCCTGGGGGGCCACATATGGCCTGCAATTCCCCATCTCTGACCTATAGCAAGGTCAGGAACCCTGTGGCCTTCCAGATGATGTCCTTGGGCTCCAATTCCCATCATCCCCGACCATTGGTCATAGTGGCTGGGGCTGATGGGAGTTGGAGTCCAAGGGTGTGCCACAGATGTTCCTCACTTCTGAGCTACGGCAAGGGCAGAGAGGGGTGTGGGAAATATTTGAACTGTGTGACGGGAGTAGTTAAAGCAGGGGTCAGCAACCTTTTTCAGCCGTGGGCCGGTCCACCGTCCCTCAGACCATGTGGTGGGCCGGACTATATTTTGGGAGGAGGAAATGAACGAATTCCTATGCCCCACAAATAACCCAGAGATGCATTTTAAATAAAAGCACACATTCTACTCATGTAAAAACACCAGGCAGGCCCCACAAATAACCCAGAGATGCATTTTTAAATAAAAGGACACATTCTACTCATGTAAAGACACGTTGATTCCCGGACCGTCTGTGGGCTGTATTGAGAAGGCGATTGGGCTGTATCCAGCCCATGGGCCTTAGGTTGCCTACCCCTGAGTTAAGGGGAATTGAAAGTAAGCGCCTACCCATTAAGAAATCCCAGCCCTTAGACTCCACTGGGGAAAGGGAGATTCTTGGAACTGTAGAGTTTTATGGATTTATGGAGAGGAGGTGAGAGCAGTTCATTCCAGCGGCCTCCTAAATTAACACGTCGCTGACTTGATTGCATCGGAAAGATCTGTACAAGCAGATTACATTAAGCACAGAGGCAGCAGTGATAACACCAGGAGTTTAATTAACTTCAGCCGGGCTTGTATTTATTGAAATAAATATCAGGCATTGCCAGGTGTGGCTGAGTCAAGAGGGAGGGAGTAGGGTTGCCCCCTTTTCCTCTGCCGGTGCTTCTGTGCAGTTATTCCACAGGTGAAGTTTGCAGAGGTGTTACCAATTTTACTTCTGCCTGCCTGTCAATGAAATGGGATCGCTGCCCCAAAGGAGGGAGGGTCCACTTCTTGCCTTCTTCCAAAGTTTGATTAGGAAACTTATTCATTTGAGATGGGGGTAGGGAACCTGTAGTCCTCGCACTGTTAGACTACAACTTCCATTAGCCCCAACCAGCACATCCCATGGTCAGGGATGATGGGAGATGTAGTCCTTCCGCATCTGGAGGGGCACAGGTGCCCCACTCCTGCTTTCGAATATTTGTATCCCACTTCTTA
This sequence comes from Darevskia mixta, assembly GCA_034641385.1. Lineage (NCBI taxonomy): Eukaryota > Metazoa > Chordata > Lepidosauria > Squamata > Lacertidae > Darevskia > Darevskia mixta. Next base: position 4,884,805 of record JAWWNH010000059.1, read on the forward strand.
GGAGACATATGGGGAACCTTCGGCTCTCCATATGTCGCTGAGTTGTAGTTCAGCAACGTCGGAGGGCCACAGGTGTTGGAAAAATGCTCTGGGGAGATGGCGAACTCCCCAAGACTCCGGAGCGTCCTCCTGATGGCCCTCTCTGGCTGGGATGTCCCTTCAGTCTAGAGCGCCAGTAATCTGCGACCCTTTTCTTGTGAAAAGAGCACACAGGTCTTCTAGCATCATGCAGCAAGAAGAAAGACTCATCTGTAGCTCTAAACTACCTTATTTACAGTCTATATACAGAGACTCCATAATCACGTCTGTGTTCTCCGATCTCCAGCAGAACAAAAGTACAAACTGCAACATGGCAGAAGTGAAACTGATTTAGGAGAGGTAGAATCTACGGAACATATCCTACTGAGTTGCCCCTTTTACGCTGAGCTAAGGCAATATCTCATAGCCCCATATTTATCCCATCTTAGTTTTCGATCAAGAGAAAGGCAGGTTGCATATCTGCTGAACAAGCCCTCTGGGAAAATAGCCTTATCGGTGGCTAAATTCCTCTTCCTGGCGCTTAAGTGTCGGAAGCGTAAAATCGAATGCCTTGATGTGGGTTTACCTGTATAATGTTAATAATGCTGCCCATGTTTTGTTTTGTTTTTACTTGTGTATCTTTTTGATGTTTTTATTGAGAAATGTTTTTCTGACTATCGGTCGAATAAAGGAAAAGTAAGTAAGTGAAACTAAATCATAGAATAACAAGACTTAGGCGGAAGAGATAAGACAGATTTCCGTTCCCACACTCTCTCTCAGACACTCATGTGATTTACACTAATCACAACAGTCCTGCTGAAGCAGCAGAGGATATATAAAAATCCTAACAACAGGTTCCCCACACCTGTTTTTGGAGAATCTCCTCACAAAGCATCAAAAATTAGTGGACAGTAGCCAGACAAAACCCTCTTTAATTATAGAAATTTAACAAATAAATAAAGGTCAGCCTTTTAAATCATCAAATTGGAATCAGTCAGCGTGTTAAAAAACCATAGTCTACCCAGCACAGATGATAAGCAGAATAAAACAGCACCGCTGTGTCAGCGGCCCACTTGAAAACCTCCCCACATCCCACCAATGCGGGACCACCCCCAGGCAGGCCCTGTCCGATTGGGTCACTTTGCACGTGGACAGGGCCTCAAATACAAATCCGGTCGTAAAGCATGGGTAGGTTGGACATCCTCCAGATAATGCAATTTAGGGGAGGTGTGGGGAACTACACACCCAGAGGCCAAATGCGGCCCTCCAGGTCTTTTTGCTTGGCCCTCGGTACTTCCTCCCCGGTACTGCATCTCATCTTGAGCGTTCTTGCCTGGCCGACATGTACCTATTGCTTACGCAAGACCAGTTGCGATGTTGTTTGTTTCTTTTTGTTCACTGCCCACCTTTCATCCAAGGTCCCAGCAATTAAAACACAGTATTAGAAAGGGTTTCGCGCAATTATAATCACAGAAATAAGGTGGGTCCTAAAAATATACACCTCAAGTGCAAAAGGCCAAAATCCTCAGGAAACTGTACAGATGCACCTCTGTGGAGAGGGAGTTTCACAGCTTAGGGGCCACCCCCGAGAAGGCCCTCTCTCCCAAGCCTCTGAGGGCAGAGGAGCTACCCAAAAGGCCCTGCCTCTGCCAATCTCAGCATCGGAAAGGGTCTGTAGGGAAAGGAGAGGTCTTTCAGTTATTGAGAAGGTGTCGGGCTGGTTCCTGTCTCGGCACTCCCCATGGGGTGCCAAGCTCTCGAAGACCCTCCACTCTTTAATTTTTTTAATTACTACATTTGTATACCACCCTTCTTCCAAAGGTCATAGGGCGGTTCACAATATAAAACAGCAAAACGAGAACCCGAAATACAAGAACACAACCAAAAGCAGACCAACAACACACAGAGACACACCTGTTCCACAAACACATTTAAAAGGACATAACAGAGTGTCTGTTTTTCTGTTCTGGTTGAAATGCATTTTATTTGTTCAAGGTATTTTAAGCTGCTTTTAAGAGCAGAAAGTGCCCTCAGAAAGTGACACGCAAGGGTGGGGGGGAGACGGAGTATGAGAGGGAAAATAGCCCCAGCAGAACAGAATCAGAAGCTGCTCTGGGAGATGGGAGCTATTTATGGCTCCTGTGAGATGGGTGTTTGTCTGTGATGCGGGTGAGGCTGTGGGTTGGCTGCCACGCCTGCTTTTCAGGGATGCCCTTCACGTGTATCTAGTCCCCGCCCCCAAGAGGTTGCCATGGAGCCCCTGTTGGGACCCAGAAAGCTTAGCCAGCCCTGCATTTGTTGCAGCTGCATAGAGGAAGGTCTTCTACAGGGCCGGCCCTCCCATGAGGCAAAGCAAAACAGTCGCCTCAGGTGGCAGATTTTGAGGGGCGGTGACTAGACGGAGCAAGGTTATGGCTGGCCTGTGCTTTTCCTTCTAGTGGAAGATGTTGAAGTGAGATCCCACTGCTACTCTGGTCAGCATGGCAGCAAAATGTGCTGGTGGCAGCCTAAGACCTGCCTAAATGTTGGAGCAGAAGGGGCAAAGTCCATTGGAAGGTTCATTGGGGGCCATCACTGATAAGGCCCTGCATTTTTTGTGTGCCGACCCAACTGATTATACAGTGACCATTCAAGAAGAGTCCTTTTTTGGGAGGGTGGAGAGAGTTGTAGTGCAGTGGTTAGAGGATCTGCTTTGCATGTGGAAGATCCCAGGTTCAGTTCCCAGCATATCCAAGTAGGGATGAAAGGAACCCCTGTCTGGGACCTTGGAGATCTTCTGTCAGTCACTGCAGAAAATACTGAGCTAGATGGAGCAACGGTCTGATTCAGTATAAGTCTGCCATAGGCCCAGGATTTCCTGGAGGTTACCAGGATTTCAAAGTCGGAAGTGACGTCCAGGGGGAGGCAGATTTCTGGAAGGTGGTGGTTTGTCCTGAATCTTCAGCAAGTAAATCGAAAAATCGTGTTTTTGGGGTTCAACAACTTTCGGGGTGTCCTTGTATTTACTTTTTGAAATATGGCAAGCCTAATAAGGCACCTTTCTGTGTTCCTAGAACTCAGCATGTGAGCAGGATTATATGGGTAAATATATCTTAGCAGTGCTGTTTTCCTGGGGGACACGGGTATGCATACCCCTAAACATTTTGTGAATCTAACTTTGGCCTCATCGAGGGGCAGTGTTTCAATATGAGTAGGAAAATGAGAGTCCCCCTAAACATTTTTAAAGGGGGGAAAAAGCACTGTCTGTCAGTCACTTTATCCTGCCAAGGGCAGCCCAAAGGGGCTTATAACCAACTGAATGGACAATAAACCTCACCTAGATACATTAAACCAAGAGGAAAGATATATACATTAAAAAAACATCCCATCCACTTCTAAAAGGAAATTAAATGAGGATGGGGAGAATAACCCTGTACGCCAGCTTGAGCTCCTTGGTGGAAAAGGTGGGATATAGAACTTCCATGTGCAGAGGCAGTATACCTCCCACTGTCCTATATTTAAAGGCACACAATGAGGGAGAGAGAGAGAGAGCTAGCGCTGGACCTGGCAGACTCTTGGTCTGGCCCTGTGTGCCCTTGTTTCCTGTTCCTCCGCCTGATGTGGTTTCTCCTGGTCTTCCAGTGACGGGCCAAGCCGGAGAGGACATGGTTGCTGACTGTGGCTGACATCGCAGCTGCCGGAATATGCAGCCCGGGGGCCTTCCTGGCAGCGCAAAGGCAGCGGACTGCGCCGAGGAGCCGATCGCCACGTCGCGCAGGGGGGCCGCCGCGGCCGGGAGGCATGGTGACAACGTTCAAGGTGGCAGTGCTGGGAGCTCAAGGGGTCGGGAAGAGCGCCATTGTCCGCCAGTTCCTCTACAACGAGTTCAGCGAGGTCTGTGTCCCCACCAAGACCCGACGCGTCTACCTGCCCGCTGTGGTCATGAACGGCCACGTCCACGACCTGCAGATCATGGACTTTCCCCCAATCACGGCGTTCCCAGTAAACACCTTACAGGTAGGTCTCCTTCGCCTGCTCAGGCCTGCACTGGACGGCTCTGCCTGGAGGGGGCAGCGAAGGACGGCCCATTGTCTGCCATCACCATCTCATGTGGGAGCCAGATCCATAGTTTCCCATCTCTCTTCACAGGGGACTCTGGGAATTGTAGCTCTGGAAGAGGAACAGGCCTCCAAACGACCCTCAACAACTTCGAACCATTCTTTGAGGGAAGCCATTTGTGTTTAAAGTGGCGCTGCAGTGCTTTAAATGTCTGGAGTTTCAATGTCCAAAAGGGTCTTCATGCACACAGAGAAACAGCATGCCAGGCACAAGGTTAATTCTGAATCCTTCTCCCAGACATGCTAGCTTTCTACATGCAAGGAGTGATACGAATCTCCACTTGCCTGCAGTGTATCCATTCCTGGCCACATGCACAGCGTACATTTAGAGAACTATGATGCCAGTTTAAACAGTCGTGGCTTCCCCCAAAGAATCATGGGAGCTGTAGTTTCTTAAGGGTGCTGAGAGTTGTTAGGAGGCCCCGATCCCCCTTTACATAGCTACTATTTCCCAGAGTTCCTCGAGAAGAGGGATTAATTGTTAAACCACTCTATATTAGGGGAAAGTATTCATAGAAATCCCATTATTAATAATAGTACCAGGCCTATACAGTGGTACCTCGGTTTATGAACTTAATCCGTTCCAGAAGTCCGTTCTTAAACCAAAGCCGTTCTTAAACCGAGGCGCGTTTTCCCTAATGAGACCTCCCGCTGCTGGTTGGTGCCCTTCCACTGTTTGGCTTCCGTTCGTAGACCGAGGTAAAGTTTGCTAACCGGAACACCTACTTCCGGTTTTGCGGAGTTCGTAAACCAAATAGTTCATTAACAAGGCTGTTCGTAAACTGAGGTACCACTGTACATGTTAAGCGCTAATTTGCAGTTCGCAGCAGAAACCGTAAGCTGGCATTGAACAGTTCAGCCCGAATCTCCAGGTGGCTGCAAGGAACCTGCCCTGTAGAGGCAGTGTCGCTCACCCCAGGAAGGGGCGTAGTGTGGGTTGCCGGTGCCCGGGGCGGGGCAAGTGTGCTGCCCTGGTGGACTGAGCAGTGATCAGTCCCTTCGCTGGCCAGCATCTAATGAAGGGTTGTCTCTCCTTGCAAACTAACCCCACACTGGGAGCACAGACAAGGAAGCTGTGTTGACTCCTTGCCTCAAGGCGCTCTGGGCAATGCAAGTGGCTCCAGCAGTGCTTTTCCACCTTTCTCTTCCTCCCTTCTTCCTGGTGGGCACTGGCGCCACCCTCCCCCTTCCTCCCTCTCAGCTGACCCAGGGGCGGCCACGTGTGGGCCTCCTTTCAATGGCCACAAGGAGAAGGAGGTGCTGCCCCCACCTGGCCTGGGCATGACTTGCCTCCCTGTGGCTCTGAGGGAGCCTGTCAAGGGGGCACCTAGTTGCTCCTCCCTGAGAAATTTGCACCCGGGGCCACAGCCCACCCCTGGCCCGCCCACGCTGTGCCAATGACCCTCCCAGCCAGCTTCCGGGATGCAGGGTGACGCCTCTCGTTCTCCTCTCCTGCCCTGGAAAGGGTGCGTCTTCTTTGGGGGGGGGCGGAGGAGCAGGTGACGAGGAAGATTTGCGTGCGGGAAGAAGGAAAGGTCAACGCATGAGGCAATCGGAAATAGCACAGGATAAATGATCAACAGAGGCATATGGCGGGGACAAACTGGATTGGGCCCATGCCTTGGAATGCAAATGGGGTGGGTGGGTGTGATGCAGGAGCAGATGGAGGCTTGTAAGGGGGGGGGCGGGAGGAGAAGGTTTGCTGGAGATGGTGACATTGTTGGGCAGGACCCATAAGGAGGCAGCCTGTCAGAGAGGAGGGGAAGGAATCTTGTTTTCTTTCACATTGATAAAGGGGAAGGGGGGGGTGGAATTTGCATCCATCGCTCCACCCACTTTCATCTCTGGCCCTGCCCACCACTGAAATAATAATAATAATAATAATAATAATAATAATAATAATAATAATAATAATAATAATAATTTATTATTTGTACCCTGCCCATCTGGCCGGGTCTCCCCAGCCACTCTGGGCGGCTTCCAGTAAACATTAAAATACATCAACACATCACAGATTAAAAGCTTCCCTAAAGAGGGCTGCCTTCAGGTATTTTCTAAAGGTTCTTTTGGCTGAGGCCCACTCCCAGGCAGCCCTAACCCTATCCCCTTAAAAGGCAAAATACAACTATACAATAACTTAACAAAAGAATAACAAAACAAAACAAAAAACAATTAATGCATTTTCCTTGCTTGGATGGAGGACAGGGATTTATTTGAATAAAAAGCGGCATAGAAATAGAATCAATCAATCAATCAGAGAAGGGTGTGTGTCTAGAAGCTAGCCTTAAAGGTAAAATTTGCATTCCTTCCTCCACCTAGTTTCTGCCTTTAGCCCCACTCAGCATTGGGAGGTTGCTCAGAAGGGAATGTAGCCTTTGGGCTGAAAAATTGTTCCCCACCTGAGATAGATGATAGAATTGTAGAGTTGCGAGGTACCCCGAGGGTCATCTAGTCCAACCCCCTGCAGGACTTCTTCTTTTTTTGGGGGGAGGGGTCATCACGAGAAGTTGAAGCAGAAGTGGACCTGCATTTTAGATTGTTAGGATGGGGTTGCTGTGAGTATCTCAGCCTACTTTGACAGCAGCAATGAAGCTCGTCTCTCCAGCTAAAAGCAAACAAAGGCTAATGCTTTCCCATGAACTCCTCATGGACGCAGCAGACACAGGCTAATGGCTGGTGCCTCCGTGCAACAGATCATCTTCCGGAAATAAATGGAATTCATGCTTCTTGGAAAGAGCCTGCAAGGGTTACTCACCAGGAGCACAGGTTAACTCCAGGGCATATTTTTTCAAAGATTGGACAGATCTACTATACATGCATGTACTAACTGTACATTTAGCTTTATGCACATGGCAAAAAATGCAAACATAAATAGAAAGGGGCTGAAGTTCCAGGAAAAACAACTTTGGTAATCCCATCCACCATTGCACTCAATGGGTTTTGACTATACAAGATTTCAGCTTCAGGCACGATCCTCGGAACATGACCCCCATGTAAGTTGCAAGCTTGCTGTAATTCTTTCCATTCCCACTTTCCTTTAAAATGTATGGGGAAATACGGTATGTGGCTCAGGGATGGAGAATCTGCTTGACATGCAGAATGTCCCAGGTTTTCACGACTGGAAAGTGCATAGCGGGCTCCGACTAGAAGCTCTGAGAGTGCCGTGATTGTGCCTTTGGGCTTGCTGTAAGACCTCCCCATTGTGATAGGCGTTTTTGACCAAACGTTTAGTTCTAGCACCTCATGCTGCCATTGGCTGAGCTTCTCTGATGTCACAGATGGGGCAGAGAGGTAGCCTAGGGTGAGCTGGGAGAAGCAGGATCTGCAAGCCCCAGAGGTAGCCCTAACATCCCGTTGGGCTGGACTTACACAATTTCATTCGCTGGACTTTTTGTGCCAAGGGCAGAAAGAGGAAGGAGAGTGTTATCGCATGGAATCCAAACCGTTCTGCTGTTTCCCAAATGTTCTTTCTGCAAATGGAAAATGAAATGGATGCTTGTAAAACTGGAACAGCGTGACTCTGCGACGGAGGGATCGGGGGCTCAGTTGGCCATTGAAGGAAGCACTCAAAGAGAGAAAGCAGCTGTGGAGTCAGGAGAGAGCTATCCAGCCTGTGACTCAATGACTCCAGCGAAGTAGAGTCCACCACATCCGAAGGCAGCCTCTTCCACCCTCAGACAGCTCTGACCCTTCCAGACTGGGACACTTCTCCTAACAAGAACATATGGAGAGCCTGGCTGCTGGATCAGGCCAAAAAGGGCCCATCTGGTACCAGCACCCTGGAACATAGCATCATTCCGGGGGTGGTGGGAACAAAAACTATGTACATTGTAAATTATAATGATTATTATTTAAGACGATGTCCGTCCCTGAAGATACAACAATAGTGAAACGGGGATAATACAAGCTAGCCGCCCATCGGGAGAAGCAGACATGGACTCCTGAGAGACTTTAGCACTTTATGACATTGGACTTGTTGCACATCGGACATTGCACTTTTGAATCTCTTTGCACTTTCTGAAACGTTTGTACGTTGTATGGAGTAGATTTCCTCCGGTTGCATATGCATATATATATGATTGAATATTCTTCACGGTTTGCGTCATTTTGATATATATTTCCCAAAATGTGGCTGTAGAATATTTAAAGAACATCCCGCAAGGGTGCTTTCATTTTGCGGGTGGCTGGAGGTGGATGAGCATTTCCCCCAGAACGAAGTACTTTAAGACAATTCAATTCCACTCACATTCTGGCATCCACTTCACCCACCTCAGTGGGCTGAACCCACTTCAGAGGCCTCCCCTTGCGGCCTCCCGCCACAGGTTTCTTACTACAGTGGTACCTTGGTTCTCAAACACCTTGGTACTCAAACACTGCAAACCTGGAAGTCAGTGTTCCGGTTTGTGAACTTTGTTTGGCAGCTGAACGTGCTCCGTTTTGAGTGTTACACATCCAATTTGAGTGCCACACTTCTGTTTTGAGTGCTACGCTGAGGTCTATCTGGTTTTGCTATTTATTTTGCATTTTGTTTTTGCGGCTCATTTGTTTTTGTTTTTGCAACCGTGTGGAACCCAGTTCAGCTACTGATTGATTGATTGCTTGATTGTGTGACTGCAGTACAGTGGTACCTCAGTTTATGAACTTAATCCGTTCCTGAAGTCTGCTCTTAAACCAAATCCGTTCTTAAACCGAGGTGCGCTTTTCCTATTGAGGCCTCCCACCGCCGGTCCCCTTCCACTCTTCGGCTTCCATTCGTAAACCAAGGTAAAGGTCACAAACCAGAACACTACTTCCGGTTTTGCGGAGTTCATAAACCGAATAGTTCGTAAACAGGACTGTTCGTAAGCCACTGTACATTGTTTCTTGCTTTCATTTTATGGATCAATGGTCTCCTTGGATAGTGAAATCCATGTTCAATTGCTGTTTTAGGGGTTGTTTTTAAAAGTAAGATAAGATAAGATAAGATTATTTATTGTCATTGCACAAGTACAAGCACAACGCTATACAAGTGCAACGAAATTGCATGCCATCCCGTAAAAACCAGAAAGAAAAAGAAAAAATCAGCACAAAACACACACACACCAAAAAAAGCCGCACACACACACACACACACACACACACACACACACCCATCACAGCTCTCCAAGGTCATATTATCTGGTTACAGCATTTAAGATGGTTATAGCTCTTGGGTAGAAACTGTTCTTCAATCTATTTGTTCTTGATCTAATTGTTCTATATCTTCTACCCGAAGGCAGTGGTGCAAAGAGACTATATCCTCGATGAGATGGATTCTGGAACGGATTAATCCATTTTGCATTACTTTCTATGGGAAAGTGCGCCTTGGTTTTGGAGCGTTTTGGTTTTGGAACTGACTTTTGGAATGGATTAAGTTTGAGAACCAAGGTACCACTGTACTTAAAGAGAAATTGGAGAGCTGGGCTGTCGCTGAGCTGGGCATTGCTTCCACAATTGAGCTGAAGACTGGGAGTGAACCCCTCCTCCTTGGATTAAGCTTGGGTGGGGGGACTGCTGGTGGTGTTGCGGTCACCACCATGACTCTCTTTGTGTTGTGCGTTCCCTGATCCGTCCCTCTCTCCCTCTCTGTCTTGCAGGAGTGGGCGGACGTGTGCTGCAGAGGCCTCCGGAGCGTTCATGCCTACATCTTGGTCTATGACATCTGTTGTTTTGACAGCTTTGAGTATGTCAAGACCATTAGGCAGCAGATCCTGGAAACAAGGTAAAAATATGTCTCTGCTCAATCTTACCTGGGATCTGACTGGAAAAAAGGGGTGGCGGCGGTGGAGCCAGATGTTAATTCAGGGAGTCTCGAAACGACAGGTTGACCCAGTGTGTGACAGCTGTGAGAAAGGCGCATTTCAGTGCTAGGGATCGTTGAAAATAAAACTGCCAATATTGTAAATGCCATTCATCAAATCCTATGGTTGCAGCCACACTTGGAATAACCCATATTCAAGGGGAGGAGAAACAGGGGATATCCAATGAGTTGCAAAATCCTGGGATCCTAGACCAGCATCCCTCTTCCCTCCAGCCAATAATAATAATAATAATAATAATAATAATAATTTATTATTTGTACCCCGCCCATCTGGCCGAGTTTCCCCAGCCACTCTGGGCGGCTTCCAATCAAATATTAAAACAATACAGCATTAAATATTAAAAACTTCCCTAAACAGGGCTGCCTTCAGATGTCTTTTAAAAATAGGATAGCTGCTTATTTCCTTGACATCTGCTGGAAGGGCGTTCCACAGGGTGGGCGTCACTACCGAGAAGGCCCTCTGCCTGGTTCCCTGTAGCTTTGCTTCTCGCAATGAGGGAACCGCCAGAAGGCCCTCGGCGCTGGATCTCAGTGTCTGGGCTGAACGGTGGGGGTGGAGACACTCCTTCAGGTATACTGGGCCAAGGCCATTTAGGGCTTTAAAGGTCAGTACCAACACTTTGAATTGTGCTCGGAAACGTACTGGGAGCCAATGTAGATCTCTCAGGACCGGTGTTATGTGGTCCCGGCGGCCACTCCCAGTCCACAGTCTAGCTGCCGCATTCTGGATTAATTGCAGTTTCCGGGTCACCTTCAAAGGTAGCCCCACGTAGAGCGCATTGCAGTAGTCCAAGCGGGAGATAACCAGAGCATGCACCACTCTGGCGAGACAGTCCGCGGGCAGGTAGGGTCTCAGCCTGCGTACCAGATGGAGCTGGTACACAGCCGCCCTGAACACAGAATTAACCTGTGCCTCCATGTGCCTTGGCTCCCGAACAAATCGGCTCCCGGACGATCGAAACCCAGAAGTGAGTGTTCCGGTTTTCAAACGTTCTTTTGCAGCCAATCAAAAGCCACACTTGGGTTTTCAAACGTTTTGGAAGTCGAACAGACTTCCGGAATGGATTCCATTCGACTTCCAAGGTATGACTGTACAGTGGTACCTCAGGTTACATACGCTTCAGGTTAAGAACTCCGCTAACGCAGAAATAATGCTTCAGGTTAAGAGCTTTGCTTCAGGATAAGAACAGAAATTGTGCTCTGGTGGCGCAGCGGCAGCAGGAGGCCCCATTAGCTAAAGTGGTACTTCAGGTTAAGAACAGTTTCAGGTTAAGAACGGACCTCCGGAACGAATGAAGTACTTAAACAGAGGTACTACTGTACTTAATACAACCGGCCAAAGTTGTTGAGCTGTTTTTCTTTCTCTTTTGGCACAAAATCTACACTTCCCGGCCGTGTCCGGGAAATTCCAGGTGTATGGCATCCCTAGGTGTAGCAACCTCTGGGCCTCGCCTCTCTCATTCCCTCTCTCCCTCCCTATCCCTGCAGGGTCATTGGCACCTCGGACACGCCCATCATTATCGTGGGGAACAAGAGGGACCTCCAGAAAGGGCGGGTCATCCCCCGCTGGAACGTCTCCAACCTGGTGAAGAAGACCTGGAAGTGCGGCTACATCGAGTGCTCCGCCAAGTACAACTGGCACATCCTCCTGCTCTTCAGCGAACTCCTCAAGAGCGTGGGATGCTCCCGGTGCAAGCATGTCCACACCACCATCCGCTTCCAGGGCGCCCTGCGGAGGAACCGGTGCGCCATCATGTGAGACCTTTGAGGACGGCCACCCCCTTGCGTTGCTGCTGGGCCCTCCATCTCCAGAGGCGTTGCCACCGCCACCACTCACCCTCGTGCCATGTGTACAGGAGCCCTTCTTTCCACCCGGAGCGGGTGGTGGGAGCAGGAGGTCTCGAGCGACTCTGTTTTACAACGAAGCCTCTCCACCCGCAACCCCCTGGGGGTGTGATCTAGCCTTGGCTGGGTTTTTTGTTGTCGTTGCTGCATCCCCCGGAGCAGCGGATTCGCAGAGGAGACCCGGTTCCTTCAAATGCAAGAGGCCTTTCCCTCGCTTCGGATCACGAACCTGGAATATGAGAGTTCCCGGCCGATGGGACGGAAGCTGCTGGGTGTCATCCGAGATCAAGCCTTGAAGGGGGCACCCGGTTGCCTCGTGCGACTCCTCGGCTCCCGGATTTCCTGAGCGGATGTTTCTACGGGAAACGGGAGGGTGTTGGCAGCAGGGCGTGTTCTCTCCGTGCAAAGAAAAGAAATCCTGCCTGATCAAAATCTCCCCACAGGAGGGAGGTACCTACAAGGGACAGGATAATGGGGAGTTAAGGTGACCTTCGATGGAAATGATTGGGTCTAACTAACAGGGGCAAAGCAGAGGCAAGGAAGGTGGGGGGCAGCTCAGGTCACATCAGCACAGAGATTTGCAAGGGAATCCTTTACTGCGTGGGCTGTTTCAACCATGACTTGGTTTGCCACTGACCTCTAAGCTCAACAGGGAACCAGTTCCAGGGGTACGGTAAACAAACATGTCCAGAGGCACCCACACATTCTATTTTCAGGTCCACGCAATTCATCTTTGGGATACATCTAAAAACCACCAGGAATGGAGTGGCTGTGATAACAGCGCATGCATCCTGGTCCTGCTAGGGATCACCACTAGACATATAGTGGTCTGAGTGGTTTCCTGCTTGTTTTCCAGGCATGGGTCCGTTTTTGCCTTCACCCAGTCACTTCCCCCCAGAAAACCCGCTCTTTAGGGTTAACTCGGAACCAACGGGAATCTGCATAAAACCTCATTGCCATTTGTTCTGATTCTGCGCTAAACTGTGGGTTTTCCCGGGGGGAAGCAGTGGGGCAAATGGAAAGTGTGGATGAGCCCATAGTTTAAATGCCAGCTTGAACATCAGAAGCTGCCTTCTAGCTGACTCGGACCCATTGGTCCACCTGGCTCAGTACTGTCTATACCAGTGTTTCTCAAACTTGAGTCTCCAGCTGTTTTTGGACTACAACTCCCATTATCCCTAGCTAGTAAGAGCAGTGGTCAGGGATGATGGGAATTGTAGTCCCAAAATAGCTGGAGACGCACGTTTTGGAAACACTGGTCTACACTGACTGGCAGTGGCTCTCCAGGATTTTAGACAGGGTTCTCTCCCATCCCTACCTGGAGAAGCCAGGAACCTTCTACATCAGGCATCCCCAACCTGCGGCCCTCCAGATGTTTTGGCCTACAACTCCTAGCTAACAGGACCAGTGGTCAGGGATGATGGGGATTGTAGTCCAAAACATCTGGAGGGCCGAAGTTTGGGGATGCCTGTTCTACATGCAGCACAGGTGCTGTGCCACAGAGCTACAGTCTCTCCACAAGAATATTTTTGCTGTTGGGGGGGGACAACACCTTCTTTTTAAAATGACCTATCTTTTCATACACTTTCCAACCCTCCTAGTTATGGATTCGTTTTATTTACCATATAGCTCACCTTCTCCCAAGGGCTCAGAATGAGTAATGATACTATATTAACGACAAGAGCTTCACTTTTAAATTACGTCATCTTCAGATCTGCCTCTCCACCTCCCTCCTTAGCTGGCAAAAGCAACCTTCGCCAATTACACCTCTCCAGGTGTTGCTGGTCTACAGCTCCAATCTTCTCAGACCACCAGGTGGTTTTTTTTTCAGGGGCAGGGGAGCTGGAGACCAGCAACATCTGGAGAATGGTACCCCATCCCTGACTCTTTCAGTGGCTCAGGAGTTGTTGGGTCTTCATGGGAGAGGAGAAAACTCCAGAGGTGAAGGACTGTCAGTGAGGATCTCTCTCTAAGCACATACGGTCCTCAGTTGGTGCAATGGGACGCTAAGCTTAAGAACTCCTTATGCATAGAAAACTAGGGTGCCAGGGAGAAGGCCAGCCTTCTGTATGTTCCCGTAGTGGATCTCCTGCATTGACCAAGGGTGAGAATGGATTACTTTTGGTGTGCCTTCCAACTCAGTGTTCTCCCTGACATGTTAACTTTCTATGTGCAAGGTTTTTGGTTTGGTTTTTTTTAATTAAAGTGGAATCCTTCAGTCATTTGAGACATCTGGTATCATATTTTTGAGTGATAGCTATGCCTCCCCCTGGTGAGCCAGTGTGGTGTAGTGGTTAAGAGCGGTAGACTCATAATCTGGTGAACTGGGTTCGCGTCCCCGCTCCTCCACATGCAGCTGCTGGGTGACCTTGGGCTAGTCACACTTCTCTGAAGTCTCTCAGCCCCACTCACCTCACAGAGTGTTTGTTGTGGGGGAGGAAGGGAAAGGAGATTGTGAGCCGCTTTGAGACTCCTTCGGGTAGTGATAAAGCGGGATATCAAATCCAAACTCTTCTTCTTCTGGTGGTGGTTTGAGTGTCAGTTACTCTACTTGGGGGGGGGGGTGGCACTGCAAAACTTAGGCACTGGTTTGGAGGGGTCTCAAGTGGGTGGGAGTTGTAATGCTCAGCAGTTATAAGCCTCTCCACATGTTTAAAACAAAATTATGCAAGGGACATAAATTCATGCAGGATCGTTCAGTTCAGAGTGCAGGTCCGTGCATAAAAATGCACCCGTGCATATTCAGGGGTGTACGTCCCACCGAGGTCAGTGGGGCTCACTCCCAAGTAAATCTGTGTCAGTGTTGCAAAAGTTGGCATTGTTTGTGTGGTGTAGGCTTCTGATTGGGTCAGACCAGAGCATACCCCAAGTTGACTATAATCCTCTTGCTGTGCGATTTATCAATGATTGTGCAATATGACACTTTTTCTCTGAGAGGCTGAGAGTGGCTGCTGTGCTGATGAGCTGTATTTTAGGGATGAGGCAGGTGTGGTCCTCCAGGTGTGTCTAGACTCCGATTCCCATCATCTCTGATCGTTCACTGGAGATGCTGTGGGTCAGGGTGGGAAAAAGCTGGGGAGAGTTTTGAATTAAAACAAAATAATGGAAGACATTTAACAGGTTAAGCACGATCTCCTTGCCCACTACCCCAAGCCAAAAAGATTCTCAACTGATGCATGGGGTGTTCAATCCTGCTTTGGGAAAAACCCACAGAAAGCAGGATTGAACCCTCATTAGAATTCAATCCTGCTGGGGTTGGCTGTGCCAGAACTGGCTGGCATGCCCCAGATCTTGTGTGTGTGTCCCCCGCTGAGGACCAACTTTGACAGGTGAGTGGGGCAGCCCACCTGTCAATCACCTGCTGTCAATATGGCCTGTCTGGAAGCAGGGAAATAAAGATCCGGCCCCCCAGGCCAAAAATGTTTCCTCACCTCCCTGAGTTAAAGGGCTGCAATCGTTTTTGCAACAAATCTTTTAAGCCATCCTGTCCAAGCAGCCCTTCTATTTTCTCAGCTTTTTTCCCAAAAATGATTTTTTATTCTTTGAAAAGCCAAAGGACCCATCAGTTTATGTGTTTGGGGCATTAGCTGTGAGAGTCCATATGCAATAATCTTAAGAGTTTGGCGAATGAAAGTGGATTTTAAAACATGAGATTTAGCGTGGGATTTTGGCCAAGCAAAGTCCAGACGGTACGATTTGAGGCACTTGCCATAACCCTGAGGTCCCCAATATGGTGCCCTCAGACACCCCCCAAAGCCCCCTGCCCCTCCCAGTTATTTATTTGTGAGAGGGTTGCCTTTGGGGGGGGGGTGTTGACTGCTTTCTAATTTGTACATTTTATTTGTTTTGTGATCTTGTAGTTGTTTCCCCTGGTGTTTTTTTTTGAGGGTGTGTGTGATTAGTTTCCCCCCTGTGAAATGGGTATCTTGTGGTGCCCATGACACTTCTGTTGGTCTCCAAAGACACTGCTGGGCCCCAAAAGGTTGGATACCGTCCAACAACGTAACTAGTGAGAAAGAAAGCTCTCTTCTGGAGTTTTGACCAACTTTCCGAATGCATTTTATATTTCCCAATTCCTTTCTTTTAATCCATTATACCTAGAGACAAGGGGCAGGTCAGCATACAGCAAATCCTCAGTTTCTGTTATCACCACAGACGCAAATTATAGGGAACGTTTTTGATGTCTGCCTTTCAGTACAGAAGCAGTTATTAAGTGAGATTTTTTTTTTCTAATCTAGGGGAATGAATGCATTGGGAGGAAGTCTTCGGCCTTTTTAACCTTTTCTTCATCTTACTTTACCAAGGCACGGTCTTGTCTCTCTCTTTTAAAATTATTAGCTAAATTTCTGCTGAGATTAATGGGGGTGGTGGAGAATTCTTAACTAAACAAATAAATTTTCAATTGAATTCCTGCCTACCAGCCCTCCTCTTGACCTCCTTCCTGGGTTTAGAGAGATGGAAGGACTGGGAATTTAGATAGCTCCATTATTATTATTATTATTATTATTATTATTATTATTCCAAATTCCTTAAATGCTACACAGGAATTAATCGCTGCTGTTAATGCCATGTGTTTTAATGGCCCATCTGCACTATACATTTAAAGCAGAATCATTCCACTTTAACATCAAGGCTTCCCCCAAAGAACATAGCTGTCAACTTTTGGATTTGGAAATAAGGGATTTTTTCAAATTTTCGGATTTGAAAATAAGGGATGCCGCGAGGGCAGTACAATGGCACCAAGTAGCCTCGCCACCCTGTGCTCCAGAGGCTGCGCGCGAACGGGTGAGCGAAAGAGCGAGCGCATAGACGGCAGGCAGGCAGGCTGTCTGGTTGGGCATGAGGGTCTGGCTGCACAAGGCATGCAAGCTCCGCCCCCAGTCGGTCTCAGACTCCTTATTGGCAGCCGAGCAACGCAGCTGAGGAGCCTCCCTGGCCGGCAGGGAGGGAGAGGAGCTGCTTCTTTTGAAATCCGGGAAATTTAAGGGATATCAACAATCCCGGGATAGCAGTGGGAAACGGCATTGGAATAAGGGAGTTTCCCGCAAAAAAAAAAAGGGAGGGTTGACAGCTATGCCAAAGAACCCTGGGATCCAATTCACAGAATCAAAGAACATAGTGTTGGAAGTGACCCAAGGGTCATCTAGTCCAATCCCCGGTAATGCAGGAATCACAGCTAAAGAATCATTGACAGATGGCCATCCAACCTCTGTTTAAAACCCTCCAAGGAAGGAGAACCCACCACCTTCTAAGGAAGTCCATTCCACACTTGAACAGCTCTCACCATCAGAAATGTTTCTTCCCCACGTTTAACTGGAATCTCCTTCCTTGCCACCTGAATCCACTCATTTGGGTCCTCCCCTCTGGAGGAGCAGAAAACAAGCTTGCTCCGTCTTCCATGGGGCAGCCCTTCAGAAAGTTGAAGATGGCTATCAAGTCACCTCTCAGTCTTCTCTTCCCTGGGCTAAACATCCAAACTCCCTCGTAAAGTTTGGTTTCCAGATCCTTCATCGTCTTGAGTTCCCCCCTCTGTCCACCTTCCAGCTTTCCAATAGCCTTTTACAACTGTGGTGCCCAGAACTGGATACAGTATTCCAGGTGGGATCTGACCAAGAATAGAATGGAACTATTATTTCTCTTGATTTGGACATTAGATTTCTGTGTTTTCAGATAGGGACATCAGGGAGGCATCTGGAGGGTTTTCATTTAGAGCTTTCTGCAGACAGGTAGATTCTACAAATTGTCCTTGTCCTAACAGAGGAAACGTCCACATGAATCTCTGTGCTGCAGTGACCATTTTCCAGGGAACATATGGGGGAAAGAGCAAACAAATTATTTTGGGGAAAGGCTTGTCCTGGCAGGATGCTTTTGTCCGGTTTCTAAACAACCTGATGATTTGGAAACAGGGTTTAATTTAATTTACTTTTATTTATTTTTTTAAAAAAAGATTTATAGTGCCATTCCTATACAGTTTTCTGAAAAGTAAGTCCCATGGAGTTCAATGAGGCTTATTTCCAGGTAAGCGAGTATCGGATTGGGGCCTCGATGCTTCCTCACCCTTCTGGGTTCCTTGCTGGGAGATCTTTCAGGTGACCGTAAAACTTGTAAAACAGCCCTTGTTATGAGATGGAGATCAAATTAAAAGGAAAAATCAGGTATGTTTCCTCTTTGTTCTGTAGACCAGCTGCTGTGTCCGTCTCCCTGCCATTTTGGAGAACCCAGCTCAGTATCTCTGAGCAAGGAACGTCTCTGAGGGGTCTTGATATCACCACAGCAAACCACAATCTCTAATCTCAGGGATTGTTGACCAAGGATAATCTGTCAGCTGTTTCATCCACCTCAAAATCATCTGTTTTGCTCAAGCTCTGGCTATTTCATGTGCAAGGGTATGGGGAGAATAAGAAAGGCCACCATTTTGTTTTTCATGGAAAGCCCTCTTCCCAGGTGGAATGGGGGAATTCAAAATAGCCTCTGTCATGTTAAGAAAATGGCCACGTCCTTTGTCACTCACCTGGGTCGCTGTTATAGTGGCTCATACAAAACACTGGATATACAGAAAACACGTGCTTTTACAGAGTGGCTGGATCGTTCCCCCAGCGCCTCTTTTTGTTTGAGGGGTGTTGTGTTATTATAAACTTCCAAAAAAGGGCCATGGATTGAAGCAGGCCTGTTAAGAATTGAAAGCCAGAGTGTGCTATTTCATGCAATCCAATTCTTAAAGCTAAACTATATGGAGAAAGACATGTGTATGTTTGGGTTTAAAAAGAAAGAAAGAAACACCTTACAAAATACAAAAGGATTTTTAAAATTATTCAAATGAAGTCCTAAAGTAGGGGAGGCCCATCCGGTTGTGAATTGCCCCCCCCGAATGCCCTGACTCTTGCCAAACTCAGCAGGAGATGTCCCTATTTTCATTGAAGGAATGGGGGTGGGGGTGGGAGCTGGGGTGTTCTGCATGGCGTTGCTGCTTGTCTTCTCTGCTTCAGGGGCAGAGAAGACAAGCAGCAACTCTGAAGAGCCCTTCTGGATCAGGCCAAGGGCCCATCCAGCCCAGCACCCTGTTCCCACAGTGTCCAACTAGATTGGGCCACCTCTGTGACTGCATTGGACCATTTCTTGCAAGCACCTGCTTAGGACTGAGCCTAATGAACTATGACTTTTGTTGGATGTTTCAGGACAGATAAAAGGAAGTCCTTTCCCATAGCTAAACAATGGCTCTTTCTCCCACAGGAGGTAGCTGATGGCCACCAACCATAGCTGACAACTTTTGGATTTGAAAATAAGGGATGCCGCGAGGGCGGTGCAATGGCACCAAGTAGCCTTGCCACCCTGCGCTCCAGAGGCTGTGCACGAACGGGTGGGCGAAAGAGCGAGCGTAGACGGCAGGCAGGCAGGCTGTCTGTCTGGTTGGGCGTGAGGGTCTGGCTGCACAAGGCATGCAAGCTCCGCCCCCAGTCAGTCTCAGACTCCTTATTGGCAGCCGAGCAACGCAGCTGAGGAGCCTCCCTGGCCGGCAGGGAGGGAGAGGAGCTGCTTCCGTTGAAATCCGGAAAATTTAAGGGATATCAACAATCCGGGATAGCAGCGGGAAACGGCATTGGAATAAGGGAGTTTCCCGCAAAAAAAAGGAGGGTTGACAGCTATGCCACCAACTTGGATGGCTTTGAAAGAAGGTTGGACAAATTCATGGAGGAGGAGAAGGCTAGCAATGGCTCCTAACTATGATGGCTATGTCCTGCTTACATGGTCAAAAGCAGTAAATGTTTCAGATTACCAGTTGCTGGGAGCTACAGAAGGGAAGAGGGCTCTTGTGTTTGGGTCCTGCCATGGAGCTTCCCACAGGCATCTGGTTGGCCACTGTGAGAACAGGATGCTGAACTAGATGGGCCATTGGGTCTTCTTACGTTCTGTTTTCTTTTTTTATAAAAGCCCAGCTAATCACATGCAAAATTAAACGCAAAAATATTTCCAAAACAAACAAAAAAACCATATACAACTCAGTACTATATTCCTACAGGATAATGTTATACGTACTAACACATAAGTATTTTATACAGTTACTAGTAAATTAAGCCCGTTACAATAACGGGCGCTAGAAATTATATGGGGGGAGCGGCGGACACCCTCCTTTTGCTTTTTAACCCCACCGCCCTCCTTCCCCTCAAGCCCGCCGGCCGCCTCTCTCTCTCCCTCATCCCGTGTCGCAAGGAGGCGAAGGAGGCCATGGTAGCTTCCGCCGGGCGCACCCTCTGCGCCCCGCTCTCTGGCCCCGACGCCGCTGCCCGCCCAGCAGAAACCTCAGGGCGGCCAGGCTGCGCTCCTCTTGGCCGCCCGGTTCAGGAGGCGTTCAGGAGGCCCCGCGGCCCTGGCGGCGGCTTCGGGCGGGTAGGCCTCGGGTGAAGCCGGGGGCTCGCGTGATCGGCGCGGCCGGGGGAGAGAAGGAGTGTGGCGGCGGCGGCCAGAGGAGGAGGTGGAGGAGGCTCCGTGCAAGGCGGCGGCGCTGCCCCAACTGACACCGCACGTGCGCCGCCGCTGCCTTCTGGACACGCCCCCCTCTCCGGCCGCTCCAATGCCTGCGTCCCTGTTGGGGGGGGGCAGTAGAGCTGTCCAATCCCTGCGTCCCTGTGGGACATGCACAGTAGCGCACTTCCGTGACACACGGAAAGTTGGACGCAGGGACACAGCCACTTTATTATATAGGATATGCATCCTTCTATGCAGCTCTTATGTTCCGGCTGCTTTAGAAAACCGGGAGTGTATATACAGTACATATAATATGAATACTATATTATATGTATAAAAATGTCTATAACACATACAATATGCCAGAACTGTTCGTGTAATAAGCTGAAACTCGTTCTTCTCCGAGATCAAGGAACAAGAGGGAAATATGACAAATCCACACAGATAAACTTGGCATCCAGATTTTTTTTTGGGGGGGGGACCCATCCCTGCTTTGGTCTGACCCAACAGAGCTCTTCTGTTGAGTCTTGTGTTGTTCTCGAGAGTTTGAGATGACGTCTGCTATTAAAATCTCACATCTGCGCCTGACTCAGCCGCTTCTCCTTCTCCTTCCATCATCACCCAGAGAGGCTCCATCCCTTTGCACTTGGGAACAATCAGTAAATTGTAGCTTAAAAAGTCCACCCTGTTGAGAGCGGTTTACACTATCATTCCTGGAGGAGGAGAGAGCAGGCTTTGCAGCGGGAGAATGAGTGGCGATGACTCACGGAGGAGAATCAGAACCACGGCTTTCAAAGTTACCCATTTCAAGATCAAGTCGCATTTCGGCAGAGATTGTACCAAAGCCACGAGGCAATCAGAACAGGCAGTTGGAACTGAAGGCAGAGTGAAAAATCTCTAGATCCTGCATCCGAAAACCAAAACCAAAAAAAAAAGGTATTCCTTCTCCCTTTGCTGTTCCTTGTCCCAAAAACAGAGGTCCCTTGGGCGTAGCCAGGATTTATCTCAGGCTAAGGAAGGACCCACAGAGTCTAGGGCAGTGATGGCTAACCTTGACACTCCAGATGTTTTGGGACTACAACTCCCATCATCCCTGACCACTGGTCCTGTTAGCTAGGGATGATGGGAGTTGTAGTTCCAAAACATCTGGAGTGTCAAGGTTAGCCATCACTGGTCTAGGGCTTGCTGATCAGAAGGTCGGCAGTTCGAATCCCTGCGACGGGGTGAGCTCCCATTGCTCTGTCCCAGCTCCTGCCCACCTAGCAGTTCGAAAGCATCTCAAAGTGCAAGTAGATAAATAGGAAACGCTCTGGCGGGAAGGTAAACGGCGTTTCCGTGTGCTGCTCTGATTCGCCAGAAGCATCTTTGTCATGCTGGCCACATGACCTGGAAGCTGTACGCCGGCTCTCGGCCAATAAAGCGAGATGAGCGCCGCAACCCCAGAGTCGGACACGACTGGACCTAATGGTCAGGGGTCCCTTTACCTTTAAGGAAGGACACCCACCTTCCATCACTCTCTGCCTGGCTCTGCCTAGCAGATTCGGAATGAAATGTCTCAACAACAATTGTTTTAAATTACTTTATTTTGACCCCAAGTGCTCAGAAAAATCTGTCAAAATCTTCAGTCCTTTGGAAATATTAGGAAGTTAAATAAAAACATCAGGGAGTACCTTTCGTGTGATTATCAAGTATATTTTGCAAAATTACGAAGAACGTGCCTTTTTTCATCTTATTTTTTAAAAGAAATCTAAACCGAGACAAGTTTTCTTGGATTTGCTGAAAACATTTTCAGCACTTCCTTCTCAAATTCCTCTTTTCCAATGCAGTTTTTTTTCTGTGCACACTCAGTAAGCCCAGCCCATTGAGATGCTCCAATCATTGTCAACCTTAGCCAGGTCTTTACTTGATTTGGGGGGTGGGATCTGCCCCCCAACCCCCAGCTGTGCCCATGAGACTTCCCCAACCCGGTGCTCTCTAGATGCCAACTCCCATCAGCCTCTGCTGACACGGGTGGAGGTTGTACTCCAAAATGTCTGGAGGTCATTAGGTTGGGGGAGGCCACCCAAGAGCCATCTCTCTCTCTCTCTCTCTCCTGTTTTCAAATCCCATCCTCAAACCCCAACTCCTTTAGTTGCAGGGGGTTGGGCTAGATGGCCCTTGGGATCCCTCCCAACCCTACAATTCTATGATTCTAACTCTGCCCTAGCCTTTGGGTATCAACCCCTTGCATGGCCAATGGCCAGGGATGATGAGAGTTCGAAAGCCAGCAACCTATGGAGGGCACCACCTTGGCTACCCTGCCTGGAAGACTCCACTTATTTCTAAATGGGGTGAACCAGCCAGGGTGCACTTGGGGCCCCTCCTGCTCCTTCTGCTGAATGAGACCCTGGACCTGTAGCCAAGAGTCCTAACCTGGAGGCACCACTGACTGCCCTCCACACTTCTGCCAAAGAGATGACCAGCATCTCTAGATTCCTGATGGACGCTGGTCCCTAAGGCAAAACGAGGGAGGGCGTTGCCAACTTCAGCCTATCCTCGCCTGCCTTCTTTCTTACATACATCCAGTCCAGGGGTGGCCCCGCCCCATCAGCTTCCCCCTGTTCAGTCTCTTTTGCGCCACCTACTGTTGGAATGAGTTGCCTCTAGCGCCACCTACTGTTGGAATGAGTTGCCTCTAGCACCACCTACTGGTGGGTGTTCTGCCTTCTGCCCTACCAGCCACCACTGGAGAAATGTATTATTATTATTTATTATTTATTCGATTTATATACTGCCCTTTATCAAAAGATCCCAGTGCGGTATACAGCATTAAGAACACATTTTACGGAGCATAATAATAAAAAGCATAATAATAAAATAATCATAAAACAGGCCATAGATTATTTAATGGCCAATGGCCATTAAACACATACATGTATGGAGGTGTGCACCAAATTTCACAGGAGTTTCTTCCTGCGAGATCAAGCGCATGTGAGTTGTGGCACATAGCGTTGAAGGATGAAGCGGATGCAATGATGGAAGCAAACCTTTGCAACTTGCAGCTGTTTGCTGGGGGCCGCAGAAGATCAGGGGCAAGTAGAATCACAGGTCTGGGATAGATCTGTCAGCAGGGCAGGAGATTCTTAAACTCAAGGGTTGTGGGTTCAAGCCCCATGTTGGGCAAAAGATTTCTGCACTGCAGGGGGTTAGAGTAGATGACCCTCGTGGTCAATTCTAACTCTGTGATTCTATAGAATTGTAGAGCTGGAAGGAACCCCAAGGGTCTTCTAGTCTAACCCCTGCAAGGCAGTGAGGGTCAGGGTTCTAGCCAAGGTCAGGGCTGCAAAGGTGTTGCTATGAGATGGCTTGCAGGGCAAGGGGAGCTCTGTGCCTTTAAACTGCTCTTTCTCCTTCTTTTAAACTTTTTAAAATAATAATAATAATTGAATACAGGGCTTCTCATCTTCTGAAAGCTGCCTTATATTTGTGCATACACATTTTATGTAAATGTATATTAGGGCCTGGGTTCCCCAAGTATTTCACGGACCTAGCAATGCCCCCTTGGAGATATTCCAGGTCCCTCTCTGAATTAAAATTTTATATATATAGTTAAGTTGCTAACACTTTTGCGCATGGAGATAAAGCAGACAGGGAGTGCTCCAGCTAATTGCTCATTAAGAATTAAACATGCTCCCGCCTCCTGATGTTCTCCTGGCGAATAAGTGCAAGGGGATTTGGGTAACTGACAAGTGCGATGGCCCCGTCTTTAAAAAAAAAAAAAATCATCAAATCAGACTTTATTGCATTAATATTTAATCAAATGCAATCCTATTAAACATACCAGGAGGCCTGTGTGTTCTCTCTGTTCTCTGAGCTGATTCTGCACGTTCTTAGTCGTCCCCTGCCCCCCAACCTACACGGAATTCGGAGAGTCTGAACTTCCGTTATTCAAAGAGTCACAAGGCTCTAGTTCTCATGGCCTTGGTACTGTATACCTGAAGGAGCGTCTCCACCCCCACCGTTCAGCCCGGACACTGAGATCCAGCGCCGAGGGCCTTCTGTCAGTTCCCTCACTGCGAGAAGCGAAGCTACAGGGAACCAGGCAGAGGGCCTTCTCGGTGGTGGCGCCCGCCCTGTGGAACGCCCTCCCATCAGAGGTCAAAGCGATAAACAACCACATGACCTTTAGAAAACACCTGAAGGCAGCCCTGTTCAGGGAAGTTTTTAATCTGTGATATTTTAATGTAATTTTTTACTTGTTGGAAGCCGCCCAGAGTGGCTGGGGAGACCCGGCCAGATGGGCGGGGTACAAATAATAAATTATTATTATTATTATTATGGACGCAAACAATGCATCCAACACCAGCTCCTGCTATTTTAAACCCCAGAGCAGGATTCGATTCTTCATGGTGGAGAATTGGTGGCTCTCCTGGTGTCGTTGGACTCCATCTGCCATCATCCCCATCACTCATTGGCTGTGGTGACTGGAAGTCCAAAAACAGCCAGAGAACCACAGGTTCCTCATCCTTGGGCTTGTGTGACAACCAAGAATAAGCCTGATAGATGCATGACAGAATTGTGCTATGGGCATCTATCCGTCGCTATCTATAGCACAACCAGGAAACCAGACCTTAGCAAGTGAACCATGTTCCACCTTTGTTTTGTGAACTGCAGAGACGCAGATGATACTCAACTGAATGCCCCCCACCAGCACCTGCGTTAATCCATGTTTCTTTCCAGAAAGTCGAAGAACAAAGATAATGATCTATAGAACATACAGCTCCCCATTGGCAACCTTTTGTTTCCCTGTGGGATCAACACACCCACAGAGGTATAGTTGCAAGCTTCTAGCTTTCAGGGGTACAAGCTAAGACCTGCACTTGGTGTCCGCTAACTGTTTAGGCAGCTGAGGGAGTAGAAGAGAGGGGTCCCCACCCCCTGGTTCAACACACTGCATAATTAGCACATATGGTATAAATCTCATTCATTCACTTTTCTGGCCCAAAACTGAGACCATCAGATACAAAGCTTGGCGATGGGTGTTAGGCACAACAAAAGACCGCAATTGCAACTCCGAGACTGCAATTGCATCTTTAAGGAAACGTCACACCCAGGATTCCTCGACACCTGACGCCTCCGTTTCCCCCTCTGTCACACTTGTTTTCCTCCCAGGATCCCCGTCTTGTGTGGAGGAAGGGCTGTAGTCAGAAAGTGCAGCTTGGTCTTTGGACCCGGTGTCCCCTGAGCCATTTTGCCTCACGCCAGCCTGGCCACTCTGGATTTGGGATTTGATGCTGTGGGCCTTCTTCGCCTGGGCCTTGAAGCTGGGTCC
This sequence comes from Darevskia mixta, assembly GCA_034641385.1. Taxonomy (NCBI): domain Eukaryota; kingdom Metazoa; phylum Chordata; class Lepidosauria; order Squamata; family Lacertidae; genus Darevskia; species Darevskia mixta. The sequence continues at coordinate 4,910,378 of JAWWNH010000059.1, forward strand.
TCTTTGGGCATGCCTGTACGCGACTGGAGTGGGGATCCTTGAAGGCCTCTTTTCAGGCCTGTTGTCTCTGCGCGGCCGGATTTTGGGGCGCAGCTTCAGCTTGTAAATGGAGGGCACCCGCTCCGGTTTCTTCAGAGACCGCCTTGGCTTACTCTGAGGTAGTTTTGTGTCCTCGGGAGCTGGGGGGTGCTCTGGAGAATTAGGAGGTCTGCATGGCATCACTTGAGAGGCTCTGCCGTTTCCGTCGACTTCCACACGAGCTGTGTGGTATGGTTCTCCACTTTCTGCTTCAGGGGCCACACAGTTCTCCTCAGGAACGGCACCTTCTCTGTCTAGGAATGTTTTTCCGGCCTGGTTTCCGTTCACCAGAGATGGACTTGACTGAAGGGGACTTCCCTCAGTCCCTGCGTGCTCCCGGTGGAGTGTCCTGGAGAGCTCCTGAATAACGCTGTCGTAATGTAGTCCTGCGGGGTGCCACCTCATCTCCCTCTCAGGCACATAGACCCCGCTCCGAGGCACACCTCCCTCTGAGGTCCTCGGGGTGATAGGCAAAGAGGACCGGGTGGGTGTGGAGACCCTCGGCCCATTACAGGCCAAGGCCATGGCATCTCTTCCTTGGCAACAGTCCACTCCAAGCCCTCCTAGCCAACTCCCTTGAGAAATGGGGTTGCCTTCAGAGATTTCCTCCAGCTCCTTGATGTTGGCCAAAATCTCATCCTCTAGGCTCCTGTACAGAGCTTGTTCTTCCACTGGGTCGATAGGCAGTGGTGTGTAAACACGTCCCGTTCCCCTGGCCAGTTCCTTGGTATCTCCTTGACTCATCCGGCCATCTTTACAAGGTCTTCCTGGAACACCCTCTTGCCCAACTAAGGTCCCACCATCCTTCATTTTCTCACCGATTCCACCCCCTGAGCTGTTGGAGAACCTGCTGGCTGATGCTTCCAGGCTGACAGCCTTGCCCTGTTCTCCTAGAAGAGGGGCCTTGCCCTTGAAAAGCTCTTTCCTGGGCAGGTTGGCTTGGTTTCTGTCCAGGGTGTTACCCCCATTTCTGAAACAGAACGCCTCTTGGTAGCTGCTACCAATTGCTGGGGGCCTGTATGATGTTGGGGCAACTCTTCCAGAAGTCTTGGCACTGCTGTCTTCTTTCTGAGTCACACCTGCGTGTTTTACTGGGGAGGGTGATCGCCACGCTATGGAGTCCTTACTCCAGCTGTGTACGGTGACTCCACCTTGTGGCCTTGCAGGACTTTCCATTGGGGCCTGGACTCGCTTGGCTGGACTGGAAGAGCGGGTCTGCGGGCCATTCATTTCAGGCTGGGACCTTCCTGGAGGCCGGGTCACTGGAGCCCTCGGTGCAGCAGCTCTGCACGACGCTGGCCTCTCTGGTTTCTCTTTGTGAGGTGTTGGCGTTGGGATTCTGGCAGGAGATCTTCCGCGATGTGCCTCTGAGACAGATTTCCGAACGGGCAAGTTGTTCTCCGTGCTTCCGTTCAGCTGGGACAGGACAGGGCATGCCTCTCTTCTGCTCCGCATAGAGAGAGTTGGCTTAGATGCGGGTCTCTCTTCGGGGGCCGGCAGCCTCCGGGTTGGAGTCACTGACCTCGCCCTGAAAGAGGAGAACACAATAATATAAGCACAACACATAGTGGTGCATGCTCTAGTTATCTCCTGCTTGGATTACTGCAGTGCACTCTATGTGGGGCTACCTTTGAAGGTGACCCGGAAACCACAACTAATCCAGAGTGTGGCAGCTAGGCTGGTGACTGGGAGTGTCTGCTGAGACCATATAACACCGATCCTGAAAGGCCTACATTGGCTCCCAGTATGTTTCTGAGCACAATTCAAAGTGTTGGTGCTGACCTTTAAAGCCCTAAATGGCCTCAGCCCAGTATACCTGAAGGAGCATCTCCACCCCCATCGTCCATCCCGGACACTGAAGTCCAGTGCCGAGGTCCTTCTGACAGTTCCCTCCCTGCGAGAAGTGAGGTTACAGGGAACCAGGCAGAGGGCCTTCTCAGTAGTGGCGCCCGCCCTGTGGAACGCCCTCCCGTCAGATGTCAAGGAAATAAACAACTATCTGACTTTTAGAAGACATCTGAAGGCAGCAACTGGAATTAAGAAGCATTGTTGCCTCCAACTGTTAATTCCTTGTAGGAACAACGTAGGACCAATGGATATATATATATAATCTAGCCTGTAGCTCATATTCTTTACCATAACATTGTTCCAGTTACTCTGGGCCATAAATCTAGTTTGGTCAGAAGTGAAAACTTTGAGCTCTTGGCAGAAATCAAATCCTTCCTATCTCTCCACACATTATCTGTCATCACCTGACGGAAGGGACTCTCCGATGTTCTGAGACCTCCGGGGAGATAAGCAGAGCTGTGGTTTTCCTACTGCTGCCGCCGCCACCACCATTGCTCGGAGGTGACCGCTGCAGAGTCTTCCACCCAGGGCTGTGGGTGTTAGGAGTGTAGGTCCTCCACTCCACTGGGGGCAGCGGGCTTTGGGATCGGGTGACAATCAAAGCAGGCTGGGGCTTGGGGTTGTCTTTCCTGGGTGTTAAGCGGGCTGTGATTTCGTGTTGGACCGGCGTGGCTTGCATCTTCTGAGGACTGCCTGCCCTCAAGGCTTGTTTGTGAGCTGCAGAAAGGGTTGGGGAAATAAACGAGAGAGAATCCTGTAGCACCTCAGCTTCTAACACAGTTATCACAGTATATGCTTTCGAGGTCTAGAATCTGTTTTGTCAGAGATGTGGAATAGCTGAGTAGCTCACAGATCTGGCTTGGCCTCTCCTGGGCACATTCATCCCCCAGGCCTGAGGTTCCTAGAAGGACTAAATGATAGGTCTAAAGGTAAAGGGACCCCTGACCATTAGGTCCAGTTGTGACCGACTCTGGGGTTGCGGCGCTCATCTCGCTTTACTCGCTGAGGGAGCTGGCGTACAGCTTCCGGATCATGTGACCAGCATGACTAAGCCGCTTCTGGCGAACCACAGCAGCGCACAGAAACGCCGTTTACCTTCCCGCTGGAGTGGTACCTATTTATCTACTTGCACTTTGACGCGCTTTTGAACTGCTAGGTGGGCAGGAGCAGGGACCAAGCAATGGGAGCTCACCCCATCACGGGGATTCGAACCGCCGACCTTCTGATCGGCAAGCCCTAGGCTCAGTGGTTTAACCCACACCCCTACTTCTGTGTTAATTCTGCAAGGAAAATTATACCAGGGATGCAACAGCAAGCCCAGAAGTCTAGAACGGTTGCTATTCCAAAAATCCTCTGCAATATGTTGCATCCTGGATCCCACGGACATTTCCTGCTCACCTGATCGGCTCGCTGCCACCCCAATAATTCATTGCTCACATAACATGAAAGGAGGTTCCGACTAAATATTAATTAGCAAGAACCTTCTGACAGCAGAAGCTGTTCGAAAGTGGAATGGACTCCCTCGGAAGGTTGTGGACTCTCCTTCATTGGAGGTGTGAACCACCCTGAGATCTTATGGTGAAGGGCAGTATATAAATCTTATAAAAATAAATAAAAAATAAGTTTTAAAGCAGGTTGGATGGCCCTCTGTCATAGATGCTTTAGTTGAGATTGCTGCATTGGACTAGATGACCCTCAGGGTCCCTTCCAATGCTACAATTCTATGATTTTATGATTCTATGAAGTACATTTTATTTCCCAAATTTTGGACGGTTACATCCATTTGCTTGGGTTAAGTTCAGTTCTAAGGTCTGCATTTGTTATCTGCAGCACTGGCCTGACCTCTAGTGGACATTAGTATCACTACACAAGTCATGGCAATGGCTTTTATACAAGCTGCAGGTGCTCTTTCTGTAGCACAGAGTGCGGGAACCTCAGACCCAGGAGAAGAATGCAACCCTGCCAGCCCCCGGGACTCTTCCCAGGCTACAACCTTCCTCAGCTGCATCCTCTACTGGTCCTGCTTCACATCCTGGTTTTGCCTGGGGAGTGCCTCTGATAATGCCTCTTGGTTGCTGGATTGAGGACAGGCTATAAACTAGCCTGCTGTACAAAGGTAAAATTTATTTGCATGGCTCCGCCCACTTCTGACTCTGGCCCCGCCCACCCCTACCATGTACCTCCTGGAAGGATGCTTATGAGAGAATGCAGACCTTGGGCTAGAAAATTGTTCCCTATCCCTGTTATTAGCAGGTACCGTGGTACCATCTGGTCAGGCCTTTAGGACAGACATTAAGGGCCCAACTCAGCAGAAGGAGTATAATAATAATAATAATAATAATAATAATAATAATAATAATATATCTTATTTATATGCCATCCATCTGACTGGGTTGCCCCAGCCACTTTGGGAGGCTTCCAACAAATATTAATCCCTCTTCAAAGGGAACCCTGAGATTTGTAGCTCTGTAGGGGTCTGGTCCATGGGGTCACGAAGAGTCAGACATGACTAAACGACTAAACAACAACAGGGGTCTCTCCTAACAACTCTCAGCCCCCTTAACAAACTACAGCCCCCAGAATTCCCATGAGTATTTAAAGCAGCATCATAGCACTTTAAAGATATGTTTCGAATGTGGCCTGAGTCACAGCCCTGACGTACAACAGCAGTCAGTTTCGAGATCTGCTGGACTAATTAAGCAAAAACACAGGAATGAAACACTTTAGATTTAGAGCGATGGGCACAGAGATGGCCTTCTCTTTACATCCAACAAGAGCACGGGGGACTTACAAAGCGAGGTGCACTGGCAGGGGTCATGCTTGTCCAGGTAGTGCTCTAGGGTGTCCCAGCCGCCGCCCACTCGGACCATCACGTGATTCCGCAGGATCTGGGGCAAAAAGGAGCGCAGGTGAGCACCACATGCCCTTTCCTGACCGTGAGCCACAACAACACATGCGGTCCTGGGGAATGCTCTCCCGAGTGACGCCTGCCTGGCAATGATGCAGACACCTTTTCAATATCAGGCTAAGGTTTTTTCCTCTACACCTGGGGATCTGAAAAGTTTTAAAACCTGGAGACAGTCCTGTGCTAGGTGACTAAGAGATTGATAGATAATTCTAATTGTTTCACAAGTCTGTTTATGTGCCACAGGCACACACACACACAGAAAGTTAGACCAGTAGTTCCCAAACTTTTGGGGGGCCCTGCCCCCTTGGATCCATAAACTCATCCCCACTGATCCCTTCCCTTATTCAGAACAGCGGTTTGCACAACCCACTGGGTAAGATAAAAACACAATAAAACTCTAAACGGTAACAATTAATTGCACATTTATGCAAAATCCAATTGAAACCGTTTGGTTTGATTGATTCAACAACGGACTTGATCCTGTAAACCAGCTTTGCAAAGCCTCATAGTCATTTATGCCTCCACCGCCCGTTTGCCTCTTGTTCCCGTTGGTAATTCCACCCCCTGCCTTTGGGGGCAGCACTGCCCACTTTGAGAACACATGATATTCCTATGTCCTACCTACAGGTAACTCTCTCTTCTCTATAGGCCATCTGTTTCTGGCATGAGGTGGATCCTTATACCTGGTAGGGCGGGCAGAGACCCACTTTTGACATTCTGGAAATCTGCTGTCAGTTGTTGAAGACCAGAGGTGAGGAACCTTGGGCCAGGGGGGCAGAATGTGGCCCTCAGCTTTCTCTATCTGGCCCTTATGACTCTTCCAAGGCCACACCCCTTGCTTCTTGCCCTCTTTGTATGTTTTTGCCTGGCTGAGATGTGTCTTTGACCTCTGGTCATACTTCCTGCTTTCCTGGAAGGAGGAAACATGAGTGTGACTCTGAATGTGTGTGGTGGTTGAGGATGTGGGAGAAATCTGATTCTGTTCACCTTCAAAGGTGAACTTATTGAATTTGAACGTTCTAAAACAATATGAAAACCAGAGACACAGCCATCCTTCAAATCCACTCATCCGAATTTTGCAATGCCAGCCAATCAGTCTTTACAAAAAATGCATACATTAGCAGGGAGTGTGCATGAAAACGAACATGTTAGTGAAAATAACTTACAAAAATGCGTTATATTAGGGGAAAGCGAGGTGCAAAAATGTGTATATTAGTCGAAACTGCATACAAAAATTTGTGTGTTGAGAGAGATTTGCCCTAAAATGCTGGAGAATTTTCATGAGGATTTTTAAATGGCAGAGATGTTGGGGGAAATGGGAAAGTGAGAAAACTGAAATTGATAGATCCTTCCATCCCTAGGATCGGGGGACCTTTTGTCCCCTCCACCAACCAACATGGCAACATTCCAACTGCCATCATCCCAATTCCAACTGCCATTATCCATTATAGTAGTCAAAAGTCCTGGGAGAAAATGTGTGTATTAGGAAAAATTCGCACCAAAACACTGATGAATTTTTCAAGAGGATTTTAAAACGTGGCCCAAAAGTGGAGAGCTGAATTTCAGGATGGAAAAGTGAGGAACTGAGAGGACAGAAATGGACAGCTTCCTCCAGCCCAAGTGTGTGAGCATGCCCAGAAGCCAGCTTACTATACAAAAGTAAAATTCACATCCATTGCTCCGCCCACTTTTGCCTCTGTCCCCGCCCACCCCAGGTCGACTCACCCTGACAAAGATCAGCAAGTTTGAATCGCCCACACGATATTTCCCTTCCGAGATTTTGATCATGGAGAACTGGACCGGGCAGGAGCAACGGCTGACTAGACACTGGACCTTTGCAGAAAGCAGGAGGATAAGAATAGTAATGAATTCAGCAACCTGAATATGAATCAGAGGAAGTGTGGAGTAGTGGTTTTAGACTAGGAGCTGTGAGATCAGGGTTTGCCTCCTCAACTCGCCCCTGATGCTCACTGGGTGACCGTGAGGCCGGCCACTAATCGCCCCTCAGCCTGGCCAACCTCACAGGGCTGTTGTGAGTATGAAACTGGGGAGAACAGTATGTATGAGCTTCATTGAGTGAATGTGGGGTGCAGATGTATAAATAAATAGCACATTGGAACTCCCTGCCTATTGACATCTGGCAGATGTCTTCACTGTTTGCTTTTCAGTGCCTGTTAAAAACATGCCTGCCCAGATGTTTAGTAGAATGATGTGAGTTTCCAATTTTTTACCGTCTGTTGTTATTTTTTACTTTTTGAAAGTCTTAAATTATTGTAAATTTTTCTTGTTGATAATCTTATTGCTTTATATTTTTTTGCTTTGAGGTTCTTTTTTTAAAACAATCAAGCAGTGTATAAATTTTATGAAATAAAACAAATGGGGGGGGAACAGGTGCCCCTCTAGGATTCTTGATATGGTCCTCCAGAGCCGCCCCCAAGCCACACCCCTCACCAGCCCTGCCCTGCCCCCTTCTTTTGCTGCTTTTGCCAGGCACAAATGTGTCATAGAATCCTAGATGTGTAGAGCTGGAGGGGATCCCTAAGGGTCATCCAGTCCAACCCCCTGCAATGCAAGAATCACAGCTACAGAATCCCTGGCAGATGGCCACCCAGCTTCTGCTTAAAGACCTCCAATGAAGGAGAGCCCTTGACCTGTGCAGCTTAGGGACCCTGTGTTTGCCCTGGGGCGCGGATCTCCCTGCACAAATACCATCTGGTCGAGGTTCTTAAAATTGGCCGGCTTCCTCTGGGCCCTTGGGAGGGGGGTCTCTTCCGGAGGCAGGTTCAGGTCCTCGCGGATCTCCTCCTCGATCTCCTCCTCCATCTGGATGAGGGTGGGGGCGCTCATGCCAAAGCGGGCGGCTCGGCGGGCCACCTCCAGGAGACAGAGGACAAAGTTCTTCTCGTTCTTGCGCAAGACCAGGTCTTCCGTCTCAAACATCAGGACTTCTGGAACAAAGCAGATGGGGTGGAAGTAGGGGACAGCTAGGCAGTGTGGACTGAGGGGCGATTGGTGGAAAAACGCAGTAGAGAAACCAAGTCAGGCTCCTTACGGGGGACCAGGGTTATCAGCTAGTGCTGTGTCAAACTTTTCTCCTCTGTTTTGTTTTCACTGTTCTCCATCAATCAAAAAGCGATTGCATTGGAGAAGTCCCCCAAAATCAAGAGTTTTCACTCCCATCTCTCATCCAAGGCAATGAATGCAAACATCCTGATCCCATCTCTCATCTTGGGGGATTATGCCTTTCCCCACCAACAGACTCTCCCCCTGTAAGGAGTTGGACATAGCCAACAACACGCTTCATGCTGACCACCCACAGGAGCATAAAATAGCTTCCTGGAACAGGCCATTGGCCCATCTAGCCCAGCATCCTGTTCTCATAGTGGCCAACCAGATGCCAGTGGGAAACCTGCAAGCAGGACCTGGGTACAAGAGCCCTCTCCCCTCCTGCGGTTTCCAGCAACTGGTATTCACAAATATTACTGTCTCCAGCTGTGGAGGCAGAGCACAGCAGCCATCAATAGCCCTCTCCTCCTCCATAAATTTGTCCAACCTTCTTTCAAAGCCATCTAGGTTGGTGGCCATCCCAACTTCCTGTGCAAGGGAGTTCCACGGTTTAACTGTGCTGCTACTTTTTGCCCTAACGGAGAACAAATCTGGCCCATCTTCTGCATGATGGAGCCCTCCCAATCTTGTTCTTTGCCACTCCAGAGGGCAGAATTGGAGGACCAAGATTTGGCAACCCTTCCTCACCCAGTTCTGAGCTGCGTACCTTTAATGCCCATCTCCTTCCGGCACCACTGGATGAAGTTGGACACGTTGTCCCTGGCTTGGAAGGTCCCTGGCTGAGCAAAGTTGTTGCAAGTCACTTCGCAGGTGGGCAGCTGGAGCTTGTGGCTCAGACCCGGGTACCTCTGCTCAAAGTCCCAAGCCACTTGGGTGATGCTGTTGGCATGGTGACAGAGCAAGACCCCTGTCTCCAGGGCTTCCAAGAAGAACCCCACGTTGATGTCCAGATCATAGAGTTCCTTCAGCCACTCGGCCAAGTCCTCCTTCATGGCATAGAGGTATTGTTCCCCGGTCTTGTATGGACGGATGCTCCTCATACGAGCCTCCTGGATTCCGGACATCTTCAAGTGCTGGTGGGGGGTGGGGGGACTCAGTACAAAATCTGCTCGACAACCTTAAAAACTCCAGCTCTCTCCTTGCCATTCATCAACCCATCCCTTGAGCCACTCCCAACCACCTGTGACATCAAAACAAATCCACCTCCAAGTTATATTTTCAAGGCAGACTCCATTCTCCATCAGTTCTCACAGAAACCAGGGATACATTTGATTTCCCTGCAGCAGCATGACTGGATCGTCTTGTTGAAATGTTGGTGAAGCGGGAGCTTCTCCCGAAATGACTTCCTAAGATCTCCCATCTCATGGCCCTCACCATTAATGGTGGCCCATCATCAGCTTGTCCTTGCTTCAAAACTCGTTTCTGGAAAAGCGGAGTGTCTCTCGTTGCTCCACGAGGCAACTGTTGGATTCCCCTTAAACCACAAGCATCTGATATCCTCCTATCTTACGCCCTCGGACATATTCACACACACACACGTCCTTCGGGGATTTGCAGAACTTCTGGTGCAAGATCCGTAAAAAGAGGGAGAATCTCTTTCCCTGGTCTGTTGTGCTTCCTCCTTCCAAGTCCTGTTCTCTTCTCCTTGGTGACAGACAACTCTCGACAAAACACTCCCCGTTCGCCCTGCTAGATCGGATGTCGCTTTGCCTCGGCTGGAGCAAACAACCCTCGCTCCTTTTCGCAACACTGATCCACCAAGCAAATGAGATACTGCGAGCACAAAGCTTGACGGGGGGGCGGGTGGGGGTGGCAAGACAGATGTCCACTCACTGGAAACCACGGAGAAAGGACAGGTTAGTTGGTGCAAGAGCATGGATGTAGCCAGGGGTTTTGTTGTGGGGGGGGGGAGAACCTCAGTTTGCTATGCATTTTTTTATTGAGGGGGCAGCTGCCCCTCCCTGCCCCCCTTGGCTACATCTATGTGTAAGAGACAGAAGTGACATAATAGAAGTTTGTAAAAAAAACGGCCTCGGTCCTGTATACCTGAAGGAGCGTCTCCACCCCCACCGTTCAGCCCGGACACTGAGGTCCAGCGCCGAGGGCCTTCTGGTGGTTCCCTCACTGCGAGAAGCAAAGCTACAGGGAACAAGGCAGAGGGCCTTCTCGGTAGTGGCACCCGCCCTGTGGAACACCCTCCCAGCAGAGGTTAAAGGGATCAACAACTACATAACATTTAGGAAATACCTGAAGGCAGCCCTGTTTAGGGAAGTTTTTAATCTGTAACATGTTAATGTATTTTAATAATTGCTGGAAGCCGCCCAGAGTGGCTGGGGAGACCCAGCCAGATGGGCGGAGTACAAATAATAAATTATTATTATTATTATTATTATTATTATTATTATTATTATTATAAAATTATGCACAGTGTGACGAAAGCCGACAGCAATAAGATTTTCTCCCTCTCATAACACTAGAATTCATGGACATCCAAGGAAGCTGAATGTTGGGAGATTGAGGGCAGATAAAATAAAGGACTTTTTCACTCAGTGCATAGTTGAACTGTGGAACTCGCTCCCGCAGGAAGCAGTGATGGCCAGCAACCTAGACTAAAAGAAGATTGGGCAAATTCAGGAAGAGGACTATTGATGGCTGCTAGCCATGATGGCTATTGCTCTGCCTCCAGAATCAGATGGGCTCTGCCTGAGCGCTGCTCCGACTGGTGGCTGGTGTGCATTTGGGACCGGTAGGACAGAAGGCAGGGAGCCCAACAGTAGGTGGCGCCAGAGCCAAAGACAGGAGGAGCCTGCAAATTGTACAGTGCTACCTTGGTTTACGAACTTAATCCGTTCCTGAAGTCCGTTCTTAAACCAAAGCCGTTCTTAAACCAAGGAGCGCTTTCCCTAATGAGGCCTCCCGCCGCTGGTGCCCTTCCACCGTTCGGCTCCCGTTCGTAGACCGAGGTAAAGTTCGCAAACCGGAACACCACTTCCAGTTTTGCAGAGTTTGTAAACTGAATAGTTTGTAAACAGGACTGTTCGTAAACTGAGGTACCACTGTACTTTTGTCTCCCACCTCTTCCCTACTGAGTTCTACAAGGGGCAACACTGAGACTTAGGAGAAGGAAGCTGACAGACAGGGCCACCCCTTGGGGTTGTCAGGAAGAAGGCAGGCGGGGGGGGGACTCAGAAATACTTCTGAGACCTTCTCTCAACTTCAACCCACCCCCATCTACAATCTGCTGAGCTTGGTAAAGGTTGGGAGGGCTGGCTGAGGGCCAACTAAGGTTGGTGAGGCAATGCTCCAGTTGCCCTAACACACCAGCCTCCACTGCACTCTTGACATTGCTGCTGCTTGGTCCCATCCCCTCTACTTCCCAGTAAGAAGCAACGATGCAACCTGCCAGAGATGAACCTACCCCACTGCCTTCTGTAACTGGGGGCACCATTTTGTGTTTTGCCCCAAGCAACCAAGTATCTTGGGCCCATGATCCTGCTTTCAACTGAGAGACCTGGAACTGTCTATTGTAATAAAGTGTGCCACCTGGCTTGTGCAAAGTGCAATTCAAGGCCGCTGGATAACCTCATATTTTGTGTGTGTGTGTGTGTGTATCTGAAGCTCGGGCAAGGGGCTTCTGGGACAGAGGAGGTCTGAGTGACACACGCTTCCCTTCAGAAACACAGCAGCTATTACATGAAAGAAGGGATGTAGGGAGAGTGTTTTCCATTGGGGCCCTGCAGTTGCAACAATGAACCTTTTCTGCTGCAATTCGTCTTCGGAAATGGTGAAATTGCATGACTGCAATTGTCATTATGTCAATTTTGAATGCAAAGGGGATGCACAAATGGAGGAAAATGTTTGCAGACTGAAAGCTACACCACTAGCAAATATCCATTGCATTTTTAATGGCTCTCAATACGGTTTCACTATGCTGAAAACTCTGACCGATTGTTCTGTATTTATTTCTTAATACTGAAGATGTCATAAACAAGCTCTGCATTTCACTCAGCCACAGTTACTGCCCCCCTTTTATTGATCTGTACAGCCTATTGACTTTTTACAGCTGTGTTTTCAAAAACCAATAAGCATATTGTGTTTCCTTTGGAATGAGGGACAGCAGAGACTGTGGTGTCTTTATGGCATATGGTTTATTTACACATATATACAACCTGAGGCTACGATGGAGGGGCTCACAGCATCAACACCCCAAAACGGTCTTGCTTCTTCCTGACATAACTCAACTCTCCACTCTGCCCTTTTGTATTTCTAACTGTGGGATGTAAACACAGAGCAGTCAAACACAACATTGCTAGAGTGGACACAATGAGGGTCTTAGTCCACCAGCCGGAACTTCCTGTTTATTCTGGGCTGGGACGGACTTCCCCTGTGTAACTGGAGGTGGGTATGGCCTCACCTGTGGGCAGGTAACACAAAACCACTGGGGCCAGGCTCCATCTCCCTTTTTTCGGACAACACGCTCAAACAAGCAACATGCTAGGATGCTCTCTTGGCTTCCAGGCCAAGAGAGGACAAAGGAGCTGTTTCCCCTTATGGGACAGTCTCCTGACCACGTGTAACTTTTACTTAGTTTAAGTCTGCCTTCTGGGATCCTTTTGTGAACAGGATGTCTGTAAGTAAACTTTTTATATGCTTTTATAGAAGACTGTGTAGTGTCTTATTTTGAGAGGGATTAAAGGGGAAATACCAGGGTATTATTTTAAGGAGATTCAAACGAATCTAAGCAAGCTTTCGCTGTGTGACTTTAAAAGGGGAATGTTAGCTCTGCTGATATTGCTGAACTTGTAAACGCAAGTTGGGAAAGGATACAGTGGAACCTCAACTTACGAGTAACTCGACTTATGTATTTTTCGAGTTACGAAGGGAAGAATCTGGCTGGGCGCTTACGAATTTTTCGACTTCCGAATCGGAAGTCGAGGTTCCACTGTATTTCCGGTGGTTGTTTTTTTTCAGAAGGGACGAGAAGGCGGGACTTCGCTTGAGCAGCCATTTTGGTTGCGAGCGGAGCCCGGAGCGGCTGGAGGCGCTTCTTCTCCTTCGCTATCCGTACCCGGCGCGGCTTTTTTTCACGCTGGGGAGGCCCGGCGCAGCTTTTTTCCGCGTCGGGGACGCCCGGCGCGGCTTTTGTCCATGCCGGGGATGCCCGGCGCGGCTTTTTGTTTCAAGTCGGGGAGGCCCGGCGCAACTTTTTTTTCCGGGCCATAGCGGCCCAGCGCGGCTTTTTTTTGCGCCATGGCGGCGGCGAGCACCCCTCAGAGTTTTGACTTACGAGTTTTTCGACTTCCGAATGTGCATTCGGAACGCATTAAATTCGTAATTCGATGTTCCACTGTATCTTAAACAATATATCCCTCCTCCACATTCCTAAACATTCCCACACTAACTAAAAGCCAGTCGAAGGAGGGGCCCCACCCATTTTTCTCTAGCACAGAGCCACTTCTTTTGTTCCCTTAATGGCCCATTACCTCGGCTATCGCCTCACCAGGAAACTATCCTAGCTATCCCAAAAATTAGAAGGGGGCCCAAGGATTCAGCCTAGCCCTCCCTGCAAACAACCTCATAACAACATATATTGATTCTGTTTGCTGGATTGATTTCTGTTCTGGACATTGGACAAGTTAGCAAAGATTGACCGTTTCTCACGCCTTCCTCACTCCCCAGAGAAGTGAAGAACCTTAGCCTCATATCTGCTGGACAGCACAGCCTCTCTAGAACTTGCCCGGAGAAGCTACGTGATGTCACAATGGACTGAGGTCACCTTGCCCCCACACAGCCATCTTGAAGGGGTGGCGTCTGGGAGAGAACAGCCTACAGGTTCAGCGGATCATTCAGTAAAACTCACCACTTCCCTTGTCTTTTTCACTGGTGGGTGTTCGACAAAAATGTCTGAGGGCCAGGACACATCTTTCTCCCCAGCTAAGACTGGAGACATTCCCAAGAGAATCCTAACTTTGAAGGCAGGAGTGGGGAACCTCAGACTGAATGCAGCCTTGCCGGGCTCTTGATCTGCACCCCGCACCCCTTAAATTCTCTCCTGGCCACACACGATGTTTCGCTGCCTGCTTTTACCTGACTGCATCCTTGAACTGTGATCTTCCTTGCCTGGAGGGAGGACAGAGAGGGGCGTGTGAGTGTCTGTATGTGGGAAAGGTAAAAGGTAAAAAGGTAAAGGACCCCTGGACGGTTAAGTCCAGTCAAAGGCGACTATGAAGTTGCGGTGCTCATCTCGCTTTCAGGCTGAGGGAGCCAGCGTTTGTCCCCAGACAGCTTTCTGGGTCCTGTGGCTAGCATGACTAAACCGCTTCTGGCGCAACGGGACACTGTGATGATTGCCAGAGTGCACGGAAACACCGTTTACCTTCCCGCTGCAGCAGTACCTATTTATCTACTTGCACTGGCATGCTTTCGAACTGCTAGGTTGGCAGGAGCTCATTCCGTCGTGCAGATTCAAACTGCCAACCTTCCGATCAGCAAGCCCAAGAGACTCAGTGGTTTAGACCACAGCATCCCTGTATGTGGAAAATGTGTAGAAATCTCCGGCGTTGGAAGGGACCCCAACCCTTCTTGCAATGCATTGTTGCTATACAAAGAACAGCCTCATGCCAGTTACTCTACCCACTCTTGCCTCTTACCCTGTCGACCACTGGTATACAGCCCTGGGAAAGTTGCCCATGAATCCTGGGCTCCAAAAACACACCCCAACCTTGTTTCGGACTGAGCAAGAGGAAGCCTCGCTTGCTCTCCAAGTAGTGCCCCGT